>CM014278.1:19947598-19972177 GCA_004135705.1 Alloteropsis semialata | reverse complement strand
GAAAAGACCATGGACAGGACGGCGGGCGATATTATTCAAAAGAACAGGGGCCTAAACAGAAGATACAAGGGTATATGTATGAATACTTTGAACTGTGAGTGGACTGCGGGTTGAATAAGATAAAACAGAGGGTCTCTTTAACAAAAAGACCGGCGTCCGGCGGTTTTGACTTCCGCTGACCGGTATCGGGGGAGTGATCCAGGCCGTTGATATTAGATCGGACGGTGCAAAAGAAAGGGGGCGCCGGTGGCCTCGGCATACGGCGGCGCCGCCGTGGCCGCGGCGAGAGTTCGCCGGCGCGAGCTCTAAGGTGCGCTACTGTGCATGGGGACGTGAACAAATGCCACGGGAAGCATCAGTGAGGCATGGGAAGCTCACCAAGGGTGTTTGCAGGGCTGCTTGTGACCGGAAGTTGGCCGGCGGCGAACGATGGCGGACAGGAGCTCGGTTGCGCGGCGAAGACGGTGTTCCGGCGGTTGCAGTGGCTCCTGGACGTCGGGATGATGCTCCGGGGCTTCCTGTGAGTGAGCGGACACGATGGAGAGGGTCAAAGGAGGTCGGGGCGCAATGAACCGAGCCGGCGACGGTGATTACCTCACGGCGGCGGTGATGTCGAGCTCCGGCGAGCAATGCACGAGAAAGAGAGATGGTTTCTGAGTAAAGGAGTGTGTGCGCGTGCGCGAGGACGAGTGAGAGGTAGGTTTTATAGCCAATCGGAGGGAACAGAGGGGGGGGCTCGGGATGGAGAGGATCCGAGGGCGGCGAGTGTCATGGCCATTGATGGCGCTCGGCCGTTGCAGGGGAGGAAGGAAAGAGGGGAGAGAGGGATGAGGGTGGCTTGATGGTGCGCAGTGAAGGGCCTTGACGCGGAGTGAAGACGGAGGGAAACTGCGGGCGCGACGGGAACGTGGGCGCGGTGATCACGGGAGCAGCGGCTCGGGCGAACGGCTGTCGCGAGGAGGAAGAAACGCGCCGACATGTGGGTCCGCGCGGTCAGTGACCCAGAGAGATGGAGAGAGGGAGTGCGGGAGAGCCTGGCCGAGTGGGCCGTTTGCTGGGCCGGCGGATTGGGCCGAGTGAGAAGGTGAGATGGACCGGACCGAAAAGGGAGAGAAGGAAGGGAGGGAAAAGGAAAAAGATTTGATATTTGTTTGAATTAGATTTGGATGAATTTGAGAGGTATATGAGTGGGATTTGAATTTGGATAGGATTTTGAGATCACTCAAGCAAACAAAAACAAATGCATGGCATGAAATGCAACAACCACTTATTGTACTAAGATTAATTATTTAATGTTCAAGTAATTAAGGCCACAAATTAAATAAAAGAAAATAAATTCATTAAACCTATGATCAACCTAAACAAAGTTACTATAATTTGTTACATGATGGAATTTGGGTGTTACAAATCCTACCCCCCTTAAAGAGAATCTCGTCCTCGAGATTCGGATAGATCTGGATACAACTGCGGGAAGTCTGCAATGAGCTCGTCTTCTCGTTCCCAAGTAGCTTCATCTTCCGAATGATGACTCCACTGTACTTTGCACATTTTGATGACTTTGTTCCTTGTAACTCTTTCTGATGTTTCCAAGATCTTGACCGGGTGTTCTGAATAAGTCAAATCATCTTGCACATTAAGCTCTTCCAGTGGTAGTTGCTCTTCGGGTACTCTCAAGCACTTTTCAACTGAGAAATATGAAACACATCGTGAACATCCGACAGTCGCTCGGGTAACTCCAACTGATATGCCACTTCACCTTTCCTTTCCAAGATTTGAAAAGGACCGATATAGCGAGGTGACAACTTCCCTTTGACTTTGAATCTGCGGAGACCTCTGATAGGTGACACCTTGAGATATACATAATCTCCAACTTCAAACGTCAATTCTCTTCTCCGAGTATCGGCATAACTCTTCTGTCGTGACTGAGCAGTTCTGAGATTATCCCGGATTATCTGGACTTGTCTTTCGGCTTCTTGCAGAATTTCGGGTCCGAAAACCTGACTTTCTCCTGTCTGACTCCAGTACAACGGTGTCCTACACTTTCTTCCATACAGAGCTTCAAATGGAGCCATCTTGAGACTAGCTTGATAGCTGTTGTTATAAGAGAATTCTGCGTACGGCAAACTCTTATCCCAACTGCCTCCATGCTTTAAGGCACAAGCTCTAAGCATATCCTCTAAGATTTGATTTGTCCTCTCAGTTTGTCCATCTGTTTGTGGATGATACGCTGAACTGAAATTAAGCTTGGTGTCCATTGACTCATGCAGTTTCTGCCAAAAACGAGATGTGAACTGGGTACCTCGATCAGACACTATCTTCCTTGGTACTCCGTGTAAACACACAATTCGGGACATATACAGCTCTGCTAACTTGGCTCCCGAATATGTAGTTTTAACTGGAATGAAATGAGCAACTTTAGTCAATCTGTCCACAATGACCCATATAGAATCATAACCATCCCGAGTGCGAGGCAATCCTACGATAAAATCCATACCAATTTCTTCCCATTTCCACTCGGGTATTTTCAACGGCTGAAGCAAACCTGCTGGCCTTTGATGTTCTGCTTTCACTCTTTGACATACATCACACAAAGCTACGTGAGTTGCCACGTCTCTCTTAAGACCATACCAAACGGTGCATTAATTGCACTAAACTGGCCCGTTTCGCTACGTTATAAAAGCAGTAACGAGATGGTCCGAAACTCACCAAGACATGGTTTTCGGTCTAATGGACAGAAACTCACCCAGACCTGGTTTTTGGTCTAATAGAGTGGTCCGTTGCAAAAAAATTGACAGCAAGTTCAGCCGTATAAAATGGTGCATTAATTGCACTAAACGGGATCCTTTCGCTATGTTACAAAAGCAGTAATGAAATGGTCCGAAACTCACCCAGACATGGTTTTTGGTCTAATAGAGTGGTTTGGAGTCATCCGTTGCGAAAACATTGACAGCAAGTTCACCCGCATAAAATGGTGCATTAATTGCACTAACCAGGCCCGTTTAGCTATGTCATAAAAGCAGAAACGAAACAGTCCGAAACTCACCCAGACATGGTTTTTGGTCTAATAGAGTGGTTTGGAGTCATCCGTTGCGAAAAATTTGACAGCAAGTTCGGCCGCATAAAACGGTGCATTAATTGCACTAAACGGGCCCATTTTGCTATGTTATAAAAGCAGAAACGAAATGGTCCGAAACTCACCCAGACAAGGGTTTGGTCTAAAAGAGTGGTTTGGAGTCATCCGTTGCGAAAAAATTGACAGTAAGTTCGGCCGCATAAAACGGTGCATTAATTGCACTAAACGAGCCCGTTTGGGGGTGTCACAAAAGCAGTAACGAAATGGTCCGAAACCCACCTAGACAAGGTTTTTGGTCTAATAGAGTGGTTTGGAGTCATCCGTTGCAAAAAAAATTTACCGCAAGTTCGGCCACATAAAACGATGCATTAATTGCACCAAACGGGCACGTTTTGCTATGTTATAAAAGCAGCAATAAAATGGTCCGAAACTCACCCAGACATGGTTTTTGATCTAATAGAGTGGTTTGGAGTCATCTGTTGTGAAAAAATTGACAGCATGTTTGACCGCATAAAACATCGCATTAATTGCACTAAACGGGCCCGTTTCGCAACGTTACAAAAGCAGTAATAAAATGGTCCGAAAACCACCTAGACATGGTTTTTTGTCTAAAAGAGTGGTTTGGAGCCATCCGTTGCGAAAAAATTGACAGCAAAGTTCGGCAGCATAAAACGGTGCATTAATTGCACTAAACGGGCACGTTTCGTTATGTTAAAAAAGCAGAAACGAAATAGTCCGAAACTTACCCAGACTTGCTTTTTGGTCTAATAGAGTGGTTTGAAATCATCCGTTGCGAAAAAATTGACAGCAAGTTCGGCCGCGTAAAACGGTGCATCAATTGCTCTAAACGGCCCCGTTTCGCTACGTTACAAAAGCAGTAACGAAATGGTCCGAAACTCACCCAGACATGGTTTTTGGTCTAATAGAGTGGTTTGGAGTCATCCGTTGCGAAAAAATTGACAGCAAGTTGGGCCGCGTAAAACGGTGCAGTAATTGCACTAAACGGGCCCGTTTCGCTACATTACAAAAGCAGTAACGAAATTGTCCGAAACTCACCCAGACAAGGTTTTGGTCTAATAGAGTGGTTTGGAGTCATCCGTTGCGAAAAAATTGATAGCAAGTTCGGCCGCATAAAACGCTGCATTAATTGCACTAAACGGGCCCGTTTCGCTACGTTACAAAAGCAGTAACGAAGTGGTCCGAAACTCACCCAGACATGGTTTTTGGTCTAATAGAGTGGTTTGGGGACATCCGTTGCGAAAAACTTGAAAGCAAGTTCGGCCGCATAAAAGGGTGCATTAATTGCCCTAATTGGGCTCATTTCGCTACGTTACAAAAGCAGTAACGAAATGGTCTGAAACTCACCCAGACATGGTTTTTGGCCTAATAGAGTGATTTGAAGTCATCCATTGTGAAAAAATTGACAGCAAGTTCGGCCACATAAAACAGTGCATTAATTGCACTAAACGAGCCCGTTTCGGGTTGTCACAAAAGCAGAAATGAAATGGTCCGAAACACACCCAGACATTGTTTTTGGTCTAATAGAGTGGTTTGGAGTCATCCGTTGCGAAAAAATTGGCAGCAAGTTCGGCCGCGTAAAACGGTGCATTAATTGCACTAAACGGGCCCGTTTCTCTATATTACAAAAGCAGTAACGAAATGGTCTGAAACTCACCCAGACATGGTTTTTGGTCTAATAGACTGGTTTGGAGACATCTGTTGCGAAAAAATTGACAGCAAGTTCGGCCGCATAAAACGGTGCATTAATTGCACTAAACGGGCTCGTTTCGCTACGTTACAAAAGCAGTAACGAAATGGTCCGAAACTAACCCAGACATGTTTTTTGGTCTAATAGAGTGATTTGAAGTCATCCATTGCGAAAAAATTGTCAGCAAGTTCGGCCGCATAAAACGGTGCATTAATTGCACTAAACGGGCCCGTTTCGGGGTGTCACAAAAGCAGTAAGGAAATGGTCCGAAACTCACCCAGACATGGTTTTTGGTCTAATAGAGTGGTTTGGAGTCATCCGTTGCGAAAAAATTGATAGCAAGTTTGGCCGCATAAAACGGTGCATTAATTGCACTAAACGGGCCCGTTTAGCTATGTTATAAAAGTGTGGGATATGGGTACCCCTGGGCCCACTACCGACCGGATATGTAGTCGGCCTGGGCCCACGTCTGACTAAGATGTGGGCCGACCCCAGGCCGGCCCATGAGGATCCCCGACTTGATGGACAAGACTGGTGATGACTTAGCTTGCAAGGCACGTCGACTCATATTAGTTTCCTTGTTGTAGCCGGATACAATTAGGAAACCAACTTGTAAACCCTAGGTCGTCGGCCTATATAAGGCGGCCTAGGTCGACCCTGTGAGACATCTCAACTCCTCCCATCCAATTCCCCATCATCTGATTCAATCTCATTCTCGCCCATTGTAACCAAGAGCTCGCCGCCGTTCCCCGGAACTCGCCGAGCAAATCAATACAAGACCCCGAGCACAGGACGTAGGGTATTATACCTCCGGGTAGCCCGAACCTGTATAATCCCTGTGTCCCTGTGTTACCTCGAGCTCCCTAGTCCAGCGATCTCCCTTTGCCTACAAATCAACCATCTGGGTACCGCCGGGTGGACTGCCGGACGATAACTCCGACAGTTGGCGCGCCAGGTAGGGGTGATCGCGGGGCATTATAGCTAGCTCGATGGCAGAAATCATCAACAATATCCCTCTGCACCTGCGTAAGTCGTTCTCATCGTTGTTGTTAGATCGATCTGCTCGATTTTCTACTCACCGATTTGTTCCTCATGTCCGCCGACTGCTTCACCGTCATCACGGGCTTCTGATATGTACGCCCCGGCCCTATCCCTGCGATCGAGTGCCGTCCGGCTTCATGCGCCGTCACGCACGGCTATCGTGCAGGAGACACGATTGCCGCAGTCGTCGCCCAGGATCCATCGCAGGTTGTTTCCTGTGTGCAGATGGAATCGCAAAGAGCTTAGCACAAGGCCGTCGTCTGCGCAAGCTGGGACGTGTGGCGCTGTTGGTGGATCAACCTAGCATGGCCTCCGGGTGTTCGTCGTCTGCACCAAACCGCAGCAATGCCCTACGCGTGACTGTCACGTTGGCGTCCCAGATGCATCATGCATGGGCATGTCCGCATGCATAAAGATTTCCTATTGCATGTCTCGGTTGCATGCATAGATTGACGCAAAGCAGGAAGCTTTCCTTTTTTATATTTTCTATTCTATTTAATCTATCACTTTGTTCTATATCAAGCTAACGAAGGACGTTCTCTGATCTTTCTTCCCTTGTATGTACTGAGCGTACTCAACGCGGAGACATCGTAGGGTTCCAATCCGCAAGAGCCCGACAGCGCCAAACTCAGTAAGTGAACGTCGGGTCTATATTTGGTCAGCTTCATAAAGCGCCGACTTCGCCATGCTGCGACAAGTCGACTTCTCCGTCAACCTCGTGTACTCGGACATCGCCCATACAAGGATGACATGTTGATTCTTCCGCTCGGACTCGAATCAAGCTAAGTATTATTTTCAATTAAATATTTTACGGCTTCTACATACCTTCGTACACCTCGGCTTTCCTATGTCTCTCTGACTTTCGTTGACCACTTCGGTTACGCTCCGATTGCTTATACAGCCTGGTCTGTCCAGACTGCATCTCACGGCGCACTGCTCTAGCGCTCGGGAGAGTCCCTGCCGACTCTGACTTCCGAGTCCTTGCCCGACCTTATGTCTCTCTAGTAATTCCTGGGTTAACCCATGCGGTTCAAGTCCCCAACCGTGAAACCCTGAGCTCCGTGCTCAACCCGCGCGCCCCCTACACCTAAGCCTCCCCGCTGAGCAGTGTAGCAGGGTAAGCCGTCCTCTCCGTGAGCAGTGGTCAGCGGGTCAAAAGGTGCTTAGCGACACAAGGCAAGGGCCGCACGGCGTCCTACTCGGTGTTTTTGCCAGAGGGAAGGGGTTTTACACATATGCACAATGCATTCACAGACCTGTTTCTATTACGACCTTACGGCAAACATTGTTTATCAGTCAGATTATTGAATATTATGCTATATAATATTTGCACTGTCTTCATACAGCTCATGCATTGTTTGGTGTACTTCGACTGACTCGGCCGGCTCCCAGGTTCGGGGCTGGCGCGGGCCAACTACTCGGCGTGCCTTCCATCACCAGGCCGACCTCCCAACTCGGGGTCGGGGTGCGGGAGGCGACTCAGCGGCTCGTCTGGCTCCCAGGCTCAGGGACTGGGCGCTACGACTACGGATAACAGGTCTCCGTGACTCGGCCGGCCCCGACGCTCGGGGACTCGGCGCTACGACTTCGGTCAACGGGTCTCCGCGACTCGACCGGCCCCGACGCTCGGGGACTGGGCGCTACGACTACGGATAACGGGTCTCCCCGACTCGGCCGGCCCCGACGCTCGGGGACTCGGCGCTACGACTACGGTCAGCGGGTTTCCGCGACTCGGCCAGCCCCCACGCTCGGGGACTGAACACTACGACTTCAGACGGCGGGTCTCCGTGACTCGGCAAGCCCCCATGCTCGGGGACTGAGCACTACGACTTCAGACGGCGGGTCTCCGTGACTCGGCCAGCCCCCACGCTCGGGGACTGAGCACTACGACTTCAGACGGCGGGTCTCCGTGACTCGGCCAGCCCCCACGCTCGGGGACTGGGCACTACGACTTCAGACGGCGGGTCTCCGTGACTCGGCCAGCCCCGATACTCGGGGACTCGGCACGTCAATTCCGCCTGGCGAGTTTCCGTAACTCGGCCAGCTCCGATACTCGGGGACTCGGCGCTTCAACTCTGCCTGGCGAGTTTCCGCAACTCGGCCAGCCTCGACGCTCGGGGACTCGGTGCCTCGATTTTGGGACAAGCTCCTTTCTTCGGGGCGCCAGACCACCCTATCTTCTAGGCGTCCTGTCTGCCCTGAAGCTCGGAGATTCTTCTTTTTTTGACCATTAGCCCGACTTTTCTAGTCGGCCTAATGCTCGGGGACTACTCCATATGGAGGGCTCCTTGCGTCGCCCTCCATATGCCCCATTAGGATGTTTCACTTTTCCCAAGTGGTGCAGCTCCTCGGTACCCGACTCGGCTCTACGCCACTCGGGGCTCCGCCCCGGGGTCTGTCCAGGGCCACCCCCGGATGCCCTGCGGTCTTCTTTTTTGAGCACCGCCCACCCTTGTGTCGGCCTGCCGACCAAGATGCTTCAGCCGACTGCAGAGGCTTTGCTTCTTCATCTGCACTCCGACACGCGCCTGCACGTTGCTCGAGGACTTGTGGGATATGGGTACCCCTGGGCCCACTACCGACCGGATATGTAGTCGGCCTGGGCCCACGTCTGACTAAGATGTGGGCCGACCCCAGGCCGGCCCATGAGGATCCCCGACTTGATGGACAAGACTGGTGATGACTTAGCTTGCAAGGCACGTCGACTAATATTAGTTTCCTTGTTGTAGCCGGATACAATTAGGAAACCAACTTGTAAACCCTAGGTCGTCGGCCTATATAAGGCGGCCTAGGTCGACCCTCTGAGACATCTCAACTCCTCCCATCCAATTCCCCATCATCTGATTCAATCTCATTCTCACCCATTGTAACCAAGAGCTCGCCGCCGTTCCCCGAAACTCGCCGAGCAAATCAATACAAGACCCCGAGCACAGGACGTAGGGTATTATACCTCCGGGTAGCCCGAACCTGTATAATCCCTGTGTCCTTATGTTACCTGGAGCTCCCTAGTCCAGCGATCTCCCTTTGCCTACAAATCAACCATCTGGGTACCCCCGGATGGACTGTCGGACGATAACTCCGACAAAAAGCAGAAACAAAATAGTCCGAAACTCATGCAGACATGGTTTTTGGTCTAATAGAGTGGTTCGGAGTCATCCATTGCGAAAGAATTGACAGCATGTTCGGCCGCATAAAATGGTGCATTAATTGCAATAAACATGCCCGTTTAGCTATGTTATAAAAACAGAAACGAAATAGTCTGAAACTCACCCAGACATGGCTTTTGGTCTAATTGAGTGGTTTGGAGTCATCCGTTGCGAAAAATTTGACAGCAAGTTCGGCCGCATAAAACGGTGCATTAATTGCAATAAATGGGCCCGTTTCGCTACGTTACAAAATCAGTAATGAAATGGTCTAAAACTAACCTAGACAAGGTTTTTGGTCTGTTGGGACATAGCCAAAGACAATGAGCCCAAATAATAGCTAAGACAACGAAACCGGGACAAGAAACGATATATTACTTATCAATCGAATTCTCAGGAATCAACTCTTTACACGTTGGTGAGAGGTCCCTTTTTATAGTGAGGTCAAGAGGCACATTTTACATTCCACTTATGCCCCTGAAAATTAGGCATCTGTTGGGGGATTGGCCTGTCAAAGAAATGCCTTCACCTGTCACCTTGTTTTTAAGCTCCATGCATTTGCCTTTGCTACAACAAACTGAAAGGTCATTGCCTTCGCTAGGCGATAAGTTGCTCCCGATGCTAAAGGTCGTCTGCAAGAAGTGCGAAGGCATTATGAGGCGACCTGTTGCCTTCGCTTTCCTGGTCCATTTTGTGCAGGCCCTGGTGATGGCGCAGCGTCTTTTCCTCTCTGAGCAAGAGAAGGCGTTGCGCGACCGAAGGTGCTCTGGGTGGTGAAGGCTACAAAGATCACGGGAGGCACGGTGCAGGCAGCGTGGACCAGGTCCAAACCAAGTCAAAGACGGAGTTGCTGGTCTGTGCATTCACATTGATGCGTGCGGATGTACCCTTATGCCCCTGGATAGCTCAAGATGTTTAGTCTAGAGGATGATGCCTGATTTCCAGGTGTATAAGTGGAATGTAAAATGTGCCTCTTGATCTCCCTATAAAAGGGGACCTCCCACCAATGTGTAAAGGGCTGATTCCCGAGAGCACTATTGATAAGTAATTTACTGTTGCTTGTCTTTGTTCTCTGTCTTGGCTAATGTTTGGGCTTATTAGCTTTGGCATAACCCAACAATTGGCGCCTACCGTCTGTGCTGTGCACAAAGGAAACCAACAAACACCACTATGCCACCAAGAAGAGTAGTAACAAGACCACCCACCAACACCACCGAAGACACACCCTCATCCGGCGAAGCCGATGCCCAAGCCATAATTCCACCAAGCACCTTACCACCCATAACCGAAGCCATCACTGACGAAATGGAAGTCGATGAAGACACTCTCACCACCGAAGAAAAGCTGCGCAGGGTGGAGGAAAGGCTTCGCCTTCGCCGTCTGGAGCAGCAGAGAGAGCTCAAAGCTGCCCAGCTGGAGCTACAACAGCAAATGCAAGAAGAGGAAGAAGAGCAATAACACCAGCTGCTGCAGGTCAGGAAGCAGTTAGAAGAGCTGAGACAAGTGAAGCAAAGAAGATTGAACTCCACAAACCCCAGAGCTGCAAAGCTCCGAGAAGAACTTGAGAGAGCCAAGAAATAAGTTGCTGAGCTCCAAGCAGAACTCAATGATCCAATTGCCTTCGCCAGTGCTGGAACAAATCGCATTTCCACATCGGAAACCGGTTTCCAAGTGTTGCACACTCGTCCCATTGATCACACTTGCCCTCTCTTAGAAAGTCTGCAATTGGCAAGATGGCCACCTTCGTACAAGCCCATCTCTCTACCAAGGTACAATGGCCTCACTGACCCCAAGCAATTTCTCATGAGCTATGAGGCTACAATAGCTTCCGCAGGGGTAGATGATGTGGTGCTGCCAAAGTCTTTTATCATTGTTTGCGATGTCACTGCAATGAACTGGTACACCAAGCTTCTAGGGTTATCTATCAGCAGCTGGTATGATCTGAAGAGAGAGCTGATCAAGAATTTCACCATAATGGGAGACCAAGCACTCTCATATGCAGAGCTAACTCTACACCAACAGCCGAAGGAATCTCTGGAGGACTACTTTCACAGGTTTGTGGGACTACGATCTCAGGCCCCTCATATTCGTGACAAAGCCGCCAAGTTTGCAGCTATACATGGGCTTCGGCCTGGCCCATTCGCGCAGCACATTGCAAGGGAAACACCAGCAACCCTCAGAGATCTATATGATGAGTTCAAAAAATATTGTCGATCCGATAATGACAACCGAATGCGTATTGCCAGAGAAGCCGTCATGAAAAGCCAGTATGACTCCCAAAACAAGAACCACCACTACAACCAAAACCACTGCCAAAACTACCCATCCCAAACTATCATGAGCGTTGAGAGTCCGCCTTCGTTCCAAGAAAACAGACCCACCTACACAGGAAACTAATACCAGAGCCAAAGAAACGAGCCTACCCAAAGAGGTGGAAGAACCGGCAGAGACCGAGGAAGAGGAAGGGGCCCGCCTTTGGGACCAGAGTTGTTCTGCCAATATCATGGCAAAAATCACACCCATGGCACAGAGCAGTGCCGAGACATCAAGAGAACCATTGACAAGATGAAGGCAGACAAGATCCAAGCTACCCAAATGAAGCCATCTTCGGCTTCGCACCCCAACACCCAAACCCAAACACAAACCCAAGCTATTCAGCCATACTGCCCAGTCTATCCCTCCTTGAACTCAAACTTTGTCCATCCCACAACTGTGATGGCGACTCAATTTTCGCCTTCGCCACAAGCATTCCAACATTACTACCCACAAACATTGTATCCGCTCCTATACCCTCAAAACACCCAGCCTATCCCAAACAAAGACATCAAGGTGGAAGAATTACCACCTCCACCACCATAAAAACCGCAAGATCAAAACACAGCAAATCCCTTGCCCAGTTATGGCCTCATTATGCCAATAACAGGAGGATCCTCACTTGCCTTCGAGACAAAGAAACAGAGAAAGAGCTACTTTTGCCAAGTCAACAACATCTTAGTTGACGGTCCTTACAAGAAATCGGAATGGTCTCACATGCCAATCACCTTCACAGAAGAAGATCTCAAGCTCCACAATTTTTCACACAACGACACAATGTCGATTGAAGCCAACATTGCTAGCTGGACAATTGGGAAAGTGTTAGTGGACACAGGCAGCTCTGCGGATATCATCTTGGCGAAGACACTCAGGTCAATGACCAACATCAACCCAGACAATCTAGAGCCATCAGATACACCCTTGGTTGGCTTGGGGGGAAGCGCACTGCAACATTGGGAAAAATCACATTGCCAGTATCCTTTGGCGACACATCAAATGCAAGAACTGAGTTCATCACCTTCGACATCGTTGACATGTTCTTCGACTACAATGTTATCTTCGGCAGAGGAGTCATAAATGCCTTCGACATCATCATAAGGCAAGCTTTCTTGTGCATGAAAATGCCAGCTCTCAAAGGAGTCATTACCGTCTTTGGTGACCAAACAGAGGCATGAAGAATTGAGTATGCCAACACCCTAGGCCAGCGAAAAGTACACGTACTCGAAGAAAGAGAACCTATCTATCCTGAGGAGAAGCCAATTGCTGAGAAAGACAGCAAAAGCATGCAAGGGGCAACAGAAACAAAAGAAGTGCAATTGCAGCCTGATGTCTTCGATAGGAAGGTGATCATCGGTTCAGATCTTGAACCTGACGAAGAAGAAAGACTCATCGAGTTCTTGAGAAACAATAAAGATGTCTTCGCATGGTCAAGTAATGATTTGCCAGGCGTCGACAGGAGCATAGTTGAGCACAAACTTGCAATAAGCCCTGAGATGAGGCCGAAGAAGCAGAAACTGAGGAAAATGTCCGAAGAAAAAGTGAGTGCAGTCAAACCTGAGGTGCAAAGACTGTTGGATGCAAATGTTATACGTGAAGTAAAATATCCCCAGTGGTTAGCAAACACGGTGCCAGTGAAAAAGAAAAATGGCAAGTGGAGAATGTGCATCGACTTCACCGATCTCAATAAGGCATGTCCAAAAGACGATTTCCCACTCCCAAGAATCGACAAAATCATTGATCAAGCTGCTACAAGTGAGATGATGTCTCTCCTAGATTGCTTCTCTGGTTATCATTAGATTTGGATTAAAAAAGAAGACGAAGGAAAAACTAGCTTCATCACTCCTGTTGGCACATTTTGCTTCATCAGAATGCCCGAGGGGCTTCGCAACGTTGGTACCACTTTCTGTCGCATGTCAAGCACCGTATTCAAGGAGGAACTCTTCAAAACTATTCTGGCATATGTTGATGACATCTTGGTTAAGAGTGTGAAAAGCCAAGATCACAGCTCAGATCTGGCAGTTGCCTTCGCCCGAATGAGACAAGCTGGTCTCAAGCTCAACCCGAAGAAATGTGTCTTTGGAGTAACCAAGGGTAAGATACTTGGCTGCCTTGTATCAACAAATGAAATCGAAGCCAATCCAGACAAAGATCAATGCAATCCTCAATATGGAAGAGCCAAAGTGCATTAGAGACATGCAGAAACTCTCTGGCAGAATCGCAGCACTTAACAGATTTATTGCAAAGGCAACTGAATGCAGTTTACCCTTCTTCGCAACTCTCAGAAATGCAACAAAATTTGAATGGGGAGAAGAGCAGTCGAAGGCATTTCAAGAGTTAAGGCAATATCTGATGTAGCTCACGAAGCTGACAATACCTGACCCGAAGGCACCCTTACTGTTGTATATCGCAGCTTCGCAATCAGCTGTCAGTGCTGCACTTATTGCGGAGAAGCTAATTGAGGGCAGGAAGATACAGCAGCCAGTGTACTATGTCTCTGAGGCACTGGCTGGGTCGAAGCTATTCTACACTGAGATCGAAAAAATGATCTATGCTGTGGTGATGGCATCCAGAAAGCTAAGGCATTATTTCGAGGGGCACAACATCAAAGTGCTCACAGATCAACCACTAAAAGAGTTGCTCAATAACAAAGAAGCTTTGGTAAAAATACACAAATGGGCTGCAGAGCTGTCTGAATATGTGGTCGATTTTGAGCGAAGAACAACAGTCAAATCACAAGTCTTCGCTGATTTCATAGCAGAGTGGACATCGCCTTCGGCAGAAAATCTAACTAGAGAAGAAAGCTGGCTAATACATTGTGATGGCGCTTGGGGGGACAAAGGAGCTGGCATCGCAGCAGTTATGCAATCACCTTTGGGAGTCAAAATGAGATATGCAAGGAACCTAGAGTTCTGCAAAAACAGCGATAGAAGTATAAACAACGTTGCTAAATATGAAGCTGTGCTATTGGGGCTTAGGAAAGCGAAGGCGCTGGGGGCTCAGCGCTTCATTGTGAAAACTGACTCAAAGGTGGTAGCAGATCATATTGAAAAAGAAAGTGTTGCAAAACAGCCAGAGCTAATCAAGTATCTGACTACAGTTCGAGCAATGGAGAAAAAATTCAAGGGCTTTATAGTCGAATACATCCCGAGGGCAAAAAATGAAGAAGCCGATGCATTGGCCAAGGCAGCAGCAAAAGGGGACAAATTGCCACCCGATGTCTTCTTCCAGACACTAACAATGCCTTCGATCAAAGAACTCGATGAGCAACCACACTTTATCAATGCAATAAACTTAGAAGATTGGCGGTCATCTATAATGGCATACCTAAGGGGATATCATGAACCAATTGATGAAGACGACCTCAAAACTATGCAACAGAGAGCAAGATCATATCAAATCATCGACAATATTCTATACAAGAAAGGGGTCGTGGCTCCTTGGTTTCGCTGCGTGTCAATAAGCGAAGGCAGAGAGCTAATACAAGAGATACACAGTGGCCTATGTGGAGCTCACTTTGGAGCAAGGGCAATTGTGGGGAAGGCAATGAGACAAGGGTTTTATTGGCCTTCAATCATCGATAATGCAACAAACACAGTCAAAACTTGTGCCGAATGTCAAAAATGTGCTGCAACCAAAAAATCACCTTTGGAGCTATCACAGCTGATAACTCCAACCTGGCCACTGCAGAGATGGGGCATAGATCTGGTGGATCCTCTTCCCACAGCTCAAGGAAACCTGAAATATGCAATAGTTGCAGTGGAATATTTCACCAAGTGGATTGAGGCAAGGCCATTGGCAAACATCACAGCGAAGACAGTCATAAATTCTTCTGGCAGCAAATTGTTTCCAGATTTAGAGTCCCAAGGGAAGTCACAGCAGATAATGGCAAAAAATTTGATTGCGATGAATTCAGGCAGTACTGCATGTCCATGGGGACGAAGGCAAGATTTGCATCAGTATACCACCTGCAGTCCAATGGTGCAGTTGAAAGAGCAAATGGCATCATATTCACCGCCATCAGAAAATGCCTTTCAAATTGTAAGAAAAAAGGCAAATGGGTGGAGGAAATCTGAAGGTAATCTGGGCTCACAACACATCCACTTCAAGAGCAACCCAATTCACACCATTCAAGCTATTATATGGCGAAGAAGCAATGTATCCCGAAGAGATTCTTCATAAGGGGCTTCGCACTCGCAAGAAGCACCCAAAGATAGCCAAGCTATAGATAAAGATCTCACAGAAATTTACAGGCTGCAAGCAGCCAAAAACATCTCCAAATACCAAGAAGAAACCAGAAAATGGCGCGACAAGAAAGTGGTAAGGAAGGACATAAAGATAGGTGACTGGGTGCTAATAAAGAACCCGAGTATGCCTTCGGGAAAGCTGCAGAACAAATGGAAAGGCCCATTCCTAGTTATCAAGAGTAATAGACCAGGATCATTTTACCTGGGGGATGAAGAAGACAATGAGCTGCCGCAGTCATGGAATGTAGACAGCTTGCGAAGGTACTACATGTGAACATCTTGTAACAATTGGCTTCGTAATCTATAAATAAAGACAATTGATAGAGTAGAATTTTGTTTTTCCTTTAAAAAGGCTCGTACTCTTTTCCTCACAGGGGAACCCTTACCAAGGGGTGAGGTTTTTAACGAGGCAGTACTAACTATAACTCGTGTGAAATATATGAGTGAGCTATTCCCCAAAAAAGTTGCATCGAAAGCGATTGGCTTCGGCCAAATCGCTGGTATTCGATAAACCAAATAGAACTAAATTGACCCTGCTAAAGGTAAGGCCAATTCAGATCTACAAACGCTTACTCCGAGGAGTAAGGGGCTTCGGCTCAATTTGTTTTTTATACATCCAAAATGCTTAATGCGAAGAAAATTTCTCATCAAACTCATCAAAATACTTGGCACCTGAGTTTGAATGAAAAGCATAAACTCACTTTGGGGGGAGGAGGCGTTTCTCTCAAAAGAGAAGGCAAATCGAGTTTAATCTTTTTCGTTCAAACACAAAATAAATATTCATCTACACATGCGGCTTCGCACGATTCATGAAGACACTCGCCTTCGAATGAATAAATACAAACTCGCTTTGGGGGGAGGATGATGAGGACCTAACACCTTTGGATACGACCATTGATTATAAGGACCAATCTCGATGTGCAAGTCCATCAAAATTGAACAATCGATTCGCCGACGATTCAGGAGTACTTCATTGGGAAGGCCATAATTCCTTCATCCGGAGTGTGTTTGAGGTTCATGAGCACTTGATGAAAAGATTATTTTATAAGATTTCAAATGGATCTGATCTCACCTCAATATCATGTCGGCAAGGCCTCCAGATCATCAAGATATGTTATCTCTATTTCTACCGGGTGCTACTATCTCGTCGTGGGCTTCTTATTCACACTTGGGACCCTGGCCCAAGTTGGCGCACACCTCCACCATGTGGGGAACACATCAATGAAGCCCTTGTATGTCCTCCTCCTTGGCCACCACCTTTGGAGGCCAGCAAGGCCGTCCATGACAAGTTGGATGCCTCGTCCATGTCAAGTTCGAGTCCGTTTCGGAGTCCAGGAGCAGCCTGCACCAAAAACGATGCCCAGTTCGCATACGGGCTCGGTTTTGGGCGTTCTACATATGGTTGGAAAGCTAAGGAGATAAGCTTTCCAATGCCGCCTGTCCCATGTATAAATTGGATCAGAAGCGACAGAAATCATCAAAAAAATTTGGCGTCCAGAATCTGTCAAGGTGCTGCGCCGCCGTCTTTTGGGGCTGTTGGCCCATGTATCGCTTTGGAGTCCAATAGGGACGTGGATAGGGGGTTTTGCGCGACCTAATCCTCATATATTCAGTAGCCGCCGCCACATTAGGGTTTGGGTTTTGTTTAGTTGTAAGTTTAGCCATTGCTACTTCCTTGTAGACGCGTGTGTCGGCGAGGCCACCTGTTCTACTCGATTCAAAACCCCACCCTTGTGATTTCAGATTGGTATTCATGTCCATATTTGCAATTTAGTTGCTTGTTCTACTTGTTCTTGCTTGTTCTTCGATTGCTTGCAGGAACGGGTGCCCTAGTGGCCAGGTGACGCGCTCCACAAGATCGCGGCAGCCATAGGAGGTGGTGTATCGGTTGCTAAGGCGCATCCTTGGAAAGGTTGTAGTCGGGCCGTGAACGTCGTCTCCTCCAATCGAATTATCCCCACGCCTCTCATCGAAAGATCGGGCACAAACCCTAGTGGGTTCACATCAGTTGGTAATCAGAGCAAGGTTTATCGGTGAGAGACTTGCAATCCATTGTTGTTTTTAATTTCCTATAGTCCAGAAAAGCCTAAAAAAATAGTGGATCAGTTTACCCGCAATCCTATAAACCCTTTGAGCCTTTACTAGTACTACTTAGTTAGGGCTTATTGAGTTTTTGGTTGCTTCGGTCGCGTCAAGTTGCTGGTCTTAGTGTCTATTCCTTTAGAGTTTTGAGTTCTATCATGTTTTCGTCACGAGATCCCCACCACCATGTACATCTCTGTTTCATTTTTGCCACCACGAATTCATATGATCTCCGATTGAGGTGTTTAAATACAATCTGGAAAGCTTATGTTGTCTTCTTTCCAACGGATCAGACCTTGCACCGAAATTCCTTTCGAGCGTTCCACAACTGTCCTAGAAATTTGCGATCTGTAGTCTGTGTGGAGTAAGCCTTTTGTGTAGTTTGTCTTGCTATTGAGAAAAAAAGTGTTTAGTCCTGTGCAAAAAAAAGGTTGAAAAAAGAAGAAAAAGAAATAAAGAAAGCAAAAAAAAAGACAGGACAAGAAGGAGAAGAAAGAAGAGGCTCAATTGTTGAATCTATTGGTTTACTTTGTGCTGTGCTAGTTGTTCTTTTTCAGTGACTACCTTTGTGCCTAGGCTCACGTCTCTAGCATGGTTTAGCCTAGGACCAGCACAGTACCACCGTTGAACGATTATTCAGCTTGCTTTTGTAACTAATGTGGTGCTAGTTATTCCTTGCTTTAGCCCACCTACAGCTCCACATATTAGACTACAGCTTGGCAGGTTTTGTTGCTGCGGCACCGATACACTTCTTCCTGGTTTGCAGACTTGTTGGTAGCTATTCCCTCCTGTCGAGCAAGGTAAGAATTAGTAAGAGCTTGTGTAACAGGTTGAGAGTGAGCGCTTTGCAGTAGCTACATCCTAGTAGTTGTAGTAGGGTTCTTATTTCTTCACCTATTTTCTTGCTGCCTCTGTTTGGCTAACAATGGCAGGCTCGATGACTCACATGGGAGATGGAAGCTTGCACCATGGGTGTTCACATACACAACATCACATGGGAGCATACACATTGGAGGTAAATGATGTTGTTCTAACTGAGGTCTGTAATGCTCTATCGCCTTTTGAGGGAAAATTTGATCCTTGTGCATACATTAATTGGGAGCTTAAGGTAGATGCCAAATTTGATAATTATGACTTGTCTGAACATCAAATGGTTTTTGCTGCAGCTAGTGCTTTAACGAAATATGCCTTGACTAAATGGAAACATATTTGTAGGCATAATAAAGTTCCACCAACTTGGAAGGATTTCAAAATGTTTTTTTGAGATGAATATATTCCTGAATATTATGTTGATCTTTTGCTTTCCAAACTAGAGAAATTGAAACAGGGTAATAGGACTGTGAAGCAATACTTCCATGATTTTAAAATTTGTATCATATTTGGTGGATTAGAAGAATGCAGAGAAGATAATATGTGTAGGTTCATGGAAGGGCTCAATTCTAAAATTCAAACCTTGTTACTTAGCAAATCATACAACATTATTGGTCAATTGTTTTGGCTTGCTGTTAGTGCTGAAAAGGAGATTCTGTTATCTTTGAATACTTGCAAGAATGATGTGACGCCTTTTGTTATGTGTTCTACTGTGACTAACTTGGGGCAGCATACAAAGAAATTAATAGAACACCCATCAAAGGAAGTGAGTGAAGGTAAGTCTGTTTATGTTGAACTTAATGATGCGAGTGAAAGGGTTCATGATCTAATTGTGCCTCCATATTAATTTATTCCTTTGGTGCTGAAGTTATCATCTTCTCCGCTAGTTTAGAGCAATCATTAGTGGAATATGCTGCTGATTTACCTTTGCCACAAGATGAATTACTTGCTGATCCTTGTGATAAAGAAGACTTGTGTGTTGATGATTCTTTTACTCCTATATCACAAGTAGTGAATAAGTGTTATACTTTTGGTTTGGGAGGATACAAATGCGCTAAAAATAAGTTTTTTTATCCTATTACTTGTGCACAAGATGAACTGAAATTGTTGTCTTCTTTAAATACTTTGGGTTATATTGAATTTGATATTCTGTGTGATCTAAACTGTTTGGAGGAGAAATTTTTTGATATTCTGAATTGACATGCTTGTCTAATAATACATATCACTTTATTGGTAAGTATAATTGCAAGGGAGAATATTTGGTGCATAAAGTTTACATTTGCTCTAATCTGAAATATCCTTTTGGGCTACACTATGATCAAGTAGACAACTGCAATAACGCTAATCCTGTAATGTCAAGTTTGTCTAGTTTTGTTTTAAACAAACAGGTTCAATTCCAAGAAGGAGAGAATTGTTGGCTGCTGTCTATGGCCCCTCCTACAACTACAGTCAAACCGAGGACGGTTTGCTTTTAAGAAGGAGAGAATGATGAGGACCTGACACCTTTGGATACGACCATTGATTATAAGGACCAATCTCAAAGTGCAAGTCCATCAAAATTGAACAATCGATTCGCCGGCAATTCGGGAGTACTTCATTGGGAAGGCCATAATTCCTTCATCCGGAGTGTGTTTGAGGTCCATGAGCACTTGATAAAAAGATTATTTTATAAGATTTCAAATGGATCTGATCTCACCTCAATATCATGTCGGCAAGGCCTCCTGATCATCAAGATATGTTATCTCTGTTTCTGCCGGGTGCTACTATCTCGTCGTGAGCATCTTATTCACACTTGGGACCCTGGCCCAAGTTGGAGCACACCTCCACCATGTGGGGAACACATCAATGAAGCCCTTGTATGTCCTCCTCCTTGGCCACCACCTTTGGAGGCCAGCAAGGGCGTCCATGAGAAGTTGGAGGCCTAGTCCATGTCAAGTTCAAGTCCGTTTCGGAGTCCAGGAGCAGCCTGCACCAAAAACGATGACCAGGTCGCATACAGGCTCGGTTTTGGACGTTCTACATATGGCTGGAAAGCTAAGGAGATAAGCTTTCCAATGCCGCCAGTCCCATGTATAAATTCGATCAGAAGCGACAGGAATCATCAAAACAATTGGGCGTCCAGAATCTGTCAAGGTGCTGCGCCGCCGTCTTTTGGGGCTGTTGGCCCATGTATCGCTTTGGAGTCCAATAGGGACGTGGCTAGGGGTTTTTGCGTGACCTAATCCTCATATATTCAGTAGCCACCGCCACATTGGGGTTTGGGTTTTATTTAGTTGTAAGTTTAGCCATTGCTACTTCCTTGTAGACGCATGTGTCGGCGAGGCCACCCGTTCTACTCGATTCAGAAACCCACCCTTGTGATTTCAGATTGGTATTCATCTCCATATTTGCAATTTAGTTGCTTGTTCTACTTGTTCTTGCTTGTTCTTCGATTGCTTGCAGGAACGGGTGCCCTAGTGGCCGGGTGACGCGCTCCACAAGATCGCGGCAGCCATAGGAGGTGGTGTATCGGTTGCTAAGGCGCATCCTTGGAAAGGTTGTAGTCGGGCCATGAACGTCGTCTCCTCCAATCGAATTATCCCCACGCCTCTCATCAAAAGATCGGGCACAAACCCTAGTGGGTTCAAATCAGAGGAGGCGTTTCTCTCAAAATCAAAGTCAAAACGTGGTCATGTTTATTCAGCCAAAGTCGCAATTACATCATATGTTAAAGACCTTTACGTCATTCTCAAAACATTTCAAACACATATCCATAAAACTTCTCACCAGACCTCTTAAAATGAGGAGCATTGTAAATGCATGCAAAGTCCTTTTCAGGACTAACTTCCAACGGCTCCATCTTGGGAATACCCAGGGAAACAGCTTCGGCATTCCTCTTCGCAGCGAGCTCAACTCGATCTGAGCCGTGAGCAATAAATACAGTGAAAAAATCAAAGATGCTGAACTCGTTGCGACGATAAAACTCATGACAATACTCCAAAAAGTCACCATGACTAGAGTTTGGGTAAAGTCGTCGAAATTCCTTCCAAGTGAAGCCAGAAATACAAAGTGGCCCGTCATGCATGGCCAGTGGCGTTAGTTCAAGCATCTCTTCATCCTGAATATACATAAATGTACAAGTTCAAAAGGATCGCCCACGCAATAAGTTCTAGTTCTAATTACAATCTAAAAGGTACTTAGACCTAAGGGTTCACTCCTGCAGCCCCTTGGCCATCATGCCCCTGCGAAGAGGAAGAATGCGAAGAGGAAGAAGCACTAGCTTCGCTGGTAGAAGCACCAGTCGCAACAGCACCAGAGGTGGCACCAGCTTCGGCGGCCTCCTTCGCAGCGGCCTCTCTCGCGGTGGTTTTGGCTTCGGCCCTTAGCTTCTCTTTCAACTCCTTTGACTGAGAATACATAAGCTATCAAATAAAACAAATGTAAAATTAAGAGCAAAATGAACAAAGCATGACCACGACGGCAATGAAAAAATACCTTAGCCAACCGATCACGGATAATGTTCTGAGCCGCCTGGCATCCACTGGCAACCCAGAAGTGCTTTAAGAAAAGCGCCTTCGCAATCAACATGTTTTTTGAAAAAGAATCTCCGCCGGCAGGATTCTTGGGCTCCGAATAAGGATAGCCTTTCCGAACCAAGGCATTATAATGCTCACAGCCATTGTCAGAGTGAATCTTTAATAAATTGCACGAGCACAAGTTGACAGCGAAGTCACTAATAGATTCAATTACTGTTGGAAGCGAAGTAAACTCATGGTCAATCCAACCAAAAAGCTTATCCAAGCTATACTCTTTGTTGGGGAAGGCAGCGGGCTCCGCTCCAAACTGTCGCAGGGCCTCCTTGTACAAGCGATATAGCTTCAAGCCACGCTCCCAGGCAACATTGATCACATCTTCATTTTCCTTGAGAAGGGAAATGGTTGAAGTACGCAGCGACACGACCTCACGCTCAAGGTTTTCGCTGCGAGACCGATATGACTCAGCATCGCGCGAAAGTTTTTCCTTCACCCCATTAAGAGTATCAACCTCACCCTTCAGAACAGAAATCAAGTCAGTATCTTCGATAACTTTCTTGCGAAGGCCCTCTAGGACATCATCCTTGTCCACTATCTTAGCCTCCAAGGCAGCAACTTTTTTCCTTAAGCAAGTTGGCTTTGCTAGCTTGAGCTTCCAAAGCAGCAACTCTGTCCTTTAAAGATTTATTCTCATTAACGATGGACTCCCGGTCCTGGCGAAGCAAATTCTTCTTGTTCTCATGATCTTGCTTGATTCGATCAACGTTTGCCTGAATTTGGAGTAGCTCAGCCTTCTCCCTTCGCAACCTCACCAACTCCTCGCGCTCAGCAGCAATTGAGTTGAGGTTGGGAACTTGAGCATGCAACTCATTGATAGCTAAAACAACCTGTGAGAGGAAATAATCTCCTCATTCAGTACTACGAGATCGGCAACACGAAGCCAAGGTCAATAATAAATTTAAGGGCGAAGGCGTAAAATTCATACCTTCATTTCTAAAGCCAAAATGTTAGAACTGATGCTTTCAGGATCCAAAGTTCGCACAAGTTGTTGATATTCTACAAGTAATCATAACACCGTTATGTTCGCAAAAATAGCTAAGGGAAAAAACTAGCTATAATCCTGATCAAATAAAACACCTTCCCAAGCAAAGTCTTGGAGAGGCCCACCTTCGCGCATTCGAGCTGGCCCCTCCTCTTCGCCACCTACTAAACAAATCTCCTTCACATTAACATCAAACAGCACAATAACCATTGTTGCTAAAGGAAAAAAATCAGGAAAAGGCAACATCATAAGTACCTTCGGAAGTAGAAGGAAAGCCCGCCTCCGTATCAACTTCCATATCCGCCCGAGAAGCAGCAGCCCTCTCAACAGCATCGAAAGTTTTGGCTTCGGCAACTTGCTTTTCTTTATCTTGAATGCCAATATCAGTCATGGCAGCATCGACCAGAACTTGCAAAGAGTCGCTAGCCCATGGGGGAGAAGCCAAAGTCGACGGAGGAATGTCAACGGGCGTGTTGGAGGATTGGCCTGCCGAGAAATACCTCTGATAAATATAAGGCATTGCTCCAGCCATATTACCTTCGTTTTATGAAAAGGCTGGTCGTTTTCGGCTTCGTCATGCTGACGCGTCATGAGAATGGCTTCGTTTGTCCGTTCCGACACAGGAGCGGCTTCGTCCTTGTGTACAACAGAGAACACCCGAATATGGTTTCGTGAGCGCTACAAGCAATACCTGAGTTGAACAAAGGTAACCCTGAGCTCCTAACACGATGAGTATAACGCTTGTCTGCTTCGTTTCTGGTTAAACGACAGGGCTCGCAAGCGGATAATGGCTTCGGGTTTGATCAAGAATGGTCATCATCGCTGCTGTTTGAACCGAAGCAGGCTGCAGAGGTGGCTGCGCCCTCCTACTCACCAACGAAGCCAAGGTGGACCGAGTCCAAGCCGAGTCAAACACGGTGTAACCAGTCTACGCATTTACATTGAAGATTGCGAATGTACAATTATGTCCCTAAAACATCTAAGTTGTATAGTCTAGAGGATGATGCTTGGTTTTCAGGGGCATATGAGGAATGTAAAAGTGCCCTTTGGCCTCCCTATAAAAGGAGACCCCTGGCCAACGTGTAAAGGGCTGATTCCTGAGAACACTGTTGATGAGTAATATATTATTGCTTGTCTTTGTTTCTCTGTCTTAGCTATTGTTTGGGCTGAATAGCTTTGGCATTAACCCAACAATTGGTGCCCACCGCTTGTGCTGTGCACGAAGGAAACCCACGAACACCACCATGCCACAAGCTAAAAGAGTACCTAAAAACCCAAGAAACACCACCGAAAACACAATCTCAGATGACGAAGCTGATCCCCAAACCATAATTCCACCAAGCACCTTACCATCCATAACCGAAGCCGTCACTGAGGAAATAGAAGCCGATGAGGACACATTAACCACCAAAGACAAGCTGCGCAGGGTGGAGGAAAGGCTCCGCCTTCGCCGTCTGGAGCAGCAGAGAGAGCTCGAAGCTGCCTAGCTTGAGCTACAATAGCAAATGCAAGAAGAAGAACAAGAACAACAACGCTAGCTGCTGCAGGTCA
>CM014278.1:19879111-19934382 GCA_004135705.1 Alloteropsis semialata | reverse complement strand
TTCTAAAGCCAAAATGTTAGAACTGATGCTTTCAGGATCCAAAGTTCGCACAAGTTGTTGATATTCTACAAGTAATCATAACACCGTTATGTTCGCAAAAATAGCTAAGGGAAAAAACTAGCTATAATCCTGATCAAATAAAACACCTTCCCAAGCAAAGTCTTGGAGAGGCCCACCTTCGCGCATTCGAGCTGGCCCCTCCTCTTCGCCACCTACTAAACAAATCTCCTTCACATTAACATCAAACAGCACAATAACCATTGTTGCTAAAGGAAAAAAATCAGGAAAAGGCAACATCATAAGTACCTTCGGAAGTAGAAGGAAAGCCCGCCTCCGTATCAACTTCCATATCCGCCCGAGAAGCAGCAGCCCTCTCAACAGCATCGAAAGTTTTGGCTTCGGCAACTTGCTTTTCTTTATCTTGAATGCCAATATCAGTCATGGCAGCATCGACCAGAACTTGCAAAGAGTCGCTAGCCCATGGGGGAGAAGCCAAAGTCGACGGAGGAATGTCAACGGGCGTGTTGGAGGATTGGCCTGCCGAGAAATACCTCTGATAAATATAAGGCATTGCTCCAGCCATATTACCTTCGTTTTATGAAAAGGCTGGTCGTTTTCGGCTTCGTCATGCTAACGCGTCATGAGAATGGCTTCGTTTGTCCGTTCCGACACAGGAGCGGCTTCGTCCTTGTGTACAACAGAGAACACCCGAATATGGTTTCGTGAGCGCTACAAGCAATACCTGAGTTGAACAAAGGTAACCCTGAGCTCCTAACACGATGAGTATAACGCTTGTCTGCTTCGTTTCTGGTTAAACGACAGGGCTCGCAAGCGGATAATGGCTTCGGGTTTGATCAAGAATGGTCATCATCGCTGCTGTTTGAACCGAAGCAGGCTGCAGAGGTGGCTGCGCCCTCCTACTCACCAACGAAGCCAAGGTGGACCGAGTCCAAGCCGAGTCAAACACGGTGTAACCAGTCTACGCATTTACATTGAAGATTGCGAATGTACAATTATGTCCCTAAAACATCTAAGTTGTATAGTCTAGAGGATGATGCTTGGTTTTCAGGGGCATATGAGGAATGTAAAAGTGCCCTTTGGCCTCCCTATAAAAGGAGACCCCTGGCCAACGTGTAAAGGGCTGATTCCTGAGAACACTGTTGATGAGTAATATATTATTGCTTGTCTTTGTTTCTCTGTCTTAGCTATTGTTTGGGCTGAATAGCTTTGGCATTAACCCAACAATTGGTGCCCACCGCTTGTGCTGTGCACGAAGGAAACCCACGAACACCACCATGCCACAAGCTAAAAGAGTACCTAAAAACCCAAGAAACACCACCGAAAACACAATCTCAGATGACGAAGCTGATCCCCAAACCATAATTCCACCAAGCACCTTACCATCCATAACCGAAGCCGTCACTGAGGAAATAGAAGCCGATGAGGACACATTAACCACCAAAGACAAGCTGCGCAGGGTGGAGGAAAGGCTCCGCCTTCGCCGTCTGGAGCAGCAGAGAGAGCTCGAAGCTGCCTAGCTTGAGCTACAATAGCAAATGCAAGAAGAAGAACAAGAACAACAACGCTAGCTGCTGCAGGTCAGGAAGCAGTTGGAGGAGTTGAGGCAAGCGAAGTAAAGAAGATTGAACACCACAATTTCCAGAGCTGCGAAGCTACGAGAAGAACTCGAAAAAGCCAAAAAACAAGTTGCTGAGCTCCAAGCAGAACTCAATGAGCCAAATCATGTTTCCACATCGGAAACCGGCTTCCAAATGTTGCACACTCGTCCCATTGACCATACATGCCCTCTATGAGAAAGTCTGCAATTGGCAAGATGGCCGCCTTCCTACAAGTCCATCTCTCTACCAGGGTACAATGGCCTCACCGACCCCAAGCAATTTCTCATGAGCTACGAAGCTGCAATAGCTTCGGCAGGGGGAGATGATGTGGTGCTGCAAGTCTTTCATCATCGTCTGCGATGGCACAGCAATGAACTGGTACACGAAGCTACTAGGCCTATCCATCAACAGTTGGTATGACTTGAAGAGAGAGCTCATAAAAAATTTCAGCATTATGGGAGATCACTCACTCTCATACGCTGAACTCGCACTACACCAGCAGCCGAAGGAGCCACTGGAAGACTATTTTCACAGATTTGTTGGACTAAGGGCTCAGGCTCCCCATATTCCTGATGATGCTGCCAAGTTTGCAGCGAATCAAGGCCTTTGTCCAGGCCCATTCGCACAACACATCACGAGAAAGACACCAGCTACTCTCGGAGATCTGTATGAGGAATTCAAAAAATATTGTTGATCCGATAATGACAATTGAATGCGATTAGCTAGAGAAGCCATTCTGAGAAACCAACATGAACCCCAAAACAGACCCCACCACCACAACCAGAACCACTACCAAAATTATTCCCATGAAACCATCATGAATGTTGACAATTTACCTTCATCTCAGGAGAACAAACCCACGTACCCAGAAAGCCAACACCACAATCAAAGAAATGAACCTACCCAAAGAGGTGGAAGAACCGATAGAGGCCGAGGAAGAGGAAGGGGTCCACCTTCGGGACCGGAGCTATTTTGCCAATATCATGGCAAAAACCACACCCATGGCACAGAACAGTGCCGAGACATCAAGAAAACCATCAACAAAATGAAAGCAGAGAAAATACAAGCTACCCAAACAAAGCTATCTTTGGCTTCGCACCCCAACAACCAAATCCAAACACAAACCCAAGCTATCCAGCCATATTGCCCAATATATCCATCCCTGAGTTCAAATATTGTACACCCAACAACAGCAATGGCAACCCAGTACTCGCCTTCGCCACAAACCTTTCAACATTACTACCCACAAGCCACATACCCACACCTATACCTTCAAGCCTCCCAGCAAATGGCTTCGCAAAACATCAAGGTTGAGGAGCTACCACCACCACCACCAAAAACCCAAACACAACACATTCTACCCATAACTGGAGGCTCATCACTAGCCTTCGAAACCAAAAAACAAAGAAAGAGCTACTTCCGCCAAGTCAACAACATTTCAGTTGACGGTCCCTACAAAAAATCGGAGTGGTCTCATATGCCAATCACATTCACCGAAGATGATTTAAGGCTTCATAACTTTCCACATAATGATGCAATGTCAATTGAGGCCAACATCGCTGGCTGGACAAATGGAAAAGTACTAGTGGACACAGGAAGCTCCGCCGACATCATCTTAGCAAAAACACTCAGAAACATGACCAACATCAACCCAGACAATCTGGAGCCATCGGACACTCCATTGGTTGGTTTCGGGGGGAAGCGCACGCAAACACTGGGCAAAATCTCATTGCTAGTATCCTTTGGCGATACATCCAATGCAAGAACCGAGTTCATTACCTTCGATGTCGTAGACATGATCTTTGATTACAATGTCATTTTCGGAAGGGGAGTTATAAATGCCTTCGACATCATCATAAGGCAATCATTCTTATGCATAAAAATGCCAGCCCTAAAAGGAGTAATCACTGTGTTTGGTGACTAGAGGGAAGCCAGAAATATTGAAAAAGCTAAAACACCAGGCCAGCAAAATGTGCATCTGCTTGAAGAAAAGGAACCATTCTACCCAGAAGAAAAGCCAAACATCGAAAAAGATAGCAAAAGAATGCAAGAAGCAACAGAAACAAAGCAGGTGCAATTGCAGCCTGACGTCTTCGATAGAAAAGTGATTATCAGCTCGGACTTGGAGCCGGACGAAGAAGAAAGACTCATAGAATTCTTGAGAAACAACAAAGATGTCTTTGCATGGTCAAGCAAAGTTTGGCCTGGCATCGACAGAAGCTTAATTGAACACAAACTGGTGATCAGCCCCGATATGAAGCCGAAGAAACATAAGCTAAGAAAAATGTCTGAAGAAAAAGTGAATGCTGTGAAAGTAGAAGTGCAAAGGCTGCTGGATGCCAATGTCATACGTGAAGTGAAATACCTAACCTGGCTAGCAAACACGTGCCAGTTCAGAAGAAAAGTGGCAAATGGAGAATGTGCATTGATTTCACCGACCTCAACAAAGCTTGCCCAAAAGATGATTTCCCACTCCCAAGGATTGACAAAATTGTTGATCAAGCCGCAGCAAGTGTGATGATGTCCCTCCTAGATTGCTTCTCTGGTTATCACCAAATTTGGATGAAAAAAGAGGTTGAAGAAAAGACCAGCTTCATTACTCCAGTTGGCACATTCTGCTTCGTCAGGATGCCCGAGGGGCTTCAGAATACAGGAACTATCTTCTCCCATATGTCAACTACAGTGTTCAAAGATGAATTATTCAAAACTATATTAGCATACGTCAACGACATCTTGGTCAAAAGTGTCAAGAGACAAGACCACATATCAGACTTGGCAGTTGCCTTCGCAAGAATGAGAGAAGCTGGTCTCAAGATTAATCCAGAGAAATGCATCTTCGGAGTGACCAAGGGGAAGATACTTGGCTGTCTAGTATCAGCGAATGAAATCGAAGCCAATCCAGACAAGATTAATGCAATTCTTGACATGGAAGAGCCCAAATGCATAAGAGATGTTCAGAAACTCTCTGGCAGAATTGCAGCGCTTAACAGATTCATCGCAAAAGCGGCAGAAAGAAGCTTACCCTTCTTCGCAACACTCAGAAATGCATCAAAGTTTGAATGGGGAGCAGAACAGTCGAAGGCATTTCACGAGTTAAGGCAGTACTTGATGCAGCTCACGAAACTAACCATACCTGATCCGAAGGCACCTTTACTACTGTACATAGCAGCTTCGCAATCAGCCGTCAGTGCTGCACTCATTGCAGAGAAGCTGATAGATGGCAGAAGGGCACAACAGCCAGTATATTATGTCTCTGAGGCATTGGCCGGGTTGAAGCTGTTTTACACAGAAATAGAGGTGCACAACATCAAGGTGCTCACTGACCAACCAATTAAAGAGCTCTTGAGCAACAAAGAAGCTTCGGTAAGGATACGTAAATGGGCCGCAGAGCTCTCAGAATATGTTGTTGATTTCAAACGAAGAATGTCAGTCAAATCACAAGTCTTGGCTAATTTCATAGTAGAATGGACATGACCTTCGGCAGAAAATCTGTCTAGAGAGGAAAGCTGGCTAATACATTGTGATGGTGCTTGGGGGGACAAAGGAGCTGGCATCGCAGCAATTGTGTAATCGCCTTCGGGCGTGAAAATGAGATGTGCAGCGAACTTAGAGTTCTGCAAAAACAGTGACAGAAGCACAAATAACGTCACTGAATACGAATCCATACTATTGGGGCTCAGGAAAGCGAAGGCATTGGGTGCTCAACGATTCATAGTGAAAATAGATTCGAAGGTGGTAACAGACCACATCGAAAAAGAAAGCGTCGCGAAGCAACCCGAGCTCATCAAATAACTAACTACAGTGAGATCAATGGAGAAAAATTCAGAGGCTTCACAGTAGAATACATACCAAGGGCAAAAAATGAAGAGGTAGATGCACTGGCTAAAGCAGCTGCAAAAGGGGACAAGCTTCCACCGGATGTATTCTTTCAAATATTAACAATACCATCGATAAAAGACATAGATGAACAGCCAAGGCTGATCAACGCAATAAGCTTAGAAGATTGGCAATCGCCAATAATGGCTAACCTTCGGGGATTCTATGAGCCCATTGATGAAGACGATCTAAAATCCATGCATCAAAGAGCAAGGTGCTACCAAATAATTGATGATGTCTTGTACAAAAAAGGGGTTGTGGCCCCTTGGCTTCATTGCATCTCATACAGCGAAGGCAAAGAACTTATCCAAGAGATACATAGCGCCTTATGTGGAGCTCACTTTGGGGCAAGAGCAATTGTTGGGAAGACAATGAGGCAAGGATTCTATTGGCCAACAATCATCAATGATGCAATAAACACAGTCAAGACTTGCGATAAATGCCAAAAGTGTGCCGCAAACCAAAAATCTCCTTCAGAACCATCACAGTTGATAACACCAACTTGGCCACTGCAAAGATGGGGCATAGATCTGGTTAGCCCTCTTCCAACAGCCCAAGGAAATCTCAAATATGCCATAGTAGCAGTTGAGTATTTCAAAAAATGGATTGAAGCCAGACCATTGGCTAACATCACAGCTAAAACAGTCATCAAGTTTTTCTGGCAGCAAATCGTATGCAGATTTGGAGTCCCAAGAGAAATCACAGTTGATAACGGCAAACAATTCGATTGTGATGAATTCAGGCAATATTGCATGTCAATTGGAACGAAGGCAAAATTTGCGTTAGTATATCACCCGCAAACCAATGGGGCAGTCGAAAGAGCAAATGGCTTAATCTTCACAGCCATTCGAAAGTGCTTAGCAAATTGCAAGAAAAAAGGCAAATGGGTAGAGGAACTGCCGAATGTGATTTGGGCTCATAACACATCCACTTCAAGGGCAACACAATTTACTCCTTTCAAACTGCTATATGGTGAAGAAGCAGTATGTCCAGAAGAAATACTCCATAAAGGGCTTCGTACCCAACAGGAAGCACCCAAAGATAGCGAAACCATTGATAAGACCTCATCGAAATCTATAGGCTGCAGGCAGCCAAGAACATCTCCAAATATTAAGCTAAAACAAAGAAGTGGCGCGACAAAAGGTAGTAAGGAAAGACATCGAAATAGGTGACTGGGTACTAAGGAAAAAATCCAAGTATGCCCTCAGGGAAGCTACAAAACAAGTGGGAAGGCCCATTCCTGGTTCTCAAAAGCAACAGGCCCGGATCATTTCGCTTAGGCGATGAAGAAGGCAATGAGTTGCCGCATTCATGGAATGCGGACAGCTTGCAAAGGTACTACCTGTGAAAGTATTGTAAAATTGACTTCGTAAACTATAAACGAAGTCAATTAGTAGAGTAGATTTTTCTTTCAAAAAGCCCGTACTCTTTTCCTCACAGGGGAACCCTAACCAAGGGGTGAGGTTTTTAATGAGGCGGTGCTAAGTGTAACTCGTGCAAAATATATGAACGAGATATTCCCCACCAAAATTGCATCGAAAGCGATTGGCTTCGACCAAATCGCTGGCATTCGATAACACAAATAGAACTAAATTGACCCTACCCAAAAGGTAAGGCCAATTTAGATCTAAAAATGCTTACTCTAAGGAGTAAAAGGGGCTTTGGCCCATAAAGCTTTTCCTTTATTTAAAAATGCTTACTCTAAGGAGTAAAAGGGCCTTCGGCTCATAAAGCTTTTCCTTTATTTAAAAATGCTTACTCTAAGGAATAAAAGGGACTTCGGCTCATAAAGCTTATCCTTTATTTAAAAATGCTTACTCTAAGGAGTAAAAGGGGCTTCAGCTCATAAAGCTTTTCCTTTATTTAAAAATGCCTACTCTAAAGAGTAAAAGAGGCTTCGGCTCAAAAGCTAAGGAGTGAAGGGAGCATCGACCCACTCAAGATTCATTATTCAAAAAACACTTACTCAAGGAGTAAACAGGGCTTCAACCCAAACGATGACAAAGCAAACAGCAAACTAAGTTTATTCAAAATCGAAAGTGAAATGGCCCCCAAGGGAAGTCAAAAATAGAGCGCATCAAGCATCTCACAATTAGTACATCAAATATGCACGTATGAACGAATAAAAACTCGCTTCGGGGGGAGGAGGCGTTTCTCTCAAATGAAGACAAATCGAGTTTATATTCATTCATACGCTCTTAATTAGAATACTCACAATTAAGTTAGATACAAAATTTACTTACAAGGAAATGATTAAAACATCTCAAAGACATAGCCATCGAACTGCCGGCCAGATCTCCTAAATCTAGGAGCGTTAAAAACATAAGCAAACTCTTCAAGACTATTGCACATTGGCTCAGCTTTCACAGGAAGCAAGGGGACATCTTCGGCATTCCTTCTCTTGGCAAGCTCAACACGCTTCGAGCGTTGAGCAATGAACGAAGTAAAGAAATCAAAAACATCAAATTCACCATGACGATAGAACTCATGGCAGAACTCCCAAAAATCACCAAGGCACGAATTTGGATAACGTCGTTGATATTCTTCCCATGCGAAGCCAGACACGCAAAGGGGACCATCCCGCATGGCCAATGGAGAAGTTCAACAACATCTCCCTCATCAGGGATCTGAATATATACAAATTTACAAAGTTTAAAACCTCTCAACAAAATCTCAATAGGCACTGGATCTGTCGAAGCTAAACCTTCGGATCAGCGTCGGATGCTCTGGCTCCGGCTCCACCCTGGCCAGCTCCGGCTCCAGCTCTTTAGGTGGAAGCTCCAGCAGCAGCGGCAGCAGCATCGGCCTCAGCTTTCTGCTGCATCTCTATCGCGAACAACTCCTTAGTCTGAGACAAAATAAGCTATCAGAAGAGCATAATGGCAAGTTTGGATGAAAAAATAAGCAAAAACAAAAGCATGGCAAACAAAGCTAACATTGGCGAGGCGATCATGAGCTGTATGATGCGCGCATTCTCGACCAGTGGCAGACCAGAACTTCTTCAAGAAGACGCCCCGAGTAGCAATAACAGCTTCGCTGAACAACTCTTTCTTATCCAGATTGAGCACAGCAGGAAATTGATACTCCCTCCTCAAGAGATTCTTGTAGTGAGAGCAGCCCTGGTCCGAAAGAATTTTGAAGGCATTGGTTATACATGTGCGAGCAGCATAGTCTCCAACCTTGGATAGAACGTCCGAAAGGAACTTGAACTCGTCATCAAGCCAATCAAAAAGCTTCTCGAAGCTATACTCTTGATTCGGAAAGGGAAGGGGCTCTCCACCATACTGCTTGAGGGCTGCTTTGTATTCCTGATAGACCTTAGAACCACGACAATATATCTCCTCTTCCATCTTTTCCTTATCTGTACGAAGCCCTTTAACAGTGGCCCTGAGCCTATTAGCTTCGTCACCAAGAGAGTTTTTCATGTCAACTGCGACAAGGAGATCTCTCTCATACTTCTCAGCGTCAGCAGAGAACTTCTCCTTCGCACCTTCCAAACTCTTTATCTGATTCTTCAATTCATGGACTAAAGTGGCAACTTCAACTATCTTGCTACGAAGCCCTTCAATAGTCTCAATATTATGGGTACGCTCGGCTTCAAGACTAGCAACTTTGTCCTTAAGTGCAGAGATCTCTGTATGAGCGCCCTCACGCTGCACACGAAGCTGTTCTTTCTCAGCCTCAAGAGATTCCTTCAAACTGGCAACATTAGCTTGCTCAGAAGCCCATCTCTCGCGCTCCTTCCGTAATATCTCTAGCTCAGCCCTTTCGCTCTCAATATCATTGAGACGATCTGGAAGGCGCGCACAGAGCTCATGAAGCGAAATCATCGACTGAAAACAAAGGCAATAACTCAAACAAAGCTGAAAATAAAAACAAAAATACAAGATCGAAGGAAACATCAGTTACCATCATGTTGCCAGTGATGCATGACCCAGCAACGACATCAAGGTCAAAATTCTTCACATGATTCTCAAACTCTATAAAAATGATATAATTAGTAACGAAGCCGAAAATCTCATGGCGGAGAAAAAAACAAGAGTTAGCAAAAAATACCATCTGGAGAAAAATCAGGGACATCGTTCATAGAACGAAGCCCATCTCGACGAAGGCGATTAACAAAGGACCCAACGTCAACATTAGCGGTGTCTGAAACGATTCACACAACCACTTGGTGTTTTTTGCCAAAAGCTGGATCTAACAGAAGCAACACGAAGGTAAAAATAAGTATTACCTTCCACATTGACAGGTCTGGAATCAACATTAGCCGGGCTGCCAGAGGGTTCGGCTTCAATTCCATGAACAGGAACAACAGGTGAGGCAGTAGCCGCATGCACATCACCCGAACCCTCGCCAGCACCGGCAACAGACTTAGGATGCTCTACATCCTCGCGAACAGTCTCTAGAGGAGACTTAGCTGCCGCCTTCGCCAAAACATCAAGAGAAGAAGGCATGACTTGGGCCGATGAAACTTCAAGGTCCGTAGAAGCCAAATCCTTGGTTTCATCTTCCCTCAGAAGGCGGCTATAGCTGATGTCATCCTCCTCGTCATCAACACACCCCGGGATACGAACCCGGAGGAAAGGACCAGTAGGCAGTTTAACTGAAAATAACAAACACGAGTTAGCAAAAAATAACCTAAGGGACGAAAAACAACACAAACAACTAACCTCCAAAATTAAGGTCTACAGCTGCCGAAGCCGCAGCAAGACCAGAAGAAGGCACCGCCAAAGTGGCAAAAGCAGGAACTGCAACATCAACAGGGGCAGCAGATGAAGCCATTAGCGGCGAAGGGGCACTCGAGATAGGAGTTATAGGCAAAGCCTCGCTCAGACGCTGCCGCTTCGAAGCCTCGAGCGCAGAAGTGGAAGCTTGCTTCTTAGTCGGGACGGCCTTAGTGCCACGATTCCTTGCCTGACCGCCACGGCCAGAAGGGGCAATGGCACTGCTGTCACCGCCTTCATCCCCACCTTCATCAGAACCCCTACCAGTGGCACGGCCTGAGCCACGACCCCTCTTCCCACGACCCCAGCTTGGCTTCGGAAGCGGCTGCACGCTAGGATGGTCCACAGCCGTGAGCTTCTTGGGGGGAACGGCACGCTGCGGATAACTAACTTTCATCTCCTCAAACACCCGGTTGAAATGGACACCGTCCAACAAAGCAACACAACTGTCGTGCTCCTTCGATGTATACTTTCCAAGAATAGTGTCAGCCATAAGCTCAATGGACTGCACATAAGCATAATCTGACATGTGTGCGGCTTCTTGCCCCCAAAAGAGGAACGCATACATGATCCATGCCTCGATATGACCTCATCTCAACTGCATACGGCTTCCAATCAGCCAACAGGAAATTTACACCCATGGCAAGCCCCTCCTCAATGAGATCACGGCTTCCACTAACACGACTGGCCATGAAAAAAGAAGTCTCACATCGGCTATAGCCAGGCGCCTTCGGGTTAAATGGAGGGCAAGAAATAAAATTACTTGGCAGAACTTCGCCATGCAGGGGAAAGGTCATATGCTTCGTGCCATCCTCCAAAGTAACCTCCAACGAAGGTACTTTCACATAAAGCCAGTACTTGCGCCAATTTCAATCCCAGGCGTTGCGCTGACTGAAGGTAAGTTCCACCTTCTCCAAGTCAGTAAGGCACCGACGAGCGCAGAAGCTGACACTGCCATAGTCAGGTTCGTACTCAACGCCATCAATCTTAACTGCCTTCGTCTGACGATGGCCCTCAAAATAATGAATGAAACCCTCCACATCAATATTAGAACCATTGGTCTTCACCGCCCAAAAGAAACAATGCAGATGGGTGATGCCATTGGGCGTAAGATGGTAAAGCTAAATACCGAATCTGCCAAGCATCTCCGCAATGATATTATGAATCGGCATCCAAAGCCCCACGGTGAAAAAATCGCAAAAAACAACAGCTTCGTCAGCTTGAGGTGCAGGAGTGACCTCATTACCAGGAGCTCGCCAATGACCAGCAGGAACCCTAACAAGTTCTGGAGTCACAAATGACTTCCCGAAGACAGTCGTGCGGGGCTTCTTCTTTGGATCCACAAGATCAGAGACATCAGCCTCAACATCCTCAATGGCTTCATCAGCCATAGACTCGGCATCGCCATCATCTTCTCCATCCCCAGAATCCTCGCCTCCATCTGCGACGGCCTTGCCTTTTGGATCAACTTCCATGGTCTCATCACCTTCCTCAAGACGTGCAGCGAAAGCAGCAGCTTCGTCATCCGTCATGTTGACAGGATTATGAGAACCTTCCCCTTCTGAATCAGAAGCCCCAATCAACCGAGCGGTCTGCTTCGTGCGGGCCGCTACCAAAGACAAAAGAAACGATAAGCAAGCGAAGCAGTTAAGCTAAAACAAAATAAAAAAGAAAAATGAAGAAGTTTAACAGAAACCCAGAAAGCTTACTTACTAGTGACTGAAATGGAGGAAACACTGAAAAGCCAAGACTTGTGAAGCAGGCAAAAAGCGTCAGCAGCAAGCTATCGCAATAAGCTTGAAAGCGAAGCAAGTAAAGTTACCCCCCTTCGGTCCTATTTATAGGGGGGGTGAAAAAATATGACCGTTACCCGTCTCGGTAAACGAGTCATTGCAGAAATTCAAATTCGACGAAGGCAAATGAAGATCAACGGTAAAAAATATGACCGTTGCTTACCCTAAAAACTGAACAGCCTCAACAAGTTCAAAATAAACGAAGCCAATCTCTAAACAGCAATAAAGGCAATCGAAGCCAAAGCAAAGAATCAAAACAAAATACTTTCTCGGGCATTTCTCCAACGAGAGGAGGCATTTCTCGGAAAGGCGAGCAATCCAAGTTTCGTGGAACTCGGCCTATTGTAGAAAGCCATCGTTCGCGAGGGGCTACTGTTGGGGGATTGGACTGCCAAGAAATACCTCTGATAAATATAAGGCATTGCTCTAGCCATATTACCTTCATTTTATGAAAAGGCTGGTCATTTTCGGCTTCGTCATGCTAACGCGTCATGAGAATGGCTTCGTTTGTCCGTTCCGACACAGGAGCGACTTCGTCCTTGTGTACAACAGAGAACACCCAAATATGGCTTCGTGAGCGCTACAAGCAATACCTAAGCTGAACAAAGGTAACCCTGAGCTCCTAACACGATGAGTATAATGCTTGTTTGCTTCGTTTCTGGTTAAATGACAGGGCTCGCAAGGGGATAATAGCTTCGGGTTCGATCAAGAATGGTCGTCATCGCTGCTGTTTGAACCGAAGCAGGCTGCAGAGGTGGCTGCGCCCTCCTACTCGCCAACGAAGCCAAGGTGGACCGAGTCCAAGCCGAGTCAAACACGGTGTAACCAGTCTACGCATTTACATTGAAGATTGCGAATGTACAATTATGTCCCTGAAACATCTAAGTTGTATAGTCTGGAGGATGATGCTTGATTTTCAGGGGCATATGAGGAATGTAAAAGTGCCCTTTGGCCTCCCTATAAAAGGAGACCCCTGGCCAATGTGTAAAAGGCTAATTCCTGAGAACACTGTTGATGAGTAATATATTGTTGCTTGTCTCTGTTTCTCTGTCTTAGCTATTGTTTGGGCTGAATAGCTTCAACATTAACCCAACAGGGCGCAGACTCCATTGGGGCTTCGGCGACTGGCTCCTCAACATTTAGCGAAGCTTGCTCTTCAATAGCTTCAGAAGCAGCATCAGCATCACCAAGACTCTCTTCTACAACAGTCTCAACAATGGGAACATCCCGAACAGGGTATCCTCAAACTGGCTAATATCAATACCATCGTCAAAGGGATCGGGCACTCGAGCATTCCCAGATGTCTCAGGAACTCCTTCACAAGCAATATCAAAATCAACAAATGGATTCTCTGCTAAGTACCTTCCTAGCAAAGCAAGACTTGTGCCCTGAAAGTAATTCCCAAAGAGAGCAATCTCACCTAAGAAAATATCATCCCCACTCTGAGGAGCTGAGCTCGCAAAACCAGTGACGGGCGAAGCCGTCAACTGCGCTGGAGCCGGAGCCGCCGGTGGCGCCCGAGGAGGAAGAGGCTGACGACCACCACGCAAAGACGAAGAAACAACTCTAGATGACGAACGGCCACCGCGTGAAGCCAAAGAAGCGGCACCAGCAGCTGGAGCCGCCACTGACAGTGGAACAGCAGCAATTGGCGGCTCTTAGCGGTGCCTCTTTTCTGTAGACTCATAAGAGCTACTGCTGCTGCGCTTGGCCGGGATAGAGGAAGAAGGTGCCTTCGCAACTCCGCGCCCGCGACCCTGGCCACGGCCTCTACCACGTCCAGTCCGACCACCTCCCCGAGGAGCGCGCGAAGACGCAGAGGCATCTTCATCCTGTTCCTTTGCCTTTGCCTTCCCTCTCTTCTCTTTCTTCTCCTTCTTCTTCTCCTTGGTTGAAATGGGAACCTCACGAGCACCGTAAGAAAATCCCCAACTCTTCAAAAACCCTATTCAGTCTAGTAGCAACATAGTTGTCTTCACAACTACGATGCTCCTTTGTGGTGTACGGGCCAAGAATGTCAATGGCCCATTGCTCCACCAAAGTGACAAAATCTGCCGCAGACATGCCTTCGGGAATCCTAGCCCCAAAGCGGGGGAACGCAACCTTAGTAGGCAGATAAGAAATAAACTCCAGCAGCAAGATCAGTTGCGATGCCTTCCTCAACAAGGTCACGGCTGTAGAATGTTTGCGAAGCCGTTCAGAAAGCTTTCCAGCACTCAGTGAATCCAGCGCTTTCCGTGTCAAACACCGGACAAGAAACAAACTTAAGCCAATCAATCTGGCTGTGCAGAGGGAAAGTAACAGATCTAGTCCCATCTGCCAAAATAATCTCCTTCGAAGGTACCCTCACATAAAACCAATACTTCTGCCAATCCTTGGTCCATTTATTTCTCTGAGCGAAGGAAGCAAGTTACAAACAGATCTAATTTAAATAAATTCTTTGACGTACATTAATCTGTCGGAATAAGCAAGCTAATCAGTGCCCCGCTAGCAACGCTGTCTTGAAATCGATCCGATTGTTAGTGACATGAGATTTAGTTTGTTTATCGCCTTTGGAAAGATGCATATTAAAGAATGAATTTAGATTAGATCTATCTTCGATTCAGTTTTCACAGCCGATGGTCTATTTCAATACATGTTACATTCTCACGAGTTGGACTCAAGGCCGATGGTTCATGCTATTGAAATCGGACTCCTCTTGATGGTGATCCAATTTCTGGAATGAATCGGGGCCTTGGCCGATGAGTTCCTTGTTGCTTACTGATTAAACTTTACCTTGTAAATTTCAGGTCAAATTGACTGGCACGCCACGAACCTCAAGATTTTAGACCTGCACTTGAAGCAAATCTTCCAGGCCACAGTGTTAATTTTCGAGAGTCAACGCCTGACTTTTTGGACGTCAACGCAGGCTTATGTGCAACTCAGGGTAGAGGAAAATAAGGCATACATGCTTTGCATATGTTGCTGAGTCAAAAACTGGACCTTAACAGAAACGACTCGTGCAATTGGATCAAGAGGTGCAAGTATGTGGTAAGTATGATGGATGGCGGAAGGGAACTTGTATTTTGTTTTTATGATCTCTTTCCCATATAGAACTTTGACGGTATGGTAGTCTCTTTTCATGGGCCTTCATGTGCCCATAATTTTTTTCTTTTGCTTGGACCTTCATGTGTCCAACATTCTTTTCTTCTATCTTCTTTTTTTGCTTAGACCTTCATGTGTCCAACATTTGTTTTCTTTTGCCATGCGTCTCTTTATAACTAAATTGGAGACAGATATCAAATTTTCATGGAGTCCTTATTTTTGGATGGATGGATGAAAGTGATTGTTAACTCCCAGTGTTGAAGTTTAGCAATTATAGGTGGTGCGTACGTGCTCTTGATCATAAAAGCATGAAAATTCACTTACAAAGGTCACAACAGTTTGACAAAGCTCAATGCAAAGACAAGTAGCATATGTATAAGGTTTTCAATAAAATCGACATATGGCTTTGGTAGGCATTTAGCATCATTGAGGAGCCAAGCTAGAGAATTTTGATCTATGCAAAACAAACCCCAAGTACTTTGCATGAAAGAGCAAGGTTCCTTTCATCCAACCATATCACATTAATCAATTACTTAGATAACATGCATTCCCTATGAAGAAGTTGTTCACAAGATTAAGGATATAAGTGAGAAATAAAGAGTATGCAAGTTCATCATAGAAACGCATGGAGTGCCTAAACTACATTGAGTTTAAAATCATGAAGGATTTATTTAAGCATTGATTCAAACTTCATTGAATAGGGAGTGAGGATGGAGCTGCACAAACCAGAGTTCAGGAGGAAAGAGGGACAACGAAAGTGGTTTGGCCAAACTAGAGGTTTGACCAACCCTTTCTTAGGTTCGCTATTCCCCATCCTTTGCGTGTTGGTACTTCTGGAGTTGCGCATTGTGTTGGGGATGGTCTCATTAGGGTGCACATCAGTAGCATCAGGGAGGCCTCCCCCACACTTATTTTTGTACCTACTTTTTATTCAACAAAGGAAAACAAAGGCTGGAAACAAGCAAGGACTCGGCCGGTATTATTGCCGAGGAGTCCCAATTTTATTGAAGTTATTCAAGGCACAAGGAGAGTTCAAAGCGCCATAAATTTATTTTTTTTGTATTTGAATTGAATATTTTTTTATTTAAGCAACTTCTTTTTAGGTTTTTTTATCATGGCGGAGTTCAGCATGGTAGGCAACGTAGCGGGAAAGAAACATGGGTAGAAGATGCATGAGGTGTTTGGGATACTTACCTGTCATATCTTCTCAAGCAGAACAAATGCAAAAGCTTAGAATCAAATATAAATTTAAGCTCTATGAATGAAACAAAGCTTTGCATCTGTTTTACTTGGTTCCTCATGTGTTGTTCTTCTCGTGACACCAAGGAGCCTTGATTGAGTGTTGGAGTTGCTCCTTGGTGGTCATTATTCTCCCTGCAAAACGTTAGTGGACAACAAATGCTCAAGGAAATGTATGGAATTTTCTGGAATGATTTTATTGTTTCATCAGGACTTGTTGTTCACATCCACACTGGAGGGAATTCGATTCAAGGCTCAAGCAGCATGGATCCCAAACTGTTTGCCATTTTTTTATTTCATTGGTTGGGAGACTCCTTTTTTTAATAAGGGTTTTTATGGAATTTTATGGTTCACCAGTTTTTATCTTTTCAGCATAACTCATTGCAAGGCTGAGAAGAAGTTGCATCAACATAAACAAAGGGTGCATTTGGAATGTATCACGGGCCTTGGTTTATCTCCGATATGATTTGCACTTTAGGACTTACCCATCTAGTTGAAATTTTCCTGTAGGGGTTAGTCTAGAAAAGGCTAGGCAACCAATGTATATTAAAGTATAAACTCCAAAGGTTCATTAACCAAATTTGACACCATGTCTTATTTGGTTAAAGAAGGCTATTTAACCTAAGCACCATGCTTAATTTAAAAAGCCGATCGATGCATATCGATAATACACCCAAACCTGAGCTTTCGATGATAAACAAAGGAACCATGCACTTTGAATGATCAAGTTGAGTTCGTATGGACATAAATATGAGTGACGAAGTGGGAACATTTGTTTACCTTCAGTGTACCTAAGTGCATTTTCCACTAGCATCTAGGATGGATGTTTTGAAATTGTTGTAGCGGTGGCGTGGTCGCATTTCGTTGTCGAGGACTCCCCCATTTTGATGTAGACTGAAGCGAAGGAAGGCACTTTGACCATACCAACTTAGGTGTACGGGAAGGCTAGGTCATACAGATGCTGATGTGTATGAACCATAGGCCTTGGCAGCATGATCCATTGGCATTATGATGTAGGGTTGGAGGTGCAGAGTGTCTCCTCTCATATATGTGCGCAAATGCCAAACAGAGTGGAGCAACAAGGCATTGAGATTAAGAGCAAATTTTCTCTTGCATGAGTGCGCGCAGGAGCTGCGGTAGTGCAGCCATGCAAGCGAGGAGCGGATGACGACTAAGCTAGAGCTTGCATGCATGCATGAGAGTGAGGCTAGTGGAGCAAGCGGTAAAGCGGTGACTGCCAAGGTATAATACCATGAGGGCACACACATGGCTGTTTTTAATTTGTGTGGGACTCGCTGGCTCCTTTTCTTTCTTGTCTTTCTCTCTTTTTCTTCTCCCTATTTTTCTTTTGCAACTATTTTTCATTATTTCTCATATACTTTTTTCTTTCTTTTCTCACTCTCTTTTTTTGCTTTTCTTTTTTTCTTCTCCCATTTTTTCTTTGCAACTATTTTTTTTATTTCTCTCTTTTTTTCTCTCTCTCTTTTTCTTCTCCCTATTTTTCTTTTGCAACTATTTTGTTTTGTTATTTGTTGGATACTTTTTCTTTCTTTTCTCACTCTCTTTTGTTTCTCTTTTCTTTTTATGGCAAGACAGGACTAACACCATTTTTACCATGGACTTTGGTATGGATGGATTTTGTTGCGCGGTGCTCTCTAACCTCCCCCACACTTGGACTTTTGTGTCTCAGACACGAAAGGTCAAGTGTGCGATGTCAGAGTCTCCTTCACAGTGTGTTCCAACACCAAAGGGTACTGAGGTGTACAGTTGTTGTAGTCCCCCTGCTTTTTGAGCATCGTATGTCCTCCATTCTTCTTAGTCTCAACCTGAAATGGTTAACGAGCAAAAATACCCCAAGGTGCATACTATGCTAAAACATGTTCTTGCTTAATTCTTTAAAACAAAGAGTTGATAATCTAGGTTATCTTTCAGCCGTGCTTTGTTTATGGTCACAAGCTCGACTATGGGGTCCTTGCAGCCTTCATTGGTGACGTAGTTCCCAGTTTCATCATCAAAGTTCTAGCTGCATGTTAGTGCCAAAGTGCAACAAGTTTTGAAAGATGTATAATAATTGTAAGCATTTACATCCATTCATAGGGAGAATCTTTAAAATAAAGCATAAACGAGGATGTAAAACTTGGATCACTTCACCGGCACAAAAGGTTGTTGACTCCGGAGATTCATGAGAGTGATCTTGGAATTTTCTAAGAATGGCACTCTCATGCTCATGAAAGCGTCTCTTCTTTTAGAACTCCAGAGTCGATCACTCAAGGTTGTTCGGTCCATGAGTTCTTTTTGAAGAACATCAGAACAGAGTTTGAGGGTCAGAGGGACAACACTTAGAGCAAGGGAGGTGATGGTTATTTGGTTTCAGAAAGATGGGGAGGAACCATGAGTGAAATGAACGGGCATACAAACATCACCTCTGTTGACGGTCCTTAAGTAACATATTTGACCGTCAATTCCTGTGTATAGTACATCAAATATTAACACTAAACATAGTGGTAGGGCTTATTACTAATGATTTCCACAAGTGTTGGTGTTTCACGTTACTATGGAGGAAATGACGCTATGAGCATGAGATGAGATCTAAAAATATCATTATGAGAAACTACCTCAAATGGCTACGTGGAGTACACCATTGCATATATCTCGTCAAAATGATTCCGATGGATATATCATTTATATATTTTGGAGCTCCAAGGAAAAAGACAATAAAATAATATATAGTGCTCACGCCAGCACCATAGTTGCCGACATCACTGCTTGGCGGGTGAACACTGCAGGTGGGGCCCACATGCCTGCACAACTCCACCGCAACTCGTGCGGGAGCGCAGTCGCTGGCCCAGCACGACTCAGTGTGGTCGCTGGCCCATCAAGGCAGCATGAGCGGGCCAGGCCAGCAGCGGCGACAAAGCAACTCGGTGGCCCACGTGGAGCCAACGACTCAGTGTGGCCGCTGGCCCATCAAGGCAGCATGAGCGGGCCAGGCCAGCAGCGGCGACAAAGCAACTCGGTGGCCCACGTGGAGGCGGCCCAATGGCCAGCAGCTGGGCATGTGAGCGCTGGCGCGCGGGAGCCGCCCTCTCGGGCGCGTGGCTTACGCGTATTGGCCGAGGCCGACCACGTGCGTCCGCTGGCGCTCGCGTGGGAAGCGTGGGGCGCGGGAGGACTGGGCCGGGGCCACGTGGCATCGACCGAGTGGACGGGAGCGCGGTTCAGGTGGTTTTGCGCGGGTCAAGTGGTGGTTCAGGGGCAGGTTTGGCCGGTTCAGCTGTGTTTGCCCCGGTTTTCCCTCGCGCCGACGTACAGAGAAGGATAAGGTCTAGTTTTGCTGCGGTCCAGACCATTTTTCCCTCGGTTCGGCCTGTTCTTTAGGATTTTCTCCGGTTTTTGTCGCCCACCGACGTACAGAGGCACAGAGATCTGGTTTTTGACCATTCCCTTGTGGTTCTCGCTGGTTCTTCACTCCATCGACTCTAGGAGACTTGGCCCACGAGGAATTGACGCCACCAACCCCCGAGAGGTCGGTTCTTGGGCCATGTGGAGGGAGAAGAGGAATTGGAGGGAGAATATTTCCTAGCATCAATGGGATGATCTCCACTCTCCCAAGTCACCTTCACACTATAAATAAAGGCCTTGACTCCCTCATTCAACACACAGAGCAGAAGCAAAGCTCAAGGTGAAGTCATATCCAATGTAGTGTTTAGTGATAGGTGAGGGGTGAGGCGAGAGTCCGGGCGAAGCCAGGGATGTCGGCTTCCTCTCTTCTTCTTGTACCTCGGCGGATGCGGCTCTCTTCGAGTGACATCTGGGTCTTCTTAGATAATTCTAGAATTGTTATTTAATAAAGTTCAGCATTAATATATTTGCTTGTGGGCTCCTCACTGTGATAAGTATCCTAGTACTCATGAAACTAGGATAGTTTTCCATAGAGTAGATGTTGTGATATAGTCGAAGATAATAAGCACAAACAGTAGCTAAGAATGAGAACAAGAGACAAGCAACAGTAAATTACTCATCAATGGTATCCTCGAGAACCAGCCCTTTACACGTTGGTGAGGGCTCCCCTTTTATAGGGATGTCAAGAGACATTTTTACATTCCACTTATGCCCCTGAAAATCAGGCATCACCCTCATGACTATACAACTTGGATAATCTAGGGGCATAGTAGTACATTTACATCTCACACTGTGAATGGTTTGACTAACAACACGATGTTTGACCTCGCCCTTCTTGGCTTCGTCATAGCTTTAGTGGCTTCAGACGTCTTCGTCACCCAATTTATCTTCGGGTAAGGCCGTCCTCCTTCGCCTGATACCGAAGCCTCCATGGTACCCACGTAAACCTGTCATATGTTAAACCGAAGGAAAAACCCTGTAGGTTTAGTCATCATAAGCTAGAACCTGCCTTCACTTCAATATGGACCCGTGTTATCATCATTCGAAGGCGACAAAGAGTGTGCTGCATTGGACCCGTTGCCGAAGACGATTAGTTTGTCACCTCGTAAAGCAAAGGCAGATTCTCAGAGATAGCTGTTAGCCGTATGGAGGGGTTTTTTGGTAGGCCAATCTCCCAACAGTACACTACAAGAAATGTGTTAGTCCATGACGGTCTATTGATGGCTCTTAAGTACCACTTTTGACCGTCAATTCATGTTGAAAATATATCAAATATAAACACCAAACATAGTGGTAGGGTTTGAAACTAATGAATTCCACGAGTGTTGTTGTTTTGACTTGTCTTGCAGGAAATGACCCAAAATGACACCGTCAGTTTAAGATGGATCTAAAATATCATTATCATAAATTATCTCAACTGCCCAATTGGAGTCCACCATTGCGAAGAGCTCGTCGAAACGATTCCGATGGATATATCATTTATATAATTTGGAGCTCGGATGAATAAAGTATGAAAGCCATAAATTATTACACAGCGCTGACGTCATCGCTGACGCCAGCGCTGCATACGTCACAGCTCGGCCCTGGCGTGGCCGGGGCCACTGGCTCGGCCCTGGCGAGGCCTAGTTTGCTCAACATCAAGGCCCAGCAGGGGCCCAACAGTGCAGCAGAGTCGGGAGACCACGAGGAGGTCCGCGGGTCAGCGCGCAAGCGCGGGTCTCCTGCGAGCGGTAGTCTCCCCTGACGCGTGTCGAGCAGGGAAGGATGCCCCGCCGGTTTTGTTGGGGGGTTGGCGCGGTCCAGGTGCAGGACAGGCTGCTCTACGATGGTTTTGCGGGTTTCCTACTGGTTTTTCTTCAGTTCTATCTCCAACCGACCTACGACACGTGATTCTCTCAGTTTAGATCCGGTTTTGGACCAGTTTCTGACTCCTTCATGAGGAAAACATCACCAGGACAACTAGGTGCCGCGGTTTTGGCGCCACCGCCCTTCCGACATCGGTTGCAGAAGCCAGGTGGAGTGAGGAGTGAAGGAAAAGGGGAATATTCTCTAGGACCTAGGGAGGATCTCCACTCTCCCAAGGCACCTCCTCTACTATAAATAGAGGGCTTCACCCTCTCATTCAACACACACAATGATGAGAACATGAACCGCTTAGATACGTCCATTCAAGTTGATGATAAGGTGAGCTTGTTCCTATGTACTTTTAGTAATTCTAAGAATAGATTGCTACCTTATGATATTAATATGATTAGGAACCATGAAGAGGATCACAAATTACATGAACAAAGATACATAGGTGAAAAGGGCCAGCAATGGACGTCCAAGCCAAGTTGGAGGCCCAATACATCTCAAGTTCGAGTCCTGCTCGGAATTCAGGAACAGTCCACCTTAGATTGGACGCCCCGGTCACATACGGACTTCGATTTTGATGATCTATATATGGTTGGAAAGATAATTTCATATACCTTCCAATGGCACCGGTCTCACCTCAAAATTCCATCTGAGGCAACGGGAATCATCGAAACAATTGGACGTACAGGATCTGCCAGGGTGCTGCGTCACCTTTTATTGGGCCACGGGCCTTGTAATTTTGCTTGGGACCCTGGCCCAAGTTGTTGTGCGCCCCCACCAGGTGGAGCACGCCCCAAGGGTGCCCTAGGTCGTCCACCCCCTTGACCGCCACCTCTGGGATGTATAAGACTTAGTAGCCGCCGCCCTAGACGCTTGGGTTTTGCTTTAGATTAATCTGTCGTTGAACAGTCGCCGTTTATCGGTTTGTGAAACCCCACATTCAAGTGCTTAATCCAAGGATATCTACAAGTGAGTTGTCTTCTTCCTTGCCCTTGCTTGTGTTCTTGATCGCATTGCAGGGGATAGCCTTCTCGGCGAGGTCAATCGGGCTGCGCACGGTTGATAACCAGAGGAGAAGTGGTGTTGCGATTGCGGGGTTCGGGTCGTGTTGATTGGAAGCCGGATCATTTGTGTCTCTACTCCGCCCAATCAAGAGTTATCCTTACCTGACGGAAGATCGGGCCCCCTAGTTCCCATCAAGTGGTAATCTGAGACTCAGGTATTACTGTCAGGTTTACCCTAGTTTAGTTCGTGCCATCGTCCTAAAACTCCAGAAAATTGCCCTACAAAAATATATGTTCATCGTTTCCGCTGTCCTATAACCCCTTTGTGCCTTGCAATTTTTCTTTTTAGATTGCTTTTCTGAATTTTAGTCCCACCGTGTCATCGTTCGCTGTCTAGTCTTGTTCATCGGTTCAGTTTGAGTAGAGTTTGATCACCGTGCTAATTTGTGGGGCGTGGTGGTGGTTCTGATCTGTTAGTAGCTGGGCACAGGAAGAAATCCATCTTGTTCTTTTGAACCACCACGGCCACATCTGAATTCATCTGCTCATTTGTAAAGGCCCCAAGTTTCTTTATTTTGCTCCTGCGCAAGAAATAATTCGTTAGGACCTGTGTAGTACAAAAAAAAATGAAGCAGAAATCTCGGCTGTATTGTTTAATTCCAAAGTATAGAAGGGTGCAGCGTTTGCAGATTGGATTCATTTCATCTCTTAAGCTCCAAATAGAAATCAAATCAAGTTCATCTTTGCCTTTGTGTTTTGTGCCAAAAATATCCAAGGTGCTGTTGTGCGGCAAGAAATCTCTAGTCCAATTCCTTTACTGCATATGCTTGTCAATTCATAGTCTTGCACCTTTGTTCCTGGTAACGCCTCTTTGTATACTAAGTTGGCCGAGAGTTTTAGTGATATGTGTACAGAAGCTCGGCTGCCATATTTTGCTTGACAAGTGTCATTATTTTGCGGCACGTTCTGATTAAAAAAAAGTAAAAGGCACAGGTGCAAAAAAAAACAAGAGCCGCACCAAAAAAAAAGAAAAAAAGAGGAAAAGAAAATAAAAGCAAAGAAAATTCAGAAGTGCTTGCATCCTTTTGAGTCCTTGTGCTGAGTATTTTGATTGCTTGCTTGAACTAGGTCCGAGACGAGTTTAGGCCGGCGACATAGACTAGCTTGGGACTAATTTTCAGTTTTGTAATTCTGAATTGAATTATTGTTTATCCTTTCTACAAATATTGTGCCCTCCCAAGCTCCACATATATCCTTCTGGTCAGCACAGGTCCGACCCTTGCAATCGCCTCATTCACTTCCTCAAGGTGAGAACCAGCCGCCGGTTGCACCACCCTGTGCATTGTTTTGGTAAGAACCTTGTAAGAGCTTGGTAAGACACATGTGAGAGGGAGGGATTCCACTGTCCATTCATAATAATTGATAGGGATAATCCTTCGTATTTCTCCTGTTTTCTTGCTAATAATGTCAGGAACGACAGATGAGGACGACCGTGATGCACGCACTATCATTCAAGACATCATAGACAGTTTCAAGAAAGAGATCACTGATATGGTCGCAGCTACACTTGTAGACATAAGGCGACCACAACAACTTGTGGATGTTGGTAATGCTTCCTTGCAGGTACCTGCCAGGAGTAGTTCTTCTACCATCACGAGGCGCACTGCTGCAGTTCGGTGCTGCCGTTGCCATGGATTTGGTCACATGCACGATGTGTGCACCAGTCCACGAGCATACATTGCTTCTGAGGATGGCGGCTACATTAGTGCTTCTGATGTTGAGGAGAACATTGATGAGGGTGTTGTTTTGGGTGACAAAGTCGACGACGATGATGATGAAGGACTTGTCTTGGGCTTCAAGGACGCAATGGGGTATCGTGATGTCTTTTCTATTGATCAGTCTATTGCTATACATTCTATTGTCCCTACCCTTTTGCAGGACATTCAACCACACAACGATGGAGAAGAGCATGACGACATCGCCTCATGTGAACATTCAGCACATGAGAGCAAAGGTAATGCATATAGTGTTGAACTCACGGAAGGTGAGAATTATTATGATGTGCAGAATTTTTCCACCAATCATGCTAACATAGAGCAACTATCGGTGGAACCTTTACTTGTTTTACCTTTGTCACAAGATGAGTTGCTTGATGTTCCTTGTGACAAAGAAGAGTTGTGTGCCAATGATTCTTTTATTCCTATGCCACAACTAGACCATATTGATGATACACATGCTGTTGAGATATATACATGTGCTGAAAATAATATATTTATTCCCATTACTAGTGCACATGATGAAATAAAATTGTTGTCTTCTTTAAATACTTTGGGGTACATTGAATTTGATGTTCTGTGTAATCTAAGTTGTTTGAAGCAGAGACTTTTTGCATATCCTGAATTGCCATGTTTTACTAGAAATACATATCACTTCATTGGCAAATATAATCACAAAGGAGAATATATGGTGCATCGAGTTTATATTTGTTCAAATCTGAAATTTTCTTTGGTTGGACAACAATGTGATCAATTGGAGGGTTGCAATAAAACTAATCATGTCAAATCCAGTTCCTCTAGCTTTCTTTTCAAGAAACAGGCTAATTTTCAAGAAGGGGAGCATTGGTGGTTGTCATCTAGACCAGCTTCTTCACCTACAGCCAAACCGAGGACGGTTTGTTTTCAAGAAGGGGAGAATGATGAGGACATGAACCGCTTAGATACGTCCATTCAAGTTGATGATAAGGTGAGCTTGTTCCTATGTACTTTTAGTAATTCTAATAATAGATTGCTATCTTATGATATTAATATGATTAGGAACCATGAAGAGGATCACAAATTACATGAACAAAGACACATAGGTAAAAAGGGCCAGCAATGGACGGCCAAGCCAAGTTGGAGGCCCAATACATCTCAAGTTCGAGTCCTGCTCGGAATTCAGAAACAGTTCGCCTTAGATTGGACGCCCCGGTCACATACGGACTTCGATTTCGATGATCTATATATGGTTTGAAAGATAATTTCATATAGCTTCCAATGGCACCGGTCTCACCTCAAAATTCCATCTGAGGCAACAGGAATCATCGAAACAATTGGACGTACAGGATCTGCCAGGGTGCTGCGTCACCTTTTATTGGGCCACGGGCCTTGTAATTTTGCTTGGGACCCTGGCCCAAGTTGTTGTGCGCCCCCACCAGGTGGAGCACGCCCCAAGGGTGCCCTAGGTCGTCCACCCCCTTGGCCGCCACCTCTGGGATGTATAAGACTTAGTAGCCGCCGCCCTAGACGCTTGGGTTTTGCTTTAGATTAATCTGTCGTTGAACAGTCGCCGTTTATCGGTTTGTGATACCCCACATTCGAGTGCTTGATCCAAGGATATCCACAAGTGAGTTGTGTTCTTCCTTGCCCTTGCTTGTGTTCTTGATCGCATTGCAGGGGATAGCCTTCTCGGCGAGGTCAATCGGGCTGCGCACGGTTGATAACCAAAGGAGAAGTGGTGCTGCGATTGCGGGGTTCGGGTCGTGTTGATCGGAAGCCGGATCGTTTGTGTCTCTACTCCGCCCAATCAAGAGTTATCCTCTCCTGACGGAAGATCGGGCCCCCTAGTTCCCATCACACAAGAAGTGAAGCAAAGCTCCAATGCTAGATCCAATGTAGTGTTAGAATAGGTGAGAGGTGAGGCGAGAGTCCGGGAGAAGCCGGGGATATCAGCTCCTCTCCTCTTCTTGTACCTCGGCGGTTGCGACTCAGGTTCAAGTATCATCCGGGTATTTTCTTTGTATTTCTAGATTAATATTTAATTAATTTCAAGCTTTACTTTTTTACTTGTGTGCTCCTCACTATGATAGGTGTCTTAGTACTTGCAAAGCTAAGATAGTATTCAATAGAATAGATGGATGTCTAATCATGTTGAATACCTTGGATTGCGCCTTGTGCCACGGATTTGTAGTGGTAGCCCTAGGTGGTGAGAGCCCTGATGGCCTACGTAGTCCACCATGTGAGAAGCATTGGAGAGTAGTAGGACAATTGCTTGGCTTGCCTAGCCCCCTTCTCATCCCTTTTCGGGCTAGGACGGTTGGGCGTCCCGAAACAAGTAATACAATAAACAATTTGAGCTATCCTTTGATTCTCTAGGATACCTAGAAATAACCCTCTCTACCTTCTACACATTTATCACTTCTGTTGTCCTTGGTCATTCTTAACTCGTCACTAGTACACACACACATTCCCTGTGGATTTGATACCCGGCAATACTCTTGGATGAAAGCTACATCGATATCCGTACGCTTGTGGATTTATCTATTATCATTAAAAATACCAACAAACTTTCTGGCGCCGTTGCCGGGGAATGGTTGTTGTACTAGTGTCAAACCGAGTTCGCCCATGTATCCCCATCCATACCATCACATCATTCCATTTATATTTACCATTCATTTTCATCACTACCCATCCATCTTTCACATAGAAAAAACTAGCAAGAGCATGTTCTTCGGTTAAGTTCTCCCTCGGGTATTTCTCGTCGCTAACCATTACAGGTTGGAACTAAAGAGAACGACGAGTGTACGATGCTTAAGAACATGAGAGCTACATCATGTACAACACCATGGTACATTTTGGTAATGGAACAAAACTTGAAGGAGGCCGACACACACTTGATTTTGTTGTCCAATGACACAAAAATCCAAGTGTGGGGGAGGTTTGTATATGTCTCATGACAAGTTCCATTAATGCCAAATTTCTGTCATTGGTTTATAGATGATGCTAGTTCATGTATCCTTTTTTGCTATTAAAAAATTAAAAAACCAAATGCCTGCCTGGAGGTAACCAGGTATTATCCCTTGCATTTCGAAGCATTCATGTTGCACATCATATTTGTTTTGAAGCATTCATGTTGCATTTCATTTGCAAGCAAGCTCTTGTGCCTTCTTTTTGAATGGGTGGCTCCTCGGTTTTGAACTGTATTCGGGCATTGTGCCTAGTCTAGGTGGGTGGCGAAATCTTTCATCACCTATCTGTTCGAGTTCCTAGTCCAACTCAGGAAACCCCTACAGGGTCGATTAATTGCCAGAGCATGGTTGGTAGACCGATCAATAGGGTTAAATGAAACTGACTCCCACCATGTCATTTAGATCTAAGGGTTTATCAGTTCGCGTTTTGAGAAATGCCACGTCTTGAGTTTCTTACAAATTGCATATCATGTTTTGAATTTCCCTCATTTGGATCACCCAGCATATTTGTTTTGTTCATGCATTTTAAATTAGTTGCATATTTGTTTCTCAACCATGGTTGCAAAAAAAAATATTTAGCCAGCAAGGCTCAGTGAGATTAAGACATCTAGAGTGCAAGCCATAGAGTCGGTGCACCTAGATAGTCCCCATATGCCTTCTGGCTCCACCTTGCCTTGCATCTTGGGTTCTTGTGCATGCTTTCATCAGAAAAGGTGTTTGTTCCTTGCTCGTGTTTTGCATTTATGCCAACTACTTGTTGGGGTCATCCCAACATTTAGCGCACACATGCTATCCACGATCGACCACGTTACCTTTAATGACGTTATCAAGATCCAAGGAACTACCACGGTGGAAAGTCTAAACTCATCATCCAATGCCAGCGGTAAGCATGCTAAGGTAAGTGAAATGTCTTGCTTTTGACATAAAACAAAGTCCTTCCGGGAGGTAACCCAAAGTTCACCATTTATATACTCATGTTTATTGAATATTGCTTGATCATGTTCTCGTGCTCCCTCTATCTATTCTCGTATGCTCTGGTTTGAATGTTTATTCAAAGTACATTCATAGACCTTTTAAATTAAGCGTGGTGCTTAGGTTAAAATGGTCTTCTTTAATCAAATTAGACATGGTGTCAAGTTTGATTAATGAACCTTTAAGCAAATGCATGTATAGATATTGGTTGTATGTATGGACTAACCCCTACAGGAAAGATTTCAAATTCGAGCGGGTGAGTCGTCAAGCTTGATTCAGATTGGAGACAAACTAAAGCATTGGATACATTGCGACATATTTTGCACAACATACAAGGAGATACATCTCCTGTCAGAGGTTCACTATGAGTATATTGCAAAACCCCCTTGTTGTCATGTTGATGCAATTTGCAATTCAGCCTTGTTTGAGTTGTGCTTAAAGGAAAGTGGTGAAACTAAAATTTAAAAAAAAAACTCTTCAAAATAAATATAAAAAATGACAAACAGGATCTACGCTTAATATGTTAAAGACCAATCTGTTTTTAAGTGTGGATGTGAACAACTAACCCTATGGCAATAATGATATATACTCAAATGGTCCTTCGGGTATTTGTTGTCCACTAACTTTTTGCAGGGATGAAGTGATGACTAAAGGGCAACGAGCATAACTCCAACATCTAAAACCCTTAGTCATATGGAAGAAACTTGCACGATGAAGCAGGATGAACACTGGAGAAATCATTTGGCACGCTTAATCTCAAATCTTGCATTCATTTGCAAGATCAAAGATTGGGGGAATTTCGCCAGGGAAGTATCCAAAAACACCTTGTGCTTGTTTTCTACTTTAATCCCCCTACTAAATTTTGTTTGCCATAAAAAATTATTAAAAGAAAAAATCCATAAAAATTTGCATAACTTGAAACACTAAAAATATTTGAATTCCAATAAAGATCAAGCTCCCTGGTTTGTAAGGCCAGTAGAGCCATTGTTTCTTTTCCACCTTGTTTGGAATAAACGCAGGTACAAGATCAAGTGTTGGGGTCTCTCAGGCTTCTTCACGTTCACACATTTGAGACCACCCACAACTATGCCTCACAATATCGCATGGACCGACAAGAAAAAGATTACGACAATCGGACACCAGAGGGGCTCGAACGAATTCTTCATCAATCAAAGGTCCTCTGGCATGCCACGTCTCCCACTTCGTCCAATGCGATGGTTTGCATGCCAATCCCTCACTCTCTCTCACTCATGAGTTTAAACATAATCTTGAGATGACCATTAAAGCTAAACTCAAATTAAAATTAATGCTCCTTTGGTTTAAATGCTCATCCTTGATTGGCTTGCATATTCTTTATTCCCTGTACATTTACCGGCTGCTTGTGAAAATATATCTTTAGAAAAACATGCTATCTAAATGGTTGATGAATGAGAGATGGTATGATAAGATGAATCTTGCTCTTTCTGTATAAAGTACTTGGGATGTTTTTCTTGCAAAAAATTTAAAATCACTAGCCTTACAAAGCTCCTCAATGATATTCCATTCCTACCAAAGCCATATGTTGTTCACATTGAAAACCTTATACATATACTGCTTGTTATGGCATTGAGCTTTGTCAAATTGTCGTGACCCTTGTAAGATGCTCTTCATGCTTTCTTGATCAAGATCACGTACACTCCACGTACACAAGCTGAGCTTCTACACTGGAAGTTAGCAATTTCCATTCATCCACCAAATTAATGCTCCATGTGTTTTATGAATCACTCTCCAAATATCCTTTGCAAAAGAGGCATGGGCTATAGGAAATATTTTGGACACATGAAGGTCCAAGAAAAAAAAGAAGAAAAGAAAAAATACATGCTCATAAAAGCATTGAGCATAAAAAAAAGAGAAAAAAGAGAGAAAGAGAGAGATATAGCCATGTTCTCAAATTAAATTCAAAGGAGAGAGATCATACAAAAAGGAGTTATCATACACCTTCCACTTTAACACACACATGCACATCTTGATAAGATTGTATGAATAGTTTTCTTCTTAGATCCGCTCTTTAATTTTGCAATATATGTGATGCAAGTATGTTTTATCCTTACTCCTACCATGAGCTCCACATAAGACTTTTTAGAAGTAGGGTGTAAGGTGGCAAATTAATGCCTTGGTGAGGAATCATACACATTGAGTGATCTGAGAGAATCAATTGAGGAGCTAGGTAAGGTTTTGTTTTTTAAAATTTTATCAAAACCCAAGTTGCTTACCAGAAGAGTGGAGATTAATCGAATCAAGGCCGTTCTATTTGTCAATCTTCCAAGATGACATGATAGACACTTCAAAATTCACAAGTACAGGTATGTCTTGGAATAACTTATATGCCTGCATCATATCAAAAGGAGTCATGTTGTTCCACCTTAGTCTTAAACTTTACTCGAGGACGAGTAAAGGCTAAGTGTAGGGGAGCTTGTTGACGGCTCTTAAGTACCACTTTTGACCGTCAATTCCTGCTGAAAATGTATCAAATATAAACACCAAACATAGTGGTAGGGTTTGAAACTAATGAATTCCACGAGTGTTGCTGTTTTGACTTGTCTTGCATGAAATGGCCCAAAATGACACTGTCAGTTTGAGATGGATCTAAAATATCATTATCATAAATTATCTCAACTGCCAAATTGGAGTTCACCGTTGCGAAGAGCTCATTGAAATGATTCTGATGGATATATCATTTATATAAATTGGAGCTCGGATGAATAAAGTATGAAAGCCATAAATTATTACATAGCGCTGACATCATCGCTGACATCAGCGCTGCATTTGTCACAGCCCGGCCCTGGTGCGGCCCAGGTTGGCCACTGGCTTGGCCCTGGCGAGGCCCAGCCTGCTCAACATCGAGGCCCAGTAGGGGCCCAACAGTGCAGCAGCGCCGGGAGACCACGTGGAGGTCCACGGGTCAGCGCGCAGGCACGGGTCTCACGCGAGCGGCGGTCTCCCCAGACGCGTGTCGAGCAGGGAAGGACGCTCCGCCGGTTTTGTGGGGGGATTGGCGCGGTCCAGGTGCAGGACAGGCTGCTCTGCGACGGTTTTGTGGGTTTCATACTGGTTTTTCTTCAGTTCTGTCTCCAACCGACCTACGACACGTGGTTCTCTCAGTTTAGATCCAGTTTTGGACCGGTCTCTGACCCCTTCATGAGGAAAACGTCGTCAGGATGACTAGGTGTGGTGGTTTTGGTGCCACCGCCCCTTCCTACGTCGGTTGCAGAAGCCAGGTGGTGGGAGGAGTGAAGGAAAAGGGGAATATTCTCTAGGACCTAGGGAGGATCTCCACTCTCCCAAGGCACCTCCTCTACTATAAATAGAGGGCTTCACCCTCTCATTCAACACACACAAGAAGTGAAGCAAAGCTCCAATGCTAGATCCAATGTAGTGTTAGAATATGTGAGAGGTGAGGCGAGAGTCTAGGAGAAGCCGGGGATGTCGGCTCCTCTCCTCTTCTTGTACCTCAGCGGGTGCGACTCAGGTTCGAGTATCATCCGGGTATTTTCCTTGTATTTCTGGATTAATATTTAATTAAGTTCAAGCTTTACTTTTTTTTTACTTGTGTGCTCCTCGCTGTGATAGGTGTCTTAGTACTTGCAAAGCTAAGATAGTATTCAATAGAATAGATGGATGTCTAATCATGTTGAATACCTTAGAGTGCGCCTAGTGCCACGGATTTGTAGTGGTAGCCCCAGGTGGTGACAGCCCTGACGGCCTACGTAGTCCACCACGTAAGAAGCACTAGAATGTAGTAGGACCATTGCTTGGCTTGCCTAGCCCCCTTCTCATCCCTTTCCAGGCTAGGACGGTTGGGCATCCCGAAGCAAGTAATATAGTAAACAATTTGAGCTATCCTTTGATTCTCTAGAATACCTAGAAATAACCCTCTCTACCTTCTACACATTTATCACTTCTGTTGTCCTTGGTCGTTCTTAACTCGTCACTAGTACACACACCTTCCCTGTGGATTCGATACCCTAGAATACTCTCGGGTGAAAGCTACATCGGTATCCGTACGCTTGCGGATTTATCTGTGATCATTAAAAATACCAACATGGTCCACTTTTGTCATGGATTATGAAAAAATCGTCATTAAGTGACATCCGTGACGATCTCAAATTTTATCATGTATTGAGCGTCACAATTACACCTCGTGACGATATTTAAAACATTGTCATGGATTATCCCATTCTATGACAATTTGGAAATGTCATAAAATAGCTTCGGGCTGGACCAGTCCAGCCCAAGCCCATTATTCATGACAAAAATAATCATCACAGATTCAATTGCCACATCACACGTAGATGACATGGAGGATGATGTAGCTGATGACTTGTCGATGATGTGGAAGGAGAGAATGACGTGGTCGCTGACATGGCAATGACGTGGACGATGACATGGTTGCTGACATGGCGATGACATAGTCGCTTACATGGGCGATGACGTTGCATCTGACATGGCGATGCCATGGCAAATGATGTGGCAAGTGACATGGCGATGACATGGCAGCTAACGTGGCGCTGATGTTTATGGGCCTAATTCAAACTGGGCCATTAAAATAGGCCCAATTCAGTCCACATATATTACCAGGTAACAAAAAGAAATTCAGCAATACACAGCCCATAAACAAAATCAGCCCACAAATTTTCATAGCCCATATATGAAACAAACAGTTTAGTCCAGATTTCACATTTCAATTCCAGCACAATTACATCTACTGCTACACACTAGCAGCCCAAATACATCAAAATATTCCATCACCCAGGACCAAAAAAACACCCTTTTCAATTCCAGCACAATTACATCTGCTGCTGCACACTAGCAGCCCAACACCCATCCAGGACCAAAAACAACAAAAAGCTCCAGAAACACAAACAACAAAAAGCTACAGAAACAACCAAGTGTTTCAGCAGAAACATCAAGCTGCAGCAGCAAACTTGTTCCTGCAAAAGTTTGGAGTTGGTTGAGAAGCTAACAAAATACCATGTTGCTTAGCTTCAATTGTTGACTAGCAGAAGCTCAAGTTTCGCCTCCAACTGAGATAGCTTGTTCCGATTCTCCTCTTGGTCTTTGATCCTTGCTTGTTCTGTCTGCTGCACTTTCTTAGACAAACCATTCATTTCTTCACGCTGGTTGTTGACAACAAATTGAAGCTCAGCATTTCTCCTCCTCTCCACTTCCAGTTGTGCTTGAACATTCTATAGACTAGACCTTCGCTTCTCAACCTGGACACCCACATTCTGAAGGAAGTGATTGTTTTTGGTGTTCTTGCCAAGCACAATACCTACAACTTGTGTTGCAGAGTTGGCTTGTCCATCATCTGTTGGTGTAGCTAGCTGATGTTCCATTTCAGTCTAGCAAGCAAGGAAGCAGAAAACAACATTAGATAACTAGTTCTTGATCACAAGATAGATGAAAATAAGCATATCTAGAGAGCATTTTAGAAAGACGTCTTACAATAGTCGACTGCACAGTAGGCGTGTATCCTTTCTTTGTTTTGCTGTAATGGCAGATCTTGAACAAATTGAAGGCATCAGGTTCTTTATCCTTGTACTCATCTCCCTGCATACATTCATATGGAGTGATATAGCACATTTGGTCACAACACATCCTATTGGTCACAACTGGACATTTATATGCAGCAATATAGCAAAAAAATTAAAGAACAGCAAGTAGACATATATATTGGTGAAGCAAGAACTGATATTGGCAGGGATATGGAATCAACAAAACTACTAGATATTGGCATTACATTCCAGTAAGTGAATTTTGAGAAGTTCAGCAGCAAGTGAGAATGTTGGTTATGAAACATTAATATATGAGACAAGTTCAATAGCAAGTTAAATTCAGTACAGCAGCTACGGACGCTCAAAGAAACCAGCATGGAACATTTAAGATATGAGACAATAACATAACCAATAGGTTGCACAGCAACATGGCAAATTTACCAAATTTTCTATAACAACCGGGTAGCTACGAGAGCCGGTGGCCTGATGGAACTTTACTTCAGCTCAGTTGTCTTTGTTCTTTTGACAATGCTCCTACATAAAAAGACAATACATGTAAGCCACGTGAAAGATTAGCATATACAAGGGTTCAGTTTTTTGGGGAGAAAAATACCATCTTTTTGGGGGTCTCCCATGATTTCATAAGTTCAATCCACTGTTCATTACTCATCTCTTTGACAGGAGAAGTTTTCCTTACCAAATGTAGAGGAAAAGGATCAAAGAATTCTTTTTTCAGCTTGTATCTCTGTTGGCGAACTGCATTCTTCATCATCGCCAGACAACCATTTTTAACTATTGGATCATTTGTGTTGATGTTAAACCTTGCCTATTCAAATAGAATAGAATGATAAGAAATACTATATTTGAGACAGCAATAGCTTGGCACACATTAAGGACACATATGGTAGTAACTGTTTTCATAAACCACATTATCTTTAATCTATAGAGTTTTTAAGCTGCAACGAAAAAATACCAGTTCACTAATTCAGTGACATAAAACAACTAATTATGTTCACATTTTCCCATATTGTAGTGAAAATAACCATACAAGGTGCATCTAACATATGACAGGAGCCAAGCAAGCAAACTTGAGCATATACTGAAGTCATAAAATTCAAGAATAAAATCAAGAATTTTTAGAAAAGAAAAAAACATGCCAATAATCCCATCTAAGTAAAGTTATCACTAGTCAGACACATATTGTTCATTGTTGATAGTTCAATACCAAAAATTCAGAACACCTTGATATATCTGGGTGATTAAACAATCTGTAATGCCAAGTCAGTAGAAACCCCACATTCTTGATGACAATGCATACTGGTAATCTGGCCATTTCTTGAGAATGGTACTTACTTCAAGACAGCCAAAAAAACGCCGGATCTGTCTCTTGTAATCTGCCCATTTCTTGAGAATAGGAATATGATTCCCTGGCTATAATGTTGCATTCAGTTGCATACTTTGTAGCAATCGAAGGTACGAGGGGCCTTATATTCCCTTCAGTTATGACAATTGGCAGTTTGCCACCCCGAGCCCGGGTCAAACTCTCCAAACCATGTCCCATATTAAGTCCTCGGTCCCATGGCTCCTCTTCTAGGTGTAAATGCACATTAAAGTTGCAATTAGTAACTTGAAGCAAACATTGATCCATGCTGATCATTCAACCAAAGAAACCAATTGCACTCAGCAACCAAACTGACAAGGCAATATGCAATACATCACATAAATGAACAAACTCCCACCTTCAGTGGTATTCTGGTTGTGGCCACTAGAATGGGAAATGCAATTAGCTCCATCACCCACAATATTGTTGTCATCATGCTAGGTAGAACCATCTAAAAATGGCAAGCAATAAGAATACATTCATCATGTGAATCAAAGCTAATCAAATAATAGTAAGAAAGCATCACCTTGATTGGCCATATTCTTGGGCCCATCAGAGCATGGAATGGCATCACCTCCATTGATCATGTGGGTGTTTTCAGCAAGCTGGGCAGGCCTGTCATCTAAAAAATGTTGACAAGTCAAAGAGCAATCACATCATGTAGAGAAAGGAAGATTGATAATAAGAAACATGGTAGTAGCACTAGCCTTCCAAAGCAGCTTGGGTGCCATCATTAGACTGGGATGGAGGTGGCGCATGGATATCAGTTGGTGTCAGAATTGCATCAGGAATTGCATCAGGCTGGGTGTTGATTGTCTTTGACCTTGTAGCTCTAAAAGGTGGTGGGTGTTCTGCAAAAACCCTCTTACGGGATCGAAACTTGACTCCAGCAAGAGTGCTGATTGAACTTTGTTTGTTAGTTTTGTTGCAAGCCTTCTCCTTAGATCCCTGCTAGAATGGATTCATGTATTAGTGAATAGAGTGGGGAGAGAATCATATTGCATCAACAAGCAAACAATAAGTTAAGCCTTGACAAGATGGGAATAATGAACACCTTAGCATTGTCGCCACCAATCAAATCTCCTTCACCAGTATCATCCTGGAAAGGATCATACTCTAGATCAGGGTCTTCATTATTTCTATTATTTGGCTTTTTCTTGTTTCGAGCATTGGCACTATTGTTTGGGAATATGCTAGAAGAACAAGGAATTCTAAGTTCCTTCAGCCTTGCACTGTTCCTCATACATTGTCTGAGATGCTCCTCTTCATATGGATGTAGTGGATGTTCTAAGATTAAAACATGGACAACAGATAAGTATTACAGTGACAACAGATGGGGAATTAAGAACTGCAGCATACCAACATATAAGTATTGCAGTAACTTAATGTGGTCAACCAGATTTAGTGACTTGTACAACATATCATAGAATAAGACCTGCAGCATACCAACATTAATTGCTCTGTCAGATATAGGTACCTTTAGGCTTCAGTGCAACATACCAATATTTAGTAATCGAATCAAGGGATGTGAATTCCAAAACCATATTTATATCAGTCTAATGCTAGTCTAATTGCACTTCTAGTACTCTAATTAAGATTTATGTATGGCAATCAATGGATGACAAGCAAAATCACAGTCATCAATCTATGGCAAGCAAACGCAGTTAAGATTTGTGTTACTAATACAAAACAGTCATGTTCACAAAGAGTGAAGAGACAGTAAATTGTCAAAATTGAAACCTGCAATCTGACTTCCTTGTGGTCTCTTCAGTCCCTCCGTTGTCATTGGGCTGGGGTCCTTGAAGCGGTGATGGCCAGGGTCCATCAGTCCCTCCTTCGTCATCATTGGGCTAAGTAGACAAAAATTAAGTATCAATAGCTATCAATATAGATCATCACATTGTAGACAGAGTACCAAGTATGGCATAGAAAACATGGCATCAATAGCTATCAAATATGACACAGAAAAAATGAGTACGCTATTTTGCTATTAACACGTGCAAATTTGCTATCAGTATAAATCATTAGATTGTAGAATATGTGCTAACATCCAACCATCAGATCTGCTACTCTAGCAGGAAGTGAAGCAAGGCAACCAAAAATTGCACTGGAGAAGGATGAAATCAAGTACCAGAATCATATGATTTTTTTAGAGTTTGAGGCTAAAAATACCCTGTCCATCTGCATTGCAATCAGGACAATAGACCACAATATTGAGCTCAGTCACATCCATATTTGGTCACCCTACCCACTCACTATACTTTTGGTGCTAATACATTTTCATTTACTCAAACATAATAGGTTCAGATTCCTAATCCTTCCAAGAATTCCACCTCCGCATCAGACCAAAAAGATCTTGAAATCATATTATTCGTGACAGTCACACTACAACTAAAGCAGATCTACTACTCTAGCAGTCAATGAAGCAAGGCAACACAAATTGCACAGAATGAGGACGAAATTAAGCAGCGAAATCATCTATCTGCTACAGGTTTGTTGCTTTACCACGCTCAGCCTGGGCGAGCACGCCGCCGCCGGGGTTGCCCTGGCCTGCCTCTCCCTCCGCAGGCCCTGCACCTCCCTCGCCCGCTCGGGTCCTGAGCGGAGCGATGCCCTTGAGGTGGTTGAAGAGGAGCGGCGGCGGCGTGGGGACGGCAGGCCGTGGCGGCGTGGAGAGGAGGAGGGGGCGCGGCGGCGTGGAGAGGAGTTGGGGGGCACGACGGCGTGGAGAGGAAGAGGGGGGCGCGGCGGGAGGTGAGCTAGGGTTAGCTGGAACTGAGACAGAGAGGATGAGATGGTGGCGCCGATAGACATTTGGTCCTGTGGTGCAGTCGAAGTTACGAGGATGCCCCCCGTGGTGTATCATAAATTTGGTGACCCATATGGGTATTCACCCCGTTCGGCTGGACATATCCGGCTGGGCTGAAACCGGCTGGGCTGGGCTTACCAGCCCAGCCGTTCGGCTGGCCACCGTCCAGCCGTTCGGCTGCCCTTATCCACTCACCCGCCGCCGCCCCTTCTCGTCCCGGTGTCTCCCTTATCCTCTCCATCTCGCGGCTCTCTCCCTCTCGCACGCGCGTCCGGCCGCCGCCGTCTGCCCTCCTTGCTCGCGCTCCCCCCGCCATCCTCGCCCGCCCCGCCGCCGGCGCGGTCGGTCCCCCTCCGGTCGTCGTCCGGGCCCGTACCGACCGCGCTAGGGCGTTCCGCGGGTGGCAGATCCGGGCCCTGACCTCCGCGGTGACCCACCCGCCGGCCTCCGCGCTCGCCCACCCAGGGACGACGGCCGCGGCCGGGGAGGAGGGGCGGCGCATAGGTTCGCACGGATCCGGTCGCGGCGGCCACCTTATCCAGCCCGCGACCTCCCTCCGACAACAACCCCGGATCCGACCAGATCCGCCTCCCTCCGACTCTGGCGGCCGGCGTCGCGAGCGACGCCCAGAGGTATGTGTAAGCTGCCCTAACCCTAGCCCCCGTCAGCACGTGACCCTCCTCGCCGCTCCTCTCATTCGCCGGCGCCCCTCATCTCCTCTCGCTCACCTCTCTCCCTCACGCAGGCGCCCTCGTTCCCTCCACCTCCGCCGCCTCCTACGCCAGACGGCGACGCAGCAATCCACACCGCCAGCGGATACTGCCTCCACCGCATCTCGCCGGTGAGGCCTAGCCACCCCCTTCCCCTGTCCTTCTCCCTTCCCATCTCCATCTCCATCTCCATCGCCACCCCAATCTTTTCTACGAACCCTAACCCTTGCTCGTGTTCAAGATTGTGACAGGATTCGTGGTGAGAGGCAAGATCCGGTAGGTGCTTGGGGAGAAGGCGACCTACAACGATCGGATTGGAGAGGCTCAGATCTCTGAGGGGTGCGTGCTCTGCTTCATCCTCTGTGCACTTTCATGTTTTCCCTCTATAGCAATGGATCTATGCGTAAGTTTTGCGTCTAATTTTGGACGATGGCAGCAGAGATACATGAGTTATTCCATTCCCTGTAGCAATAGAACACGTGATCCATAAATGTTGTTTGTATTTCTCCCCGTGGAATTGTTTGCATAATCTACTCACGTGCAATTCTGTCTGCTGTGCTCCATGGTGCATATATGAACACTAATTTAATTACAGCCCGGTGGAATTGTTATAGATTTGTCAGCCCTGTAGATGTGGTTCTTGGAAAATTATTGTGCTGCATGACATCTTGGTTGAGGTGCTCTTGTCCCTGTAATAATAGTACTAATAATGGAAATAAATAGTATGTGTAATGTGCTGGCCCTCATTCATGATTTTCTTAGAATTAAACAAGCCAGGCAATGACAATACCCATTAGATCTGCCATGCCTGTACAGAGAACTGTAAAATGCTCTCTTCATCAACAAGTACTTTTGCACTGCACTATCTTCTAGGGCTATCTTTTTTAGTTATATAACATACATTCTAATTTTGCACAGTACTATGTTTGAACAACACTATGGCTTGTCTTGCATTGACTGCATGGACAGAGTTCGTGAGTGTGATTTAAGTGTATAAGCGAGCTTCGCTTGGATATGCTCACTGTTCTGTTCTAGAAGGTGTAATTGCTGCAAAACTACCAAATTGTGGCCTCACTGCTGTTTCGCATATTGAATTTAGATGCTGATCTATCATATTTTCCACATAATACAGGCGGGCCGTTGAGCCGCAGGCGCAGCTCCATTCAACCCCCAACGCCTCTCCCTTCATGGCCGGTGAACCTACCTGCTTGGGTTGACCCCGCAGGCCTCCAGCCGGGTCGTGGGCCACCACGCTGGCCCCGATACGGTCTCCCGTCGGCCGCCGTCGCGAGCGACGCCAAGAGGACCGACATCTCGGCCGCTCCCTCCGAAGTTCCTCCATCAGAGCATCCGGGGACCTCCACAACACAACCGCCCGCCTCCCCTGCCGTCGCCGCCATCGGATCCGTCGTTCCACTCCCACAACTACGATCCAGGTTAGTTTCTGTTATATGTGCTCAGAACTGCGCTGCTGCTGCGTGGTTGGGCCTCTCATGGTTCCGCATTCCATCTGCTGCATGCAGGACCTCCAAGTGAACACCCAGGCAACCGGCATCGAAATATCCAGGTTTGTTTTCATCCATGTTCTTGTATTATGTGGTGCTACTTGTTGAATTAGATTTGATATATAAATAGAGTATAAATGCAAGGTCAGATTTGATATATACATGCATGCTACTTGTTGAATCATTTGTGTTCAGCAACTTGTTGAATTAGATCCCAGGAATATATACATGCAAGCTCAGATTTGACATGCCAACTTGCAAGCTCAGATTTGACATGCCAACTTGCAAGCTAATTGTGGTTGTATATTTGATATGCAAGCTACTTGTTGAATAAGTTGTGTTCATCAGTTGTGAATTTTAAGAATATATAAGCATAATTTTGATTGATGTGTGCTGTTTACAATGGAATGTACTTGGACAGTACATTTGTGATATTCCAGTACCACACATTTGTATGCCTTGTACACAAATTATGTTCCTCATTTCAGTGCCTCTCCTGGTTGCAGCTCGGTATTGCCCTATTCTTCGGCATCTTCGTGTTCGCCACCTACACGCTGTGCAAAGGCAAGTCCCCTTTTCTGTCCGTGCATACATTTGAACCAACTACCTCCCTGGTACTCCTTCTCTGCTGACAATTGTCGTGCTGCACCACTTCCGCATAAGTAAGAATTGGGTTACATACTCGCAGATGTCTCAGGATCGTGCTCACTGGGATGACAACACCATAACCCTTTTGCTTCAACTTATAGCTGACCAGAAAACTCAATGCTTTTGGGGTGATAAAACCCCAACCCAACACGGCTGGTCCAACGTGCACCGAGCCTTCAACGCCCGCACAAACCTTGGGTATAAAAAGAGGCAACTGCAAAACAAGTACACTGAACTGAAAAATGCCTACTTTAACTGGCGCGAAGGTCTGCTCAACAAGACGGGGCTGGGTCTTGACCCAGCTACTGGTGAAGTTGATTATGACCCAGTATGGTGTGCAGCTCTCACCGGGGTATTGACTACAACTTTGTCGCAGCCTGTAGTGCACTAGGCTTTTCCATATCTAACTTCTACTAACTTGTCATCCTATGCCCCCTGCAGGAAAGTAGTGAGAGACTTGGTCAGAAGTTCAAATGTCCCCCATGTTGTGAGGAACTGTACAAACTGTTAGGCCATACACCTCGGGATAGGGGAGTGCTGGTATCATCGGGGGGTCATGCTAGTGAGGAAACACCTGGTGAGAGCCCACACACTCCCACGCCTCCACCAAGTGATGCACAACTCGCAGGTTGTTCTGGTCAGCCCTCCAAGAGACCCTACGGGGAAGAACCCTCTGTTCACTCCCCAAGAAAGAAGGCAAGCAAGACTCCCTCATACGAGGACGTTATTGGTGACATCAGCTCCTTCGTTAATGAGGGCCGTCGCCAACTGTCGGTGTCCAGGACTACTGCAGACCTTCAGGACATGGAGAGAGTTCATCAGGTTCTGGAACAAGATGGGTACAATGAGGCGGACATGTTCTTCACCCAAACCAAGCATCTTTGCACTGACAGGATGCATCGTAAGGCATTCCTGGATTACAAAACAAAGGAGGGTCGTGAGAACTATGTCAACTTCTACTTCAGCAACAGAAACAACAAGCCTGTGTGATCATGTTGTCTACATGTGCAAGTGGATCTTTTTCATTTAGTGTCAAATTTTTGCAGTTAGTGTGCATCTTTTTCATTTAGTGTGCAATTTTTTCAGTTAGTGTGCATCTTTATTCATTAGTGTGCATCTTTTTCATTTAGTGTGGAATTGTTTGAGTTAGTGTGCATCTTTATGAGTTACTGTGGATTTGTTTTAGTTATTGTCGAACTTGTATCATGCTGTTTCGAAGACATAATTTGTAATAACGTTGTGCTCAGAGACTTTATATGTACCTCACTGTTGGTATTTGTGTCTATGTTGATATGGTGGGTAAGGCCTAAATTGTTCCATCATGTACCTCAACAATGCAGTGCCACTACTTGGCACTGCACAGGCACTACTTGGCACTGCAGGAGGTGAGGCTACCTGCCCTTGAGTCCAAACTGGTCAGGCACAAGAAGACCCAAACATACTGACCTCTATTAGCTCTAAGTAGTAGTAGGTCAGCAGCTATGGTAGTCACAATTATATGTCAATAGTTTGTATGCATATACATGTGCTGCCTAAGTTTGTATGCATATACATGTACTAACCCTGTTGTTTTGTTCTCACAGGGACATGGAGCCGGACTCAAACAGCGACTCGACCACAAGCGATTCGTCAACGGAGAAGCGGTTCAAGTTTGCTGGCAGGCTCGGTGTCATCTTGAAGAAGCTCAAGGCAGTGCACCAGCTGCAGCAGCCTCAGGTAAGTCCTCCTTGTGCCGTACCCAAGCTCACGGGTGCACAGTGGATGCAGCAGATGCTTTCAAACGAGACAAGTTGCTATGACAATTTTCGTATGAACCGTGATGATTTCCTCCATTTGCATGACATATTATGTCAGTATGGGCTGCCCATTACCCGTGATTGTGGGTCAGTAGAAGCTCTAGGGTTGTTTGTGTGGGCCTGTGCAACTCGAGCCTCTTGTAGGCGAACCAAGTATAGGTTCGAACGGTCTTTGGACACAGTTAGTAGGAAAATGTCAGAGGTGGCTGAAGTTGTGTTCCTGTGGTCTCATGATGTGTTACGACCTATGGATAGAGAGTATAGGTCAGTGAACTGCATACTTAAAAAATATGAACCCCTCTTCGATGGGTGCATAGGCGCAATAGATGGTACACACATCCCAGTAGAGGTCAACAGAGAAGCAAAAATGGATTTTCGTGATAGGAATGGTGATGTAACCATCAATGTGTGTGCCGTGGTGGACTTGCATGGCATGTGGACATATGTTGGATCTGGAATGGCAGGCGCATGTCATGACATCGCTGTTTTGAGAGACTGCGAAGCCGAAGCAAGGTTCCCTCGTCCGCCACAAGGTAAATGCAATGTTTCACAACCTTGTTCAGCTGAAGCTTTTACAATTTTTATAATGTGGTTTGGTTGGGACACTAGTGCCTGCATTGTCATATAATTGTGAGTGCTCTACCTGTTCCTTGCTGTGTATATTGACCGAATAGAGCTCAGTAGGTTTGGCTTTCTACTCGACCACCTGGTCTTCATGGCTGGTTGATGTTGTTGAATTAGCAACTAGCAGCATGGTTGTAGACTGACTATCAGCAGTGCCAAGTAGTGGCAGTTCAGTGACAAGTAGTGGCAATAGTACAAGTAGATGAAAAAATTTTAGCCATACCTTGTAAACCTTCTTGTTCATGAATATAATGCAATGAGCTGCTACCTGAAGCTCAGTTGAGCCCAGCAGAAGTCGTGTGTGTGTTCTGCTCTAACCTCTGCTCCTATCTCTGTGTTGAACCAACACCTATGAGAGTGATTGTGGGGGAGTGAGTGTGAGCTAACTGATCACCTGGGATCTGCTGAGTTCAGGTAGGAAGGCTAACGTGCATATGTGGTTGTAGGACGTTACTATCTGGCGGACTCGGGTTATATGGACAAGGAAGGATACATGGTTCCGTTCCCGGGTACTAGGTACCATAAGACAGAGTTTAAGGATGTGGAAATTGCTGATTTAGCTAGAGAGGAGAAGTTCAACTATGTTCATTCGAAGCTCCGCAATGTAATTGAACGTAGGTTTGGGGTGTTGAAGGAGCGATGGCAGATATTGGAAAAGGTGCCTTTCTTTGAAAGGAAGAAGCAATCAAAGATTATCATATCGTGCTTTGCTTTGGACAATTACTTGTGGCGCAGGAAGTTTGGAAATGGTCAATGGTACCCTTTGTCAGAGTTTGCCGAGATGCACAAGACAACAACTACTTCGGGGATGAGAGAGCTCATATCTTGGGTTCTTAGCGCAAGAAACACGTGAGCCGCAGCTCTCCCTCCCCCTCTTTTCAGTGCATCTTATCGTGCTTTGGCAAAAGTATGCAATTGTGACATAAATGCTTCTGTCAATTGCAGGTTGTAGTTTCTGGATGCATGGAGGTGAAGCAAGGCTAGTGATATATATAACTGTGTTGGATTTGGTGAAATTGTTTTCGGTGAGCAGCCAATTGAAGTAGTAGTAGTATGAATCTTCTAGGACGGTCATCCATTTTGTCTAACTGATTCACGTTGAGGTCCGCGGTGACCTGTTCTTTTGTTGGTGGGTTACCGGCAACCACCTGATTGTGGTTCTGTGAGCTGTGTTTTAGATGTGTGCAACCACCAGATTGTAGTTGGTGCAGTTTTGTGTGTGCAAGGTGCATTGTGGTATGGTACTTGCTCATCTACAATCCGTGGTCAGTACTCTTGCATAGCAAAGCTATGTACACATTGTTTATTTTTCCCCTTTCAAGTCCGATTTGTTGCTGTTTGTGTACTGACGCCTGCATGTTTTACTAACAGGAGGAGGAGCTGGAGTGAAGAAGGTCTAACCAACTAGACTCTGTGAAGCTTGGGTGAATCATGGTGACCTTGGTGCTTTGGACATGGTGGTGTGTTGCTCTTTTGATCCATGGTTGCAGTCTGGGGATGGTAATGCGAAGCACACATGGATGGTGCCTTCTGATGATGCTCTATCAGGAGGGCCTAATTAGTACTATGCCACTACTGGTTTAATCTACTACGTAGTGTCGGTAATGATGAGTCGGTGTCAGTAGTATGGTCAATAAATTGCAGTTGAGGCGCGCTAGTTCGCGTGGTCTCGATGGGTCTGGTTTGAGCTGGTTATTGACGATGCAGCTGTGTTTTCATTTACTTAACTGAGGTTGTGGACTCCGTTGTGTTTTAACTTGCTGTGATCCCATTCAGATGTCTGCATTTCATCTGTTGAGATTGTTGTTTGCGACCAGTGAATTTGGTTTTTCTGCTTGGCGCCAACCAGAAAAAATGGTGTATGCAGTGAATTTCAAAAGTTTGAATTTGAATTCAGGGGCTGGGCTTTGCAGCAGCTGCTGGTTGGCGCCAACCAGTGGCTTTCCAGCAGCAGAATCAGCGGCTGGGCTGGACGGCTGGTTTCCAGCAGCTGCCGCTGACCAGCCGCTGACCAGCCGCTTCCTGTCCAGCCGAACGGGCTGATTGAAGTCAATTCAACGTGAAGGAGTTTTGGCCTGGCGGGTCTCGTTTTTACTTGGCGCGTGCGGACACAGAAATGAGAGAAGGGGCTTACACTGACGAGTGGGGTCGGTGTGAATGGAGAACCACACGTCGGTGGCATGTGTGGGTCAAGTAGTGGGTGGTGGCAGGTGGGATTGGGAAAAAGTTTGGGCGGGTTGTGAAAAACTGAATCATTCAGCTTTGGTCTGGCGGGATTGCAACGGGAAATGTGTAGAATTCAATTATACAAGAACACTATATTTAAAATTTTGTACTATATTTTGTTTACATCTAGCAAATACAATTAACTAATTTTTAAGTCTAATTCAATTGTTTGATATGATGTACCAACAAATGATTCATGTAAGGATTAGGTCTGTTCCAAATACATTCATGCATGTAATGCTACTATGGTATAGCGTGTAGCTAGTATGATCAACCGTGTTCCAAATACAAATGATTCATGTAATGATTGGTAATAAGTAATTGATCAACATTCAAGAACACCACATGTGACACATTAATAAGTTGTTAAAGTGAATTCAATTGTTTGATACAATGTACCATCATATATACACGTAATAATTGTACGATGGTATGGTGGTGTAGCTAGTATGCTCAAATATAGTTATATCTCTCGGCATTGGTAATAAGTAATTGTTCAACTTTCATGAACACCGCGTATGTGGTGTAGCTCAATCATCGACTTTAATTGTACATATATATATCTATATAGCTAGCCATATCATGCACATGTTGGTTCTAATAAGCCAATAATGCGATGTCAATTCTTCGATGCCTTGAGTTCACATCATGTGAAATCTTGGTGTTCTCGAGTTCACTTGATGTGAAATGAGAAATATTGGATGTCGTGAGTTCATGTCTTGTTGCAGACCTATCATTATGATTTATGCGAGTTTTTTTTAATGAACACCAAATGGGTTTAAATTAAGCCTCTACATGATTTGTTGGAGATGGCATAATTTTTAAATAATAAAGAGGGAAAAATGATATGTATATATTTGAATTTGGGAGATGTATTATGCAAATACAAAACATAATGAAAATAAAAAAAGTGAGGTCCAAATAATCGAACCTGCAACCTGTGCTCTCCCACCTAACAAGCCAGACCATTACGCTACAATCGTATTTTCGTTCACCATCTATCTGCTGTCCTATTTCAAGTGTAAGCATCCAGTACATTAAAATCGCAGCCCCCCTCTCCTGGACGCCTCTCGGCCCCCTCATCTTCTCCGTGGCCCCTTCGGCCCCCTTCTTCTCCGCCGCGCCGCCCCATCTTCCTCTTCCTCCCTCGCCACCCTCCACTTGCTTCCTCCCTCAATAGATCCGGCGGCTGGGTGGCGGAACATGAAGAATCGCAAGCGATCTGCACAAGCTCCGCTGCAATCTCGGAGGAAGGGGCGATTCATCCACGAATCCCCCAACTCAGGAAGCTGCGATGACGACAGCGAGGTGAAGGCTACCGGGTAGGAGCACTCCGCTTCGCCTAGCGTGGGTGAGCGAATCCGCCGCACTTCCAACGGCGGTGAAGGAACCTCCAACCCCACCGGCTCTGATGAGGACGCCGGCTCTGACGAGAACACCTCCTTCGGCAAGGCGTTCTCCGACGAGGCCTCCTCCAAAGAGGCCTCCGCCGACGTCGCCGTGGTAGTCCAGCGCAACCGGGTGATGATTGACTTGATCAGCTCTGACAAGGAACAGGGGAAGGAGGAGGCAATCCCATCAAAGCAGACCAGCTCTGACGAGGAACAGGGGAAGAAGGAGGCAATCCCATCGAAGCAGAAACAGAAGCAGAAGGAGGTGATCGACTTGACCATGTTACTTGACTTATTAACTTGTAGCTTCAGTTCTTGATTAAATCACTAGTTTCAGTTCTTGATTAAATCACTAGCACACTTTAGGAAGTTGTGGCTGCATAGTCCTAATTAAATCAAGTAACATGTCTACATTATGAATTTGATGCAGGTGTTGGCATTTCTTAGCATCACCACTACATGAGTGATGGCACTAGAGATGCCTTAATATAAATCTTAGCGTTACATAAGTTCTGCAAGCGTACAGAAGTACTTTGTAGCATTTTACCCGGGAGTATTCTAGAGTATCGTATTTATTTCCTCAGGGAAAGCGTATGGCAAAGTAATATGTTTTCCAATGCATCAACTATATCACAATCAATATACCAAGAATAGAACAGGAGATAACATGATATTGAAGAGTTGGGTATGTTGACACACAGAAGGTTTCACTGCTCATTATGTAAGTCTAGTTAATATGAAGCTCCTAAGAGAGAACTAGGGATTCTATGTACTTCTTACTTATGGGTTACATTCATTACAAGTGTATCCTATACAAGCTCAGCAAGAGACACATATTAGAGGGCAAATCGAGGAGTCATGGGATCCCCTCATCCAAGGGTACTGTCACGATGTTTATCACGAAGGCCTGCAAACGCCCAAACCCGAACGACGAGGATTACAAAGGCCCAGCGGGGCTGTCACCACCCGGGGGCTACCCCTGAATACGTGGGGTAGGGTATCCCCAACAGTATTCCATAACCCAAACACCACGTTTGTAATATGAAATACATCTTTACCAATTGTATGGAAAGGTAAAGAACAATCATAAAGATTCATTGGGCCATTGCCATAACGTGCACCATCTACACTAAGGTGCAAGACATACAACTCATATGATGAACACACAAGACTATAAGTCAAGTAACATAACCAAGATAGCATCTCCATTAAAGCTCTAAGTCTTACAAATAAGCAAAGAATAAAAGATAACTAAGCTCTAGGCTTACCAAGACTCCTTCGAAAACCCGTAGAAGCTCAACTCCTAGAACTACTTCTCTACTAACTAAGACTATGACTTGTAGCAATTGGAGCTCTTCCTTCTAGTGTGTGTTGTACAGGAGGTGATGGTCATCTATTTATAGCACTGGGGGCAGTTCAGGGCCGGTATAAGGTGGTTGAGGATAAGTGGGCCCACCCCTGAGTCGACCATGTGGAGACGTCGCCCGACCGTTAGATGAATCGACGGAACTCTTCCACGGTGCAGATTTTGTCCTGAAGGCGTGTGGATACGCTCGAGAAAGGAGGGCCGCAACGGCCGCTAGACTGAGTCGGCCGACCTGGCCAGGTCGGCCGACCTAGTCCAGGCTTGCACCACCTCGGTCTTCATCTGTGTGACTAGAATGTGGACCCTGATCGTCGAGGATGCTGGATATGAGTCCTCGGGGTAAATCTTGATTCTCATATGGGCCCATCAATCCATGTGCTTCTCCTTATCCTCCTTGTCATCCCTTGGATGTAACCATCGTTGATTCAACGCTCTGGATGATATGCACTTGTGCTTCTTCTGCATGGCCAAACTTGGGCTTAATTGGACACCAGGCCAGGTCGGCCGACCAGTGCAGGTCGGGCGACCTGGACTTAGTCCTGTTTTGATTCATCTTTTGGCCCATAACTCCTGTAACCAAATATCTCCATGTACAAGTGAAACTATGTTATTTGAAACTAAATCCTACTAATCATTGCTAGTTTATTTTATTTTACCATGTTGGCGTTACAAGATATTCATGACTTAACAAACGCCAACAAACTCCCCCAAGCTAAGATCTTTGCTCGTCCCGAGCAAAACTTAGAGAGTTAGAAACTTTGGATCAGAATTGCTTGCTAAGATCATGACTTGACTAAGTTGGCAAAGATTAAATCATCCCTTTTTACCTTGCCACCCATGGGGCTTTTAGTTTTTCTTCATCATGAGCAGTTGAAAGCCAGAACAACTTAGCGAGAATGCTCCTCCCAAACCTTCGTTCCACCATTACACCGGAGGTTTTTAAAGAAACTTTTGCAAAGGAAAACAAGCTCCTCAAGTGTCTCTCTCTCAAGTCGCTCATAGGTGTATGAATCCTTTCCATCACTCCTCTCAAATTTCCCTCAATAGCATAAACAAGTGAGGTTCATTAACGGGAAACTTTTGTTTCACACATGCATTGCTTATTTTATTGAGTCAAATCCAGGATCAATGAAGAATTAAATCATACACTCAAATCGAAGTGTGCAAGTGTGGATATGTGGTAGTGGAAGATAAACTCCCTTAGGGAATTTCTCTCCTTTAGGAATTTGCTATAAAGCTTGGCTCCCTTTTCTTTTCTTCTTTCTCTCTCTTTTTTCATGGACTACACATGTGTCCATTTTTTCTTTTTTTAGAGGGGGCCTAAGCCTTATGCCTAGGAATATTTTTGGAGAGAGATCCCTTTACTTCGGAGTATTTTATTTGACAAGCATATGATAAGCATGTTGTGCTTACTTCCAGAGTAGAAGTTTAGCATATATGGTGGCGTGTACGTGACTTCAATTTTAAAAGCATGAAATAAGTCTTACGAAGATCACAATGAACTTGACAAAACTCAAAACAACTGCACATGCTTCTTGTAAGTGGTTGGAATGTGAGGCCGTGATAGGATTTTCACTCTTCACTGAGGAGCCTAGAATTTTGTTCTTTTTGAAATAAAAACTCCGGGATCAAGTTTCACTTGGGTATAGATAAAGAAACTCTAGCTTATTATATCAAAACTCCCAACAATCTAGAATCAGATTTAGCATTTGCTACCCCACAAGTTTTAAGTTTCCAAGGAAGTCATTAATTTAAGCCAACAAATCCAAGACACAAAAGACTGTCTTATTGGGACTTGAATAACAGGGGAAGGTCATAGAAAGAATTCATCATTTCCATACAAGGACAAGTTATTTTTTTAGACTATATTACCCTAAATGAAAATCAGAAAATAAAAGACACGGTTGGATGAACTTACCTGTGCAGGGGTCCTCCCCCAAGCTGGACTTCTCACTGCTGGCGATATCGAGGGTCGTTCGGGTCGAACCCTTGGAACCAAAGGTAGGCGTTTAGGTTCTGGTTCCCTTCCTGGATGCTGTTCTGCAGGGTGTTGTAGTTTTGTACTGACTGGTCCCACCAAGCGTGCGACTGCTGCACATGATGGGTTAATGTATCATCAATGCGGTGAGTGGTTACCTTCAGGGTTCCCATGCGGTTGGATAACCCGTCCATGCTGCTGTGCCAGTCCCTTGCTGAAAAGGAACGTCGGGCATCGAACGGAGGAGGGCCGCCACTTGAGCTGGACGACTGATGATAGTGCGGGTCTCGGGGACTCCATTGTGCATGTGGGGCTTCATGCCATCCCGATCCTCCTGCCATGTAAGATGGGGGCGGCTGTGGCTGCTCCCAGTTTGATCCTGCTGGTATGTATGGTGGAGTTGGAGGCTCCCATGCTCCTTGGGTTTGTGGCATTGCGGCTTCTTCCCGTCGGGACATGCTTCTTGTCATCCTTCCTGTCACGCTCCGCCTGCCTTCCTGCTGTAACTCCAACAAAAGTGATTTACACTTGTACAACCAGTATTCCGGTGCTGGCAACAGAATTCTGATTGTACTATTTTGATAGACCATAATAAACTTTTGGTCTATGGCATGAGTAACAAGGTGACTCTAAACAAAATGAGATTCATCCAGAGTTGGGCGAGGTTGCGGAAGGAACTCGACTCTGTAATTATCCAAAAGGCCCATTGACTCAAAAGTGCGAGTGACCAGAGAAGTACACTCAATGGGACCTTGCCTCCTAAAAACACCCATCCATTGATCGATCATAAAAACAACTGGGGAAATTTTTATCTTCTTAACCATCGTATATAATAATTTCAATTCATCAATGCGAACGATACGAAGATCATTTCGAGGGAAAAGAGTCATGGCAATCCAGCGATGCATAAAATGAAGAGTGGGGTTATGAATATGGCTTGTTCTTGGGGGAGTGCCATCTGTGATACCCGAGATGTCCCGCCAGAAAGACTCTCTAACAAAAAGCCTCAAAACTTTATCAACCTCCAAGCTACAACGCTTGCTAAAACCCAAATGACTACTAAGTTGCCTCCAGGAAATGAAGTACTCTTTCCTAAGAAAGCGAAAAGTAATCCCTTCCTCGGATTTTCTCAAGGTAGCAAGAAATTGGATTGTTAACAAGCGACACCCACCCTCATGAATGCGCGCAAAATCTGACCATCCCACAGCACCCCAAACGGTTTCGAAGTTAGTGGCCATACCTGATTTCTCCATGAGTTCGCTTGTGAACACACGTGTGTGATTAAAAGCACGACCCAGGAGAATGTGATACGCTTCTGTCTTGTAGCCTTCCTCGATGTCGAGTTGATCGTCGGAGATGAACGCTGGGCGAGGGTCGTCTTCATTGTTGTTGCTGCTGGAGCTGTCCCCGTTACCATCTCCATTGCCGCCGCCACCTCTGCCTCCTGCAAATGTGGCGCGAGCCCCGGTGTAGTAGTACTGGTCTTTGGAGATCTCCATGGAGTGTTGGCTGGTCATCCTTTCATCGGAGCCACCGGCTGAGTCCATGATCTCCATGCTGGAGGAGACCAACTCAGTGCTTCCGGAATGTCGGCTCCGCCTCGAGCTTGACCCCTTCAACCTTTTTGCTTGCTTCACGACTCCTCGGACGAGGTTCATGATGCCTGCACAAGAAGCAACAACAAGAACAACACTTGGAAGACAAAAGGATTAGCGTTAGTGGGTTAGTCGTCCAAGAGTTAGTTGTTCTTGTGGGGCGTGGTTGCCTCCGCAACAGTGTTCTTGTGGGTTATGACACACCACAAACAAATGTTCTTGCGGGGTTGAGGACCTCCACAACTCGTTCAAGCACTTGAGCACAAGAAGAACAGCACCATTATGCAGAAATGAAGTCCATTTTTACTTGTTTCTTCCATTTTTTTATTGATTCCCAAACTAAGGAGCTAAAAACTTGAGAACTTAACAGAGGGAGAAGAGAAACACCGAGGGCGAAACGCAGCTCGGGTTGAGGTGAAGTGAACAAGCACCAGGCCAAGGCTTTTTATAGCCGGAGCTCACCCTTGATCGGCCGACCAGGTGGGGTCGGCCGACCCTCCCGCAGAGGTGTTTTGGCCAGGCTTTGATCACGAGCGCGTTGGATACCCTGGCGTCTGTAAAATGGTTGAAAACTTTGCAAAAGATGGATACATGAGTCAGGCGACATGAGCTGGTCGGCCGACTGGTGTTGGACACCGTTGAATTCCCTCTTTGAAAGGTGTGATGGGTGCCTATGGTAGGGTATGATGGTGTTTGAATGCTCTGCAAAGGCCATAGCTTGGGGTCGGCCGACCGAGCCTTAGCTAGGTTCAGGCTTTGCTTTTGCAGAGTGGCACATGATTCAAAGTTGCGATCAATGCTAGGTGTATGAAAATTAAAACATGCTTGAGAAATAAATATGCATTGTGAAATAAATATGAGATACATACCGATGCACCTACCGGTGAGGACTCGTTGTTTTTTGTCCATCGAGTGCGGACGTCTCCAAGATATGATTTAGCTTGATGACTTGTCTTCCGCATTTGAAGATGATGCGGAAACTTTGCAACGCCACTCCTGTTCTATTTTCTTGACGCAAGGTGATGTTGGTGTTGTTGCCTTTAGAGCCTTAACACCTTATGCAAATTCTTTGGGCAGGGGTAGGAGCGGCTCACTGAAACAACCCGAATTCCCAAAACTGAGAATCCGAATCGCTGCACCTCTGTGATAGTCCCAGGAAGTGGCTATCGCGTGCAATCCCTGTTTAAGCTGTTTCAAACCATGCACAAACACACAATAGATATAATAGCAAGGATCCTAATGGAGTTTATAAGTCATTTTATTACATCATCTCGGCATTCTAGCCGGTACAAGTCCAGCAGGACTGAATCAAACAAGCAAATCCATTACGAAGAGCAGCGAAGAAGAAGCGAGGGGAACTCCCATCCCTCAGTCCAGCTTGAGCATAGGCGAAGCCCTACTCCTCCCAATCCTCGTCTTCAGTGAGGTACTCCGGGTCTGTTCCTGAAACACCACCATCTACCTGGGAAGCGGGTAGGCCGAGTCACTCTCCATAGCAGCAAGCCAAGGAAACGGGGGAATAAACTACATGCATGGAATTCTATATATTTGGCTGTGGGTTTCCTATGCAGCAGCAAGCAGTCAAGGATTATATCAATTCATATCCGGGGCCTCGCCTCCATCCAAGGAAGTCTGCACCAACACCCAGAACATCTCCCATGTTCTGGCCCAACACATTTCGATATGAGAGCTCCCTCCCCTGCACATCTCAGCGGTCCCCAAGACCGGAATATCAAGGAAAGGGAAGGTAGAAGCACAAGAAAAGTCTAGTCAGGATAGCGATAGACCACAGTACCGTCCATAACCGAGGACGCGGCTATACGTATAGATTATACCTCTGCAGAGGGTGTACAACTGTACCCACCCGAGATATGGCTGGCTGGGGATCAGCCATCCAACTATACCCAATGGCCCGAGCGCTAATGGGAAGCCAGCACCGTCCTGCCTCTCCGAGTTCGGGGATGTCTTCAGTCACCGGGCACACTGTCGCTGACTGTAGACCTCGAAGCTGTGACGACCACCCACGGGGCCAGTGTGGGCTAGGTCCCTCTGAGTCCATCATCTCGTACACGATCCGTCAATCCGCCTACAGGCTAGGTGCTGTCTTTCCACCAGTCCCAAAACCGTCCCCCGCCCATACAAGGCGAGTGATCTGTACTAAGAAATATTGTATCTGGTGGTATCCCAACTCGGGTCCTAGGTTGCAGAGAGCAAGCACTCTCCTCCTCAAGTAGTACCGCAATACAGCTGCTAGTCCATCACAGACCAGCCAGCAAACTCCTCAGTCAAAGTCTCAAACATGTACCCGCCACAGGTACAAAGTATGGAAAGGTCCCAAAACCTCCTTCCCGGCAAGGCACTTCCACAGTACTGTCCTGGCTCGCTCCCCGCTAAAACACATCAAGGAATATACTCACCCAAAACACACGCCGAGAGTAGTCAAGGATCCCATCACCAATCCATGGCATAAACTTGCCCAATCATCACACAAATATCATGTGAATAAGTAGTAAGGAACTAGCTATGGGTAAGTAGCTAGTTCCGATTAGGTGATTTCAAGGAATCAAGTTTTAAAATATCAAGGCATGGCTTAATTAAACGGGTTATGCAGTTCAAGGCATGCAATTCATTTCATCAAAGCACTAGCTCTACTGCAAGCCTAATAGGATTTCTATATGATGGAGAGTGACGTGACACCTGGTTCGTCGATCCAATCCTCCTCAGTGTAGTTGGGGTCGTCGTAGTTGGTGTAGTCCAAGCTGGGGTCTAGAGATAGACAAGATAGGCGAACAGTAAATAAACGGCCTAACATACAATGCAAAAAGATCCAAAACAAAGCCAAATAAGATTCAAACAACTCCAAACTAGCTACAAACAGCACGAGCTCAATTTATAGAAAAATATGAAACTGGTTTCATATTTTTCAGAGCTGAAAAGAATTAGTTATGAATTTTTGAAGGTTTTCAGCCATTTTTAATCATTTCTGAATTTAATTAAATGGTGAGGACACGTGTCAGCTCCTGGTGAAGCCACATGGCGGTTCATGAGTGCGCCACGTGTTAGGATGATGTCAGCATGATGTCATCGCGTGGATCCCAAAATGATGACGTCAGCGTGGGCCCTGCTGACGTCATCGTTGACCGATCAACGGTCAACGGTCAGCTCTGCCCGGTGGGACCCATGTGTCAGCAGTGGGCCCCACCTGTCAGCGGCACACCGAGTGCGCTGACGGGGCTCCTGCGTGGCGCCTGTGTGGCGCTTGCGTGGCTCGCCATGTTGGCCTGGATCCTGTGTGGCCGGTGTGGCCACGTGCGTGTGTGGCCTGGTGTGTGTGCGCCCATGCTGTGGACCTGTGCTGCTCGTGGCGCGACGCCGGCGTGCGCGTGCGTGCGTGGGCGCGCACGGCGCGACTCAGCGC
>CM014278.1:19801353-19878111 GCA_004135705.1 Alloteropsis semialata | reverse complement strand
GATCTGCAGGTGACCCTCGTAGAGGGCAAAAACATCCGATCAGAGTTCCTCACCTTCGAGGTGGCTGACATCACGTCGACCTACAACTGCATTTTGGGCCGACCGTTCCTCAAGAAATTCATGGCGGTCGCTCACTTTGCGTATTCCATGATCAAGGTCCCGGGGCCGTTGGGTCCGATCACCATCAGCGGCGATCGCAGGGGCGCGGTCCAGTGCGACATGAAGACCCTGGACATGATCAAGGGTGACGAGCAGGAACCAGCCAAGGCTGCCGAACCTGCCAAGAAAAAGACAAGAAGCCAGCCCAAGGCTGCCGCCAAGGGCGCATTGGCTGAAACCTCCCGAGCAGCTGAGAACCGACCAAGGGCCAAGGGGAAAGAAGTTCCCGAACAGGAGCTCGTCGGGAGACAGGGAGCTGACAACCGTCCCGCTGAAGGGCAGACTGTGGTGGACCAGACCCCACTCAAGGGGACGCCGCCACAAGCAGCTGGCGAGTCGCCGGCCAACGCCTCACCGATCGAGCCGCCTGCCAGACGCACCGAGCCGGGCACGAAGGCAGTAATCCTTGATGAGGCAGACCCGACCAAGACCACCCAGGTGGGCCTTGGCCTGGGTGACAAATAGGAACTCGAGCTCATTGCCTTCCTCCGGGCAAACGCAGATGTGTTCGCTTGGGAACCATCTGACATGCCCGGGATCCCCAGGGAGGTAATCGAGCACAAGCTTGGCATACGAACTAGCGTCCGATCAGTCAAGCAAAAGCAAAGGAGATATACCCCGGAGAAGCGAGACGCCATTAACGAAGAAATCAACCGACTACTCAAAAGCCGGCTTCGTTCGAGAGGTCCCTTTCCCGGAGTGGCTGGCGAACCCAGTCATGGTCAAGAAGCCCAACGGAACGTGGAGGATGTGCGTGGACTACACAGATCTGAATAAAGCTTGCCCGAAGGATGAGTACCCATTACCTAGGATAGACCAAATTGTAGATTCAACCTCTGGATGCGAATTGCTTTGTTTTCTAGATGCCTACTNTGCTTTGTTTTCTAGATGCTTACTCGGGGTATCACCAAATCAGCATGTGCATTGACGATGAGGAGAAAACTGCATTTGTAACTCCCTTCGGTGTTTATTGCTATATAAAGATGCCTTTTGGTCTGAAAAACGCAGGTTGCACTTATCAAAAATGTGTTCACATTGTTCTTGAAGGCCAAATCGGCCGTAATGTGGAAGCATACATAGATGACATTGTTGTGAAAAGTAAGTTAAAGGGCGATTTAATCGCTGATTTAACCGAAACATTCAACAACTTGCGTAAAAACAGGATGATGCTCAACCCCGCCAAATGCACTTTTGGTGTATCATCGGGTAAGCTCCTCGGTTACCTTGTTTCCCAACGAGGTATAGAGGCAAATCCGCACAAGATCAAGGCACTCGACGACATGAAGTCTCCACGCAGCCGCCACGAAGTCCAGAAGTTGGCAGGAATGATGGCGTCCCTAAGTCGATTCGTGTCCAAGTCAGGCGAACGAGGTATGCCGTTTTACAAATTGTTACGTAAAACTGATCGTTTTGAGTGGTCGGCAGAAGCAGAAGAGGCGTTCCAGGCGTTCAAACAGTACCTGCGGAAAATGCCCGTACTGGTCCCGCCAAAGCCACAAGAAGAGATGCTGTTATACGTAGCTGCGACACCAACTGTTGTTAGCACTGTTTTGGTGGTCGAGAGACCAACAGAAAAGTCTACAACACAACATCCCGTTTACTTCGTAAGCGAGGTGCAACATGATGCCAAAACGAGGTACCCTCAGATTCAGAAATTATTATATGCTGTACTAATGACTTCCAGGAAGCTCAAGCATTATTTTCTGAGCCACAAGATCAAGGTTGTGTCAACTTACCCTCTAGGCAACATTTTACATAATCGAGATGCCGTGGGTAGGATCGCACAATGGTCTGTGGAGCTGGGGGCTTACGACGTTGAATTCATACCCAGAACTGCCATCAAATCGCAGGCTCTGGCAGACTTCATCGCAGAATGGACTAACCCCGAACCTGAAGAAGCTGCCAAAATCCCGAACACTGGACAATGTTCTATGACGGAGCATTTTGCAGAGCAGGCGCGGGGGCTGGGGTGGTCCTAATTTCACCACACAGTGACATCATTAGGTACGCCTTACAAATCAATTTTGTTGATCCAACTCCTACTAACAATGTTGCCGAGTACGAAGGACTGTTGACAGGTCTCCGCATAGCTGCATCTCTTGGTGTCAGAAGGCTGCTCGTGAAAGGGGATTCCTAGTTAGCTGCAAAGCAAGTCATGAAAGAGTACAGTGCGCGGAGCGAGGTCATGGCTAAATACTTGGAAGCATATAGGCGGATGGAGAGCAAATTTGATGGGCTTGAAGTACAGCACGTGAAGAGGGAATTCAATGGCGACGCAGATAAGCTGGCAAAGGCAGCTGCAGAGCACACACGGCTCCCAGGTAACGTGTTACTTGAAGTTCTTACTAAACCATCTGTGTCGGTTTCATTACCGAACCTAAAAACTGAACCCGCAAGGGACCAGTTTCTACAACCAACGAATCCGTCAAGGAGTCTATGTTGGTCGGTACGGCCCGAGCAGCCGCTCTAGTTGGAAACGAGGAGAACTGGATGGATCCAATCCGGGCGTACCTCACAAACCAAGCTATTCCGGACGATGATGCTACATTGGAGAAAATCCATCGTAAAGCCAAGAACTATCAATTGGTCGACGGGCGATTATACAAGCTAACCCGCAATGGAATGCTCCTCAAATGCATCACACGGACCGAGGGCATTAGTTTGCTCCACGACATTCACGGAGGAATCTGTGGATCACATGCTTCTCCCCGATATCTAACAGGGAAAGCATTCCGACAGAGCTTCTACTGGCCTACAGCTCTTCAAGACGCAAGCGATTTAGTAAAAAAGTGTGAGGCATGTCAATTCTTCGCACGGAAACAAACTAAACCTGCGCAAGCTTTAAACACTATACCCTTGTCATGGCCTTTGCCACTTGGGGTATAGACATCCTCGGGCCCTTTCCAAGGGCTGTCGGGGGATACAGATTTCTGTTCGTTGGCATTGACACATTTACAAAATGGGTTGAAGCCGAACCCGTTCAGAAAATCACAAAAGAGGCAGCTGTCAAATTCCTACGGAGCATTGTCGTACGATTCGGTGTCCCGAACAGGATAATCTCTGATAATGGAACACAGTTTAAAAGTAAAAAGTTTTACGATTTCTGCTACGACCACGGGATCAGGCATGATCGGTCATCGGTAAACCACCCGAAGACAAACGGGCAAGTAGAACGTGCCAATGGCATCGTGCTCCAAGGCATCAAGAAGAGGATTTTTAACAGATTGCAAGCTTACGACAAGCGCTGGATTCATGAGGTCCCTACAGTACTTTGGTCAATGAGGACCACTATGAATCGAGCAACAGGCGAAACACCTTTCTTCTTGGTGTATGGAGCAGAGGCGATTCTACCATCCGACATCCGACTACAAGCCCCTCGCGTGGCAATGTTTTCAGAAACTGAAGAGCCTGACAGACGCACTGATGAGCTAATCCTCCTGGAGGAGGCTCGTGACGCAGCTGCTTTCAGAGTAGCCCAGTATCAGCAAAAATTGCGACAATACTACGATGCTAATGTTCGACAACGAAGCCTATGCATCGGGGACATGGTGCTCAAACTGGATCAACGCACCAAGGACAAAACTAAATTGTCTTCTCCATGGCAAGGACCGTACATTGTAGTAGATATCGCTCGACCAGGAGCCTACAGGATCGCAGAGATAGATGGGGACGTACTGCCAAACACGTGGAATATGGATCAACTACGCAGGTTCTACGCCTAAACAATGAAGATCGTGCACAGTTCTAGACCAACCATCAGGTTTGGCAGGTATAAACCGTCGTCTGCGTCGCCTACAGCGCCAACAAAACAAAAAGATAAGTTCTATATACTCTACTCACCCTCGCTTTTATGCTCAGGGGCTGGGTTTTCTATTTTCTATTCTGTTTCTACTCTTTGTTACCATATTGCATACACTAACAAAGAGCCGGGGACTACCATGCTGAAAATTTTCTTTTCAGACCTATTCTATGCGTCCCGAGCTCTATGCTCGGGGGCTCCCCATTTGATCGGGAAGTTTCTTGCAGTTTGTACTTCTAGACTCTTTTTCAGCATACCAGCATGGCTGTAAAAGAGCCCGGGGGCTACTACGGTACTACTACCATGCAAGAAACGGGCTTTTTAATTCAAGAAAGCTAGGCAACGGTAAAATTACCGAACACCATGACTACAAGGAATTACACAGTTCAGAAGGCCGCCCGTGTCTCAGCAACTAAACAATTCCAGAATAGCTTATGGTAACGGGACTTTTTGGCTATGACAAAGCTATCCGTTAAAAAGATCCATGAAAATACCGATCAGCTCTAAGATCTACGCAAAAACATGCAAGCATATGTTTAGCAAAATGTAATCGCATTCTAAACCGTTAAAGTTTTGCCCTATTACAGGATTCTTGCACAGTGTTCAGGGTGATTCCTCCGAATCACTCAGATGGAGATCAAGTTTTCTAACAAACGGTTCCACCAGTGGAGTAAAGCTATTAAACATTACCTCAGCTTCTGATGCCGAGCACTTGAAGCCTTTTGAGAGCAGAGAAACGTCCAGATCAGGGAGGTGGCTTTTCAAAGCCCCGATGGTGTGAGTTGCAGCAACGCAGGCACCTTCCTTCAACCTGGAGTCCAAGGACGAGCTGCGCTTCTCTGATGCTTCAAGACGGGCGGTCAGATCAGCCACGTCTTTATCCCGAACAGCCAATCTCCTTTCCAGATCCGAGTTTTTCTTCTTGAGCACCTCAATGCTCTTGGAGTTATCTACGGGGTCAAAGGCAGCATGTAAGCAAAAGTTCGAAGATAAAGACTCAATAAGCAAAGCATGAGATTTAAGGCATGTACCTTCTTTCTCGGACTGGAGAACGGTCACCTGGGCTCCCAGTCTGATCACAGACGCTTCTGCAGCAGAGGCACGAGCGTCTAGCGAACGCCATTGCTCTTCAGCTGTCGAGAGCGAGCCAATGATCGGGCCCAGGGGCGTCGGGATGGGTCCCACGATCTCCGCAGTCTTCTCTGAGATGTCAAGTTGTGCTGTCGAGTCTGGCTCGGGAGTTTTCTCTATGGCAGATGGTTTGACAGGAGGAGAAGCTGTGGGATCGGGTTGCCTGAATTCCCGAATAATCAAATACAGTGAAAACAACATTTAAGAAAAATGCTCATACATAATCAAAGATTGTCAAAGCTCTTACTCGGCCGTCGGGATTTTGACTTTAAATCTCTTGGCACCAGGAATAAGCTTTGATGATTGTCTGGTCGAACGATTTTCCTGTCGAGAAATCTCCCGATCACGTCTAGCTTTGGTTATGTGATCAAAAGCTGCGAATAAACGCCCAAATACGATCATGCTCGATACCTGGGCAACAGGACGAGGCGGATCACGACTGGGCTGCAGATCGGCGGACCTAGGCGATCCAAGAACTCCCGAATCCAGAACTGTCCCCTCCACACTACGAGAGCGTTTTCGGGTTCGGGAGATAATCGCCTGGGGGCTGCTCGGGACCTCTTTTTCCAAACCAGGTGATGGTTCAGGTTGTTCGTTGGTTGGGGCCCTGGTGCCTTGATCAACGGGCTGATCTCCCTCTTCCTCGACATTGATGGCACCGCTCTGGGCGGGGGCATCAACAATAGCTGGGGCCTGGTCGGGAAAAAACGAGTTGCATCATATCAATACTGAACAAGAAAGAGCTTTTTCTGAGTGACAGTTTACCTCTGGAGGAGGGTTGTCAGCGCTGAAGGGTGCTGGGACGTTTTCCCAGTCCGGGAGATCAGCCCCAAACATCTTCTTCAGGCGCGCGGCCACTTCTGTCTCTGGGACAACTGCTAGTTAAGAGTCATGAATTCAAATGACCGAACAAACTCGGAAAAACAATCGAACAGAAAAACAAATACTCACCATCAGGTTTCATTCTGTTCGGGTCGTTGTCGCCCCTAAATGTCCAAGCGTAGCGGTCGTGAGTCATAAGCGGAATGAATCTCCATCTAATGAAGATTTCTGCTACATGAACCGCCGTCAGACCAGCATTGCGGAGCTCCAGGATCCGATCAATGTGCTTTTGCATCTCCGAGGTGATTCTTGGCAGGGCTTTGGCCTCATCCTTGAGATAGGGCATCAGATACTTCCCTTTTGCCAGTGAGGTTTGGGGAAGGGTGATGTAAAACCAGTGATGTTCATATCTTTTCCAGCAATCCTTAACTGGGAAGGGGATGTATATCTCCCGATTTCTCAAGGAAAAACCGATGGACCCGAGCATCACTTGTTTCTTGTAGTATGAAGGGCTATAAAAATATCTCCACAGCAACAGTGAAGGCTTAATCCCTAACTAGGCTTCCCACAGAAAGGCAAAGACGCTAAGCATTGTCAAAGCACCGGGCTTAAGGTGCACAAGCTCTATCTGGTAATGCTCGCAGACGCTGTGGAAGAAATCAGAAGGAAAAACCCCGAATCCACAGTGGAAGAACTCCAGGAATACCACCATCTCGAGAGTGTTGGGGGTTGGATACGTCTGACCTTTGGCATGACGACGAGGGAAAAGTTCGGTGTCAGGGAGTAGTCCAAGGTCCTCCAGCTTCTGCAGCTGCTTGGCTGTCGTGGTTGATCTGTACCAGTACTCGTCCGAGGTGGGGATCGTGTTCCCACTGCGGAGTTCTCGTCCGGCGGCGGCGCTGCTTTGGTCCCCTGTGGACTCAGTGCCAGAAGACGATTGGTGCGTGGACGCCATGGCGATTGGAAGCTAGCAGGGTTGGAGGAGCAGGTGGACGAGGGAAGAAAGCGGATGAAAATGCCAAGTGTTTTGTGGATGCGAACGAGGAAGACGAAGTCCCAAATAGATCTCAAGCGGCCGCGCTTGGGGGCTTTATGGTTCTGCAAGGGAGCACGAACCCCGAGAAACCTGCCCTTGAGCCGCGCAATCCGCAGTGACTGTTGGGTCAAAAAGATTCTTTCCTTTTTCTACGGCACGCGTCGTTTCGAAAAATGTGCAAGTCCAATTCAATGCATTTAGGGTTGTTAGCTTATTTGGTAAGTTAACAGTTTTAAATGACCAAACGATCGGTGTGAATCAAGGAAATGCCCCGATCATGTCTGATCAGGGTCAAATTTCCCGAACACACTGAAGAAAGTTACTTGGTTTGATCAGAGAGACTTGTGTTCGGGATTTTATTTCTGAACATGCAGTTTCATAATCAAATTAACACAGACAATTGTTTGAACACAGAGAAAAGGGACTATTGTTACATCTATCAAGTGAAAGCTCTTCATTAATCCAAAAGGAGTACATTTCACAAGGGATCGATAACTATCCTGAAATCTAAAACAAAAGCGCCCTGATCTTGGGTTGATGATTGACAACCAATCTGATCAGGGCGATGGTGTGTTCGCCGGTGGATCATCATCTACCGCGTTCTCTTCTTCAGAGTCGCTGACGAGATCCACGAGCGCTCCGTCTCCAGGGATCCCGATCAGGTCGCGGTTCAGGGAGACGAAGAGGCGTCGGGCGAGTTCCTCATCGCCGCTGGTGTCCATCGGAGCAGAAGACGAAGATGCGCCTGCGTGCGCCGCCTCTGGCTTCAGCCGGATTCCGCTCCCTCCTTGCTCTGGCTCATCGTCGGAGGAGAGGGAGACAGGAGATGCCGAGGCTGGGGAGAAAGACGCAGGGCGTTTCCCGGCGGCAATGCTTGACGGAGCAGCCTCGGGAGACGGCGGTGCCACCGTTGGAGCCTCCTCCTCTGGTGGCTCGACCTCGACTCCATCATCCCCATACCAGGGGAGAGCCAGGAGCGGAGCCTGAGGAGGAGCAGTGGGTGGTGTCGTCGCCAGCGGGTCCTCCGGCTTGTCGGGCGGTTGTTCGCCGGAGCTGCGAGGGGAGTCTCCGAAAAGGAGGCGAGGAAGCTTGAACCTGCAGCTAAGCTTTTCTTTCCCATGGCGAGTGGAGGAAGAAGGCTTAGGATGGAAGTTTCAAGTACACGTCAATCCAGGAGATCTGATATTTAAAGACTCAGGGGTGCGACGCTTCGCGCGAGAATCGAGGAGCCAGAGCAGAGCCGTATCGCGTGCGCTGCTAAAGTTCCGGGAGACGTGCGGAGTGGGTTTTAATGCACTGGGCAGCAGTTACATCAATCCTGGGGCGTTTCACTTTCCAAGACGGAACAGTTCTATTTTATTATTATGGCTGATATTTTTCTTTGACCTTATCATTCAGATGCAGGTTTCTACATTCAAGAGTTCGGGAACTTTTCTGGCTCTCATACAAAAGTGATTGACGAGGTATTAACATATCCAGAAATCACCCGAAGAGCAAAAAGACCCGAAGGCTATTAAACAATCAACCTTTTCTGAACAAGATAAGCTCGGGGGCTACTGTTGAGGCCATAATACCAGGGTGCCCGATCACGAGGATTACCGACTACCGACTCCAAACTACCAAGACTCCGAACAAGACACGATGGCCAGATCGCAGAAAGAAAGCCCGAAGATAGTTAGAGTCCTACTAGGTTTAGGTCTGTTTTGTCTTGTAAGGCACGTCTCCCTGGATATAAATAGCGGGGGTCCTGTGCGTAGAGGGTATGCCCATTGATCTACAATCTTAGACAATCCACCTGAGGGTACTTGTTACGCATTGTAATTGTACTCGACGAAATAATACAAGCAGCAACTGGACGTAGGGTTATTACTCGATCTCGAGGGCCCGAACCAGTATAAAAATCCCGTGTCTCTCTGTTCGCCATCGTGATCAATCTTCGCACGAAGCGGGGTGCCTGCCGGACAAATATCTGACGAGTACAACCTCGACACATATATAATATTTATATAATATTCCTTGGGATATTACAGACTACCCCCCTTACGAGAATCTCGTCCTCGAGATTTAAACATCCACCATATCTTCAAACAGGTGTGGGTATTCCTTCCTGAGGTCTTCTTCCTTCTCCCTTGTGGCTTCTCTCTCAGTGTGGTTTCTCCAGAGTACCTTGCAGTAAGGGACGCTGGTCTTTCGAGTACTCTTCTCCGCTTTGGCAAGAATTTGGATGGGCCATTCCATGTACTCCAAAGTGTCCTGTAGGTCTAGTGCATCCGTGGTTACTTCCTCCTCTGGAACTCTTAGACACTTCCTGAGTTGGGAAACGTGGAATACTGGGTGCACTCCTGCTAGAGATGGTGGTAACTCCAGCTTGTAGGCCAAGTTTCCAATCCTTTTGATCACCTTATAGGGTCCCACAAACCTTGGTGCTAACTTCCCTTTTACCTGAAACCTTTTGGTACCTCGTAGGGGTGACACCTTGAGGTACACGTAGTCTCCCACTTCAAAGTGTAGGTCCCTTCTTCTTTTGTAAGTGTAGCTCTTCTGGTGACTTTGGGCTATCTTCAAGTTTTCCCTGACCTTCACCACATTCTCTTCAGCCTGCCTTATTGCATCAGGTCCGAACACACTTCGTTCTCCAACCTCTGACCACATGAGTGGGGTTCGGCATTTCCTCCTGTAGAGTGCTTCGAAGGGTGACATCTTAAGGCTGGCTTGGTAGCCGTTGTTGTATGAGAACTCTGCGAAAGGCAGACACTTCTCCCAGTCTGCCCCGTAGTTTGGGACGCACGCCCGTAGCATGTCCTCCAAGACCTGGTTCACTCTTTCTGTCTAACCATCCGTCTATGGATGGAAAGCTGTGCTGTAGTTAAGATCAGTTCCAATGGACTTGTGTAGGCTCTTCCAGAACCTGGATACAAACTGTGGTCCCCGATCCGATATGATGCTCCGCGGGGCTCCGTGCAGCTTAAGTATATGCTCCACATACAGCTCTGCCAATCTGTCAGTTCTGAAAGTTGTCCTGACAGGTATGAAGTGAGCCACCTTAGTGAGTCTGTCCACTATGACCATGATGGAGTCATTCCCTTGCTGTGTGCGGGGCAGACCCACTATGAAGTCCATGGAGATATCATCCCACTTCCATTGGGGTATTTCAATTGGTTTGAGTAAGCCTGCGGGTCGTTGGTGCTCGGCTTTTACCCTTCTGCACGTGTCGCAATGAGCGACGTAATCTACTATGGAGTGTTTCATGTCCTCCCACCAGAATCTATCCTTTAAATCTTGGTACATCTTCGTGCAACCGGGGTGGATCGAGTACTTAGAGTTGTGGGCCTTGCTTAGAATGAGGTCTCTCAACTCTTGCTTTTGGGGTACACAATTCCGGTCCTTAAGCCACACAGTGCCTTGATCATCCACCCGATGGTTCACAAAGTTGCCATCCTTCATCCCTTGTAGCAATTCTTCGATTTCAGGGCACTCCTTCTGAGCTTCTCGGATCCTTCTTTCTAGATCATAGGTCACTTGCAGCGCATTTAGTTGGCCTTGCTCCACAATTTCTAACTTCAGTCGTTCCATCTCCAAGTATAACTCGGGTTGCTCTTCTTTTACCATGAGAGTGTTGCAGTAGGTCTTCCTACTCAGGGCATCTGCCACCACGTTTGCCTTTCCGGTGTGGTAGTGGATTTTGAGCTGATAATTTTTGATTAGCTCGAGCCATCTCCTTTCCCTCATGTTGAGCTCTGACTGGGTGAAGAAGTACTTTAGACTCTTGTGATCAGTGTAAATATCACACTTATTCCCGATCAGGTAATGCCTCCAAATTTTTAAAGCGTGAACCACTGCGGCCAACTCAAGGTCATGAGTAGGGTAGTTCTCTTCATGCTTTTTCAACTGTCGGGAAGCATACGCTACGATCTTGTTGTCTTGCATGAACACACAGCCCAATCCTTGTTTGGATGCATCACAATATACCACAAAATCCTTCCGAATGTCGGGTAAGGTTAGGACTGGGGTGGTGGTGAGTTTGGTCTTGAGCGTCTGGAAGCTCTTCTCACAAGCCTCTGTCCACTCAAAGTTGACATTGTTCTTGAGTAGTTCTGTCATGGGCTTAGCAATCCTTGAGAAGTTCTCAATGAAGCGGCAGTAGTAACCTGCTAAGCCCAGGAAGCTCCTTATTTCGGTCACGTTCTGCAGTTGCTGCCATTCTGTCATAGCTTCAATTTTTGCAGGATCCACGGCTACTCCTTCAGCCATCAGAACGTGCCCAAGGAATGCTACCTTCTCCATCCAGAACTCACACTTACTGAATTTGCAGTAGAGTTGGTGTTGCCTTAACCTTTCCAGCACAATTCGCAAGTGTTCCTCATGTTCTTCTGCGGTCTCCAAATAGACGAGTATATCATCAATGAATACCACCACAAACTTGTCCAGCTCGTCCATGAAGACCTTGTTCATCATGTTCATGAAGTAAGCTGGGGCGTTGGTGAGACCAAAGGAGACCACCATGAACTTGTATTGACCATAGCGAGTCACAAAGACGGTCTTAGGAATATCCGCCTCCCGAATCTTCATCTAATGATATCCCAACCTCAGATCAATTTTAGAGAAATACTTGGCCTTCCTTAGCTGATCCAGGAGGTCATCAATTCAAGGAAGTGGGTATTTATTCTTGATGGTGACTGAGTTAAGAGTACGATAGTCCACACACATTCTCATCGACCCATCCTTCTTCTTCACAAATAGCACTAGAGACCCCTACGGGGAGGCACTGGGCCGAATATACCCCTGGTCCAAGAGCTCCTTCAGTTGCTTCTTCAGTTCCTCCAACTCATCGGCAGCCCTTCGCCACCGGCCCTACTCCTGGTTGCAGCTCTATCACAAACTCCACATCGCAGTCTGGAGGTAACCCCGGTAGCTCCTCTGAGAACACGTCTGGGAACTCACAGACCACGGGCACTTCCTCCAAATTTTTCGCCTCCAAGTTGCATAGCACGGGCGTGACTCGGTGGCATCGGGGTACGCATTGTACTCGATGGCCACTCTCGTTCTCCACTTCCACATACCTTGGGTTGCAGGAGATCAAACCCTTATGCTTTGTCAGCCAATCCATCCCTAGGATCACGTCAATCCCTTTTGACCTGAGTACTGTAAGATCTGCCAGGAATTGGTGTCCCTCTAGCATCATCTTGACCCCTTTGCAAATTAGCGGGCACTGAATTTCTCCTAGAGGAGATACTGTAGTAATAGGCCATGGTTGAGGCATAGTTGGTAGTGACCTTTGCTTAGTAAACTTGGTAGATATGTAGGAATATGTAGCGCTAGAGTCGAACAGTACTGTCGCTTTAGTGGAGTCAACGAGGAACTCACCAAGGACCACGTCTGGAGCAGCTGCGGCGTCCTCTGCGGTCATGTGGTTGAGGCGGCCTCTGGTGGTAGGTGGTGCCGACCTCGTCTGAGTCCTCGGTGCCGGTGCCCCTGGCGCTGGCCCCTTGGCCGGAGTCTGGTACTGTCCGCCCCGGTTCTGTTCCCCCTGCTTGTTCTTTTGCGGGCACTCGAAGGACTTGTGGCCCGTCTAGCGGCAGTTGAAGCAGACAACCCGACTGTTGCCTCCGGTGGTGGCTGGCTGTGGCCTCGGCTTCCAGTTGTTGTTGCCACCCCCGCTGCTGTACTGCCTGGGCTGCTGAGTCTGCGTAGTGTAGTGGCGAGGCTTCTGTGGAGGAGCTGTCTGCCTTGGCCCCTGAGATGGCCCTACATGGCCAGAGAAGTCAGTCCGCTTTCTCTTGTCCCTGCGTAGCCCGTCCAGTGCCAGAGTTTCCTTTTCAACGAGAATTGCCTTGCTCACGAGGTGGCGAAGAGTGGGGTAGTCGTGAGCCACCAACTGTCGCTTCAACCCTGGGTGAAGGCCTTTCAAGAACCAGTATTGTTTCTTTTTCTCAGTCCTAGTGTCATCTGGCGCATACCTCATCAGCTCTTGAAACTTGTTGGCATACTCCTGTACTTTCATAGCACCCATGTTCAGACTGCGAAACTCGTCAGCCTTGTTGTCCATCACTGCATCTGGGATACGGTGAGCTTTAAAAGCTTCAGTGAACTCGTCCCAAGTGATGTCAGCCGAGTCTGTGTGGGAATCTTGGAAACTATCCCACCAGGCCCTTGCAGTACCCACAAGCTGGTGAGTCGCAACTGCCACACACTCCTCGTCAGTACAAGTGGTAAGGTCCAGCTTCTTGGTCACTTCCCATAGCCAGTCATCCGCATCCAGCGGGTTGTTTGAGTTGTCAAAGGTAGGCGGGCGCAGCTTCAAGAACCCCTCAATCTTCCTCTGAAGTGTCTCCACTGGTGGGTCCCTGTGTTGGTTTTGCCCACCCTGACCACGTTGGTTGTTTTGTGCCAGAGCCTGAGCCATCAGTTCCATCAGTCGGGTCTGTGTGGCCATCATCTCTGCCAAGTTGGGCGGCTGTGGCGGCTGCGACAGGTCTTGATTTTCTTGACCACCCTGCACTTCCTGTTCTTCCTGTTGTCCCTATACCTCCTCCTCTTCCTGCCCATCCTGACCAGCTCCACGACCTCCGCGGGCTCCTTGAGCTCCATGGCCGCCCTAGTTGGCTTGGGCACCTCGGCGACCCCGCCTGCCTCTGGTAGGCTCCTCTTGTTCCGCGTCATTGAAACGGTTAAGTAGCCATCCTGACCTTCTAATCGCCGACATCTGTTTCCAAAAGAATGAGGTCAGCCAAGGAGGTGCAAAACTTAATCCAAGTTGTCATAAGTGCTAAGTCTAGGACACAGTTTTAACTAATTGCATAAATAATATAAGGGAGTCTGAACTGGAGCACACAAACAATTATTTCACTTAAGCATGAGAAGCATAACATCCATAAGAATAAGACCCAATTCACTCATACAAGATCACCAGTCAAAAGGGGTGCATCTCAAGGCCAACTGCTAAGACCTTGGAGATACACGACAACATCATGGGCAGTACTATTGCGCGAGATACATCATGAGAACTACTACATCATGGTGGTCAACTACTAGGACATCATCTAGGAGAGTCGCAGCTCCATCCCACTACTACATCATGACTCATGAAGACATGCTACTCAGTGAAGGCTACTCCTCGGGTCCCCACTCGTGCGGCGGAGAGTCGAGGAAGCCGCTGGGGTCTCCCACGTGTGAAGGCTCTGCCTCAGAGCTGGGGTCGTCACGTGGTGGCGACTCGTACATCTGAGCCAGTCGTCCTGCCACCAGCGTCATCTCAGGCGTTAGCACCCGGATACCCAGAATGCTGGGAGCAGGCCCAAGACTGCTGGAGGGTAAGGCAAAGTCCGTGACGTGGGGCTTCTTGCGGTCGCGCATCTTCAGCTTGCAGTTGAGCGCGGACAGCTCCGCCTGCATCTTCAGGTCGGACTTCTTCCAAGCCTCGAGCGTCCGCTCTGCCTCGTCCTTGCTGGTGATGTGCTGAATACCCATATACATCATATTCTTGATGTTATGGGCACGGTTGCTCTGCAGCCGGCGCACCTCTCTCTGGCTCTCCACCAAGCGTCGATCCAGGTCGTCCATTTCCTCGATCTTCTCCATCAGGATCATGTCCTTATGGCGGAGGATGGACTCCTTCATCTCGAGCTCGTCCCTGAGCTTCTGCTCCCAGGCGGTGGAACTGGCCAGAAGCTGCTCAAGGTTCTCCATCTGTCGCTTGGTGGTAGCTGACTCTGTCTCTAGTCCCTTAAGCTGAATCTCCTTGCTCAGCTTAATTGCTTCTAGAGTGGCGATCTTCTCACCCATGCCGGTGAGGCTGGTGATGCTGCGGTCCCACCCCTGTCGTAGATGCTCAATGTCCATGTCCATCTGAAAGATGGCCATGTCTTGAGCGACGATGCAGCGTCCAGCTACACGCAGCGCCTCGTCCGACTCCTTGCTGTAGTCTTTCATGATCTGGAAGGCCTCCTGGTCCAAGTTCCCCATACCACGGAGTGCTCTTGGGAGCACCCGGTACGGAGTCCCCGCCAACCGTGGGTGCAGCTGGGCGTGAGCCTGACGTAGAGCCCGTCTGGCCACGGTCTGCACTGCCTCATGAGTACTGAACTCCAGAGCGTGGACCGTGAGCCCGGCGAAGTCGGGTACGGAGGAGTTGTAGGGGATGGTCAGCTTCATCTTGGTGGGCACTGCATCACCCTCTCCGTACACCCATCCCTCGTAGTACAAGGGAGAGGAGTCGACTCCAGCGCGGGCCAGGGTGTCTGCCAGCAGCGTGGCAAAACCCCCGTAGTGCAGCCCTTCGGTCTTGATTGGCTTCCAGTCGAGGTCTTCCATTGTCCTGCAGTTAGTGTTAGTGGGTTGTTAGTAAGTCAGTAGTAGTTAGAATGAGGATGTAAGATTGTAATATAAATTTCAAGGATGAGAGAGAGTCAATCAAGGCGTATTCATATAAAACAAGTAGTTCAAGGAGTATATATAACAGTAGAATAGTTATAGTCCTCCTAATGCTAATTCCACTTCCTAGGGCTCGTCCTATGGTCAAGCACGGCTCTGATACCAGCTGAAACGACCCGAATTCCCAAAACTGAGAATCTGAATCTCTGCACCTCTGCGATAGTCCCAGGAAGTGGCTATCGCGTGCAATCCCTGTTTAAGCTGTTTCAAACCATGCACAAACACACAATAGATATAATAGCAAGGATCTTAATAGAGTTTATAAGTCATTTTATTACATCATCTCGGCATTCTAGCCGGTACAAGTCCAGCAGGACTGAATCAAACAAGCAAATCCATTATGAAGAGCAACGAAGAAGAAGCGAGGGGAACTCCCATCCCTCATTCCAGCTTGAGCATAGGCGAAGCCCTACTCCTCCCAATCCTCGTCTTCAGTGAGGTACTCCGGGTCTGTTCTTGAAACACCACCATCTACCCGGGAAGCGGGTAGGCCGAGTCACTCTCCATAGCAGCAGTCCAAGGAAACGGGGGAATAAACTACATGCATGGAATTCTATATATTTGGCTGTGGGTTTCCTATGCAGCAGCAAGCAGTCAAGGATTATATCAATTCATATCTGGGGCCTCGCCCCCATCCAAGGAAGTCTGCACCAACACTCGGAACATCTCCCATGTTCCGGCCCAACACATTTCGATGTGAGAGCTCCCTCCCCTGCACATCTCAGCGGTCCCCAAGACCGGAATATCAAGGAAAGGGAAGGTAGAAGCACAAGAAAAGTCTAGTCAGGATAGCGATAGACCACAGTACCGTCCATAATCGAGGATGCGGCTATACGTATAGATTATACCTCTGCAGAGGGTGTACAACTGTACCCACCTGAGATACAGCTGGCAGGGGATCAGCCATCCAACTATACCCAACGGCCCGAGCGCTAATGGGAAGCCAGCACCGTCCCGCCTCTCCGAGTTTGGGGATGTCTTCAGTCACAGGGCACACCGTCGCTGACTGTAGGCCTCGAAGCTGTGACGACCGCCACAGGGCCAGCGTGGGCTAGGTCCCTCTGAGTCCATCATCTCGTACACGATCCGCCAATCCGCCTACAGGCTAGGTGCTGTCTTCGCACCAGTCCCAAAACCGTCCCCCGCCCATACAAGGCGAGTGGTCTGTACTAAGAAATACTGTATCTGGTGGTGTCCCAACTCGGGTCCTAGGTTGCAGAAAGCGAGCACTCTCCTCCTCAAGTAGTACCACAGTACAGCTGCTAGTCCATCACAGACCAGCCACCAAACTCCTCAGTCAAAGTCTCACACATGTACCCGCCACAGGTACAAAGTATGGAAAGGTCCCGAAACCTCCCTCCCAGCAAGGCACTTCCACAGTACCGTCCTGGCTCGCTCCCCGCTAAAACACATCAAGGAATATACTCACCCAAAACACACGCCGAGAGTAGTCAAGGATCCCATCACCAATCCATGGCATAAATATGCCCAATCATCACACAAATATCATGTGAATAAGTAGTAAGGAACTAGCTATGGGTAAGTAGCTAGTTCCGATTAAGTGATTTCAAGGAATCAAGTTTTAAATTATCAAGGCATGGCCTAATTAGACGGGTTGTGCAGTTCAAGGCATGCAATTCATTTCATCAAAGCACTAGCTCTACTGCAAGCCTAATAGGATTTCTATATGATGGAGAGTGACGTGACACCTGGTTCGTCGATCCAATCCTCCTCAGTGTAGTTGGGGTCGTCGTAGTTGGTGTAGTCCAAGCTGGGGTCTAGAGATAGACAAGATAGGCGAACAGTAAATAAACGGCCTAACATACAATGCAAAAAGATCCAAAACAAAGCCAAATAAGATTCAAACAACTCCAAACTAGCTACAAACAGCAAGAGCTCAATTTATAGAAAAATATGAAATTGGTTTCATATTTTTCGGAGCTGAAATGAATTAGTTATGAATTTTTGAAGGTTTTTAGCCATTTTAAATCATTTCTGAATTTAATTAAATGGTGAGGACACGTGTCAGCTCCTGGTGAAGCCATGTGGTGGTTCGTGAGTGCGCCACGTGTTAGGATGACGTGAGCATGACATCATCGCGAGGGTCCCAAAATGATGACATCAGCGTGGGCCCTGCTGATGTCATCGTTGACCGATCAACGGTCAACGGTCAGCTCTGCCCGGTGGGACCCATGTGTCAGAAGCGGGCCCCACCTGTCAGCGGCACACCGAGTGCGCTGACGGGGCTCCTGTGTGGCGCCGATGTGGCGGCCGCGTGGCGCCTGCGTGGCGCTTGCATGGCTCGCCATGTTGGCCTGGATCCTGTGTGGCCGGTGTGGCCACGTGCGTGTGTGGCCTGGTGTGTGTGCACCCGTGCTGTGGACCTGTGCTGCTCGTGGCATGACGCCGGCGCGCGCGCGTGCTTGGGCGCGCACGGCGTGACTCAGCGCAAGGCGCGGNGTGTGCCAGAGCGTGGCCGTCCATGGTGCAGAGCGCCGCGGCGGCGTGAGCGCGTGCACGTGCATGTGCCCGGCCATGGCGTCGGTGAACGTGGCCGTGCTGTGCTGCCGGGCCTGGAAAGGTCCGGCCTTTCGGCATGCTCGGTCCCCCGACGCCGCAGGGCCATGAAGGGGCCAAGGGCATCGAGGTGTGCAACCGGCGTGGGGAGGCAGCGCCTCGTGCAAGTGCGGCGGCGGCAGCCCGTGTCGTCCGCAGCGCGGCCATGGCCCGCGCGCGCGTACGTGGGCGCCCCGCGTGTCTCGGCCTTGGGCCGATGCTTGGTGCCCTGCAAGAAGAGTAAGGGCGCGGCTCGACGGCCGGTCATCAAGCCCGTGCGCAACAAGGGAAGACCGGTGGCGATGGCCGGCGCAGCTCGTCCCCGGCGAGAACCCGGCACCCAACAGAGGAAGGGGAAAGGAGAGACGGTCTGTGTGTGCGGCTCACCGAGGGGCGAAGGTGTCGCGGGTAGCAGACTCGACGAGGGCTCGCGGTTCTCTTCTCCGGCTCCGGTCGGCGGCGGCGGTGGCGACGGCTTGGCGTGGATGAAGCAGAGCAGCAACCCGGGGTAGTGGCGGAGCGTCTCTTCCGCGGCCCGAGCTCGGTCGGCTTCTCCTCCTTGCGGTCCTCCCCCTCCTTCTCCTTCCCCTCTCCTCCTTCTTCTTCTCCGGTGGCGGTGGTTTTGGGGGGAAAAACAGGGGCTTCCACCCAAGTGGTTTGGGGTGGCGGCGGCGGCTGCAATTGGAGATATATAGGGGGCGAGAGGAGCGGCTAGGGTTTGGGCGTGACGAGTGGGAAGGTTCTGGAGGCGCTGGAGTATCGGGTGGCCGGCGATCATTGGTAGACGGGCCGGTGCGCGTGGCACCCATCCGCGGAGGCGGAATTCGCCTGGGCGCCTCCGATGCTCCCCTCGGGGAATCTCCGTACGGGAAGGATAGGGCGGGTGGTTGCGGTGTCAGGCGCGAGGCGCGGCTCGCCTTGGCGCGACACGCCCTCCGGTCAAGGCCGCGGTGGAAAGGCTGCGCGCGCGGGGAAGAAAGGAGGCGAGAGGTGGAGGGTGACGCTGTGGATGGCTGGCCCACACGTCAGAGAGAGAGAGGTGAGGGAGCGGGCGAGCGGCTGGCCTCGGCTCGGCCTTGGGACGGTGCTGGGCCGAGCCTGCGTGCGAGTGAGAGGGGAAGGGTGGAGTGCTGGGCCGGTTTGGCCTGTGGCCGGCCCGGCTGTGAGTTGGGTTTTTCTTTTTAGGTTTTAGGTTTAGTTTAGTTTTAATTTGAATTTTGAATATGAATTCAAAATTCAAATAGCACCTTTGAGAACCAAACAAACCAAGAGGAACCAAATCACAAATGCAAATGCATGAACAGTTTATATTTACATAAATTTTATTTAGTTGCTAACTTGAGAATAAGGTGAGATTTGGAGATTGACCCTAGGTTTGACCAAGTTTGCATGTTAGCCACAACATCAAGCAAAAGTTTTAAATTTTTGCTAAAAACCAACCAACATACATTTATAATATTTATATAATATTCCTTGGGATATTACACTCATTGTTAGTGACCGGTGGTCTTTGTGGCTTCCATCCATAAATGACCTTGATTTCGGTCCCGTCATGCTTTTGGCTTGATTCTTTCTTGTTTTCTGCATGATTAGCCAATATCTCCCGACTGGTTTCTTGTACCACAGCAGCTAGCTGGGCTGACTGGGCCTCTAGAATTTTACTTAAGCGCAGCTGGTTTTTCACAGTGATTGATAAGACATGGAATTTAGAGCTTAGATCATTCACCTTTCTCTTGGCGGGTATGGTGTACGAACTTCCTCCTTGCTGGGATGGGTTCCAGTTATGTGCTAGGAATAAATCTCTGCACTTCTGCCAAGAATCCATCTCTGCCTGGTGGTTGTGGTACCATTGCAGTGCCCTACCTACTAGTGAGAACAGGAATAACCATTTCATTGCCCTTCCTGCTAATCGACTGCTATTGCTGAGAAATGTCTGAGATGTTCCACTGCGTTTGCTGTAGCCTTTCCGCTGAATGGCTTGGCTTGCACCATTGCAATGTACGTTGAGTTGATCATGAGAGTTTCAGTTGCCATCTTGGTGCAAGGGTGCTTCGATTTCGACCAACAAATTTGGAGAAACACTTGAGTTCTCTCTTCTAGGTGAAGGAGTTCTTCGGTGAATTGATGATATAATCCTCTGTTTCACATAAAGAGAAATAGAACAAGGGTAAACCTATCTAGACGCTGGCATTTAATTGTGACATAAAATTAATACAGAGGTTAACACATTCTTTGGCCAATGCTTTCCTCGGCAACGGCGCCAAAAATGCTTGTTGGCATTTCTTAGTGTCACCACTACATGAGTGATGGCACTAGAGATGCCTTAATATAAATCTTAGTGTTACATAAGTTCTGCAAGCGCACAGAAGCACATTGTAGCATTTCACCCAGGAGTATTCTAGAGTATCGTATTTATTTCCTCAGGGAAAGCGTATGGCAAAGTATTATGTTTTCCAATGCATCAACTATATCACAATCAATATACCAAGACTAGAACAGGGGATAACATGATATGAAGAGTTAGGTATGTTGACACACAGAAGGTTTCACTGCTCATTATGTAAGTCTAGTTAATATAAAGGTCCTAAGAGAGAACTAGGGATTCTATGTACTTCTTACTTATGGATTATATTCATTACAAGTGTATCCTATACAAGCTTAGCAAGAGATACATATTAGAGGGCAAATCGAGGAGTCATGGGATCCCCTCATCCAAGGGTACTGTCGCGATGTTTATCACGAAAGCCTGCAAATGCCCAAACCCGAATGGCGAGGATTACAAAGGCCTAGCGGGGCTGTCACCATCCGGGGGCTACCTTTGAATACATAGGGTAGGGTATCCCCAACGGTATTCCATAACCTAAACACCACATTTGTAATATGAAATACATCATTACCAATTGTACGGAAAGGTAAAGAACAATCATAAAGATTTATTGGGGCATTGCCATAACATTCATCATCTACACTAAGGTGCAAGACATACAACTCATATGATGAACACACAAGACTATAAGTCAAGTAACATAAGCAAGATAGCATCTCCATTAAGGCTCTAAGTCTTACAAATAAGCAAAGGATAAAAGATAACTGAGCTCTAGGCTTACGAAGACTCCTTCGGAAACCCGTAGAAGCTCAACTCCTAGAACTACTTCTCTACTAACTAAGACTATGACTTGTAACAATTGGAGCTCTTCCTTCTGGTGTGTGTTGTACAAGAGGCGATGGTCATCTATTTATAGCACTGGAAGGTGGTTCAGGGCCGGTATAAGGCGGTTGAGGACGAGTGTGCCCACCCCCAAGTCGGCCGACGTGGCGTCGCCCGACCGTCAGATGAACCGACGGAACTCTTCCACGGTACAGATTTTGTCCTGAAGGCGGTGTGGATACGCTCGAGAAAGGAAGGCCGCAATGGCCGCTAGACTGAGTTGGCCGACCTGGCCAGGTCGGCCGACCTGGTCCAGGCTCGCACCGCCTCGGTCTTCATCTGTATGACTGGAATGTGGACCCTGATCGTCGAGGATGCTGGGTATGAATCCTTGGGGTAACTCTTGATTCTCATGTGGGCCCATCAATCCATGTGCTTCTCCTTATCCTCCTTGTCATCCCTTGGATGTAACCATCATTGATTCAACGCTCTGGATGATATGCACTTGTGCTTCTTCTGCATGGCCAAACTTGGGCTTAATTGGACACCAGGCCAGGTCGGCCGACCAAGGCAGGTCGGGCGACCTGGACTTAGTCCTGTTTTGCTTCATCTTTTGGCCCATAACTCCTGCAACCAAATAATCTCCATGTACAAGTGGAACTATTTTATTTGAAACTAAATCCTACTGATCATTGCTAGTTTATTTTATTTTACCATGTTGGCGTTACAAGACATTCATGACTTAACAGACGCCAACAGCAGGCAAGTGCTCAAAAAATCTATGCCTTGAACAAACAGCTAGAAGAATCAGAAATCAGGATCGATCGACTAGTTGAGATGCTTCCAAAGGAACATGCAAAGAAGAAGGGGCTTCGACAGGCACTGGACAAAGAACACAGGAAGGCAGTCTGATTGCCATTGGGGTCGATGCTACTTTTGTTTTCTGCTGGAAGCAACACATGGAATTGTGCTGTTGGTGTTCCTGCTACTAAATTAGAATGTTCCCTGTGTCATGTGTTTGTAAATATGGGTGGTAGATGCATCCTTTTGGTTGGCACAAGCACTTGTATTGTGCTAGTGATGTTGGTGAAATGAACCTGCTGAATGTGAAATACATTTTATAAATCCTATATATATATGTTGGATATTCAGTTTCATCAGCATTGTGAACCATTTTTGCTCTTGATGTATGTTGGTTGTTCATTCTTTGAATTGAACCCAGAACATGAAAAAAAATTCGGCAGGACTATTGTGGTCAGTTTGGAAGTGAATGTGTATTTGTCCTGAATAAAAGAGGGAATGTGGTTCCCAGTGAATTGAGATACCAGTGTTGTACCTTTAACAGATTCCAACATGTATTGGTCAGTTTGAAAAACATTCTGCAGGGCTATTGTGGTGGACTTACACATGCAGATTTCTGATGATCAACAAAATACTTGCGAAGTACAAGAAAGTTGTTGCAGCACCTCATTCAAATACATAATTCATACAAATAAATGGTTCATACAGATACATGGTCATACTGTTGGAGTACTTGCTAATAATTGGAAATAGCTATTCATCGTTACTGTCAACATCCACCACAGCACCTTCTTCATCATCGCTGAAGTTCTCCGACAATGTGTCATCGTCTTCGCCATCGACCTCATGATCTTCTAGATTTCTTTCCTTCACCAACCTGGCAATTTCAGTAGCATCAAACCTAGTACCCTGTTCATCAGCTTTATTTAAAGGTTTATCAATAATATTGTCTGAAATTGCTTGTCGGCTACCCTACTCTTCAAAGCACTCATCCTCTTGATATGCAGGAGAACTAAATTGTGCACCCTCAGTTTCTCCCACATTGTAAAGATGCCTATGGTCAAATGTCTGGACAACTTGCCAATTTTTACCCAACTTAGTATCTGGCAAATAGAAGACCTTTCTAGCCTGAGTGACCAAGATGAAACAATCATTCTTGTACCATAGGCTTCCAACATTGATGCTTTTAAAAACCCATCATAATTAAGCTCAGACTTCTTGCCATCCAATTTAAACCAGTCACATTTAAACAAAACTACTGACCTCTCATCACCATTGTAGTGCAACTGAACTATCTCTTTCAAAGTTCCAAAAAAAATCAATGAACCGACCATTATGTGAACCTTGTACCATCACTCCACTATTCTGTGTTTTCTTATTCTTGTCACGGTCCACAGTGTTAAACAACACACCATTCACTATGCATGAAGAGTATTTCTTGACCCTGAAATCAGGACCACATGCCAAGGAAACTAGGTCATCATCTATATCTTCATCAGTATTCCGCAGCCTAAAGATCTGTTAGATGCATGCAACAAACATATATCAGTATGTACACTACAAATATGGCATCCAGAAAAACAGAACCAATTTTGAATGTAAATTAAACTAATATGGTTTCTGAACCAATTCTGAAATCCTAGCTGAAGCTTTCTTTCAATGTTATCCACTCTTTCTCTATCTAGTTCATCTCTGAACATTCTGCAAAAAAAACCCACATATAGTTAGAACAAAAGTATACCAAAAAAACCACATATACAAATACAAAAGTATATAGAAGACAATAGTTAGAACTTACTCCACATATTTCTCAACTTGACTACAGTTGTTCAGGTGCAGAAGTAAAATGAAATCCATGGCCAAAAACATCCACATCATAGGCCTCTTCATTTGAAAAACCTATATTTTTTGGGTCCCGATTAAATCTTGTTTCAACACCTTCCATGTATTTAGAGCAAAAAGTTAGGCATTCATCAGCAACATATGCCTCGGCAATTGAACCTTCTGGTCGTGCCCTATTCCTCATATAACGCTTCAAAGTATACAACCGCCACTCAATTGGGTACATCCACCCATATTGGACAGGACCTTGGAGCAATGCCTCACCAGGTAAATGTACAGGTAGGTGCATCATCACATCAAAGAAAGCCGGGGGGGAATTTTCTCAAGCTTCACCAAAATAATAGGGATCTCATTCTTCATTTCAGCCAACACATCCTTGTTAAGGATTCTGCTGCACAGTTCCCTAAAAAACTTACCTAGCTCCGCTATTGCTTCATAGATATCCTTATCCGAAAGCCCTCTCATGGCAGCTGGTAAGGTTCTTTGCAACAGAATGTGACAGTCGTGTGTTTTTAGCCCTTGTACCTTGGTTCCATCAGCATTTATACATCTTGAGATGTTGGAAGCGAATCCATCCGGAAACTTCACCTCCCGTAAAAAATTACAAAAGGCCTCCTTTTGTTTGGGGACAAGGTATATCCAGCACGAGGCATCTCAAATGAATCCCTATCCTCTCTAAATTGCAGCTCCAGTTTAATTCCCAAATCTTTGAGATCAAGCCTAGCTTTAGCTGTATCCTTTGTCTTCCTAGCTATGTTCAAAATTGTCCCAATGAGGGCTTCACATGTTTTTCTCAATATGCATGACATCAAGATTATGTCTCAGCTTCAAATTTTTCTAGTATGGTAACTTCCAAAAACTAATCATCCGGCTCCAAATTTGCACATGACCCCCTCCAAGCTCTGAACGCTTCCTCTTCCCACACTTGTTGCTTCCCAGGTGCAACATCTTTAACTTTCTCCAATTCAGCAAGCAACTCCTCTCTAGAGAATTGACCTGGTGCCTCATTGGTTCCATGAAGTCCAGCAAACTCATTGTTTCTCCGCAAACGATGTCTCTCTGGAAGGAGCCACATGCTGTATTTTGTGTTCTTTTCTGAGAAGGGATTGAACCCATCAGAAGAAAGGCCAAGTCTAAGGTTTCTGGCATCTTTCGCAAAATCTGGATATTCTTGATCAAAATCTTGCCATGCCTCGCCGTCAGCTGGGTGACTCATCTCCTTCTCACTGGGCTACCACTTTAACTTGTGCCATTGTGCTTCTTCTGATCCTTCTTTGGTTGCAAACAACCTTTTTAGCCTAGGTACCGATGGAAAGTGCCGCAACACTTTCTCTGGAATCTTCTTCCTTTCTGGGTTTTTTGACCTGGAGAGACTGCAAACGGGGCATATGTCAAGCTTGGCAAATTTCTTTCTGAACAACACACAATTCCTGTAGCACACATGTATGGATTCATATCCAAGACCTAATTCCTTTAAAATACTCTTTGCTTCATTATATGATTTTGGGAGGGTATTGAATTATGGGAATGCTTCAGCCAATAGTTTCAATATTGCAGTAAAAGCATTTGAAGCTATTCTCAAGGTAGTGAATTTATACTATTGCAGCCAATAGTTTTGTAAAAAGCTATTCTCATAAATACTCTCACTGAATTTTCCTTTAACAAAACTCATAAATTCATTGACACCATTTATGTATTCAGGAAACAATAATCTGACATGAATCCAACTTCGATCCATCTAATCAAGCATTGCAGAAAAAAAAACAAATGAATAAGTGTGCACAAGTTCAAAATCTACATTCAACAAAGTAAAAAAAAACAAACAGATCGACACATACCTTGGCTAGCTGCTTGCCGGTCCTGAGGTGAGGAAGAAGAGGGAAAGTCACACGAGGTACAAGGCGAATCAGGACAGGGCGGCTTGCTGAGGTGCGCCACTGAGGATGTCGAGCTGCCGTGCCAATGGAGGCGGGGTGGAGACGAGATGGAGAATGTCCAGCTACAGTGGCAATAGAGTACAAGGCAGCTCAAGATGGATCCATCTTTAGGTGCGACGCAGGATGCGGTGGCGGGTGGCGGCAATGCTGGATGCGGCGGTGGGCGGCGATGCGCCATGTCTGTTTTGCGACAGGATGGGCGGCTGCTAAATTGATTCGTATTGAGCCATATACATGTATTTTGCGAAAAGATTTATACAAATATAATCGTTCCTCAGAGCAGTCACAAACCTGCACGTAGCATGGCGGTAAGGCATCCCACTCTATATCCCTCAGGTCTAGGGTAGGATGAAAACAGTCGAAAACGATCAGGAAAATTCCAATATCATTTTCACTTTCACATTTGAATACGAAAACGGAATCGAAAGTGGTAAGCTCGGAAACGGAAACGAACACGAAATCACGGGATATCGAAAACGAACCAATTCGAATGGAAACATGTCGATAGCGGTCGGGACACGGAAAGACAAAACGGGATCGCCACTCCGCCAAAGCATTAAACATGATGACTTTACAAGTTGCCAACTTCATAATGCAACTAACAAGTGCATAACACAACTGCACAGGTACATAATCACGGGTAGTATTCTAGAAAAGGGCAAATATGTGGCTTTAGTGCCAGCTTTTTTTAAGCCTCAACTCAAGTATTTAGCCCACAGTTAGAACATTTATTCTAAAGTAAAATTATCTAAATCAGTTATGCAAAGACTTTCATTTCGGACCATGACTACGTGGACCACTGGTACTGCTGTGTCGTAGATGAAAACTTTGCCAATAAATTTAATTAGCCCTACGCAAACCAAAGAAACAAATTAATCCACTAAGTGGAAAACAACCAACTGCAACACTGCACTTGCAATCTAGCACGATGCACTCGACCTGCCTCCAGCCACGCAGCAGCAAGGCGCAACAGCCAATGGCAAGGAGGAGCACGCCCCGTCCCTCCGGCGGTATGGTCACGCAGCAGCAAGGAGCAACAGCCTGGTCTCCTACCTACGGCTGCACAGCAGCAGGAGCAGGGGCGCAGCAGCAAGGATGCGGGTGCGGCGGCTGCGGGCGGATAAGGGAGCAGCAGCATGGAGCAAGGGGCGCAGCAGCGGGCCTCCTCCGAGCAGGTGGCGGGGCAGGCCGAGCTTGGATGCGGGTGCGGCGGCGGGGAAGAGAAGGGTCGATGGCTGAGACACCGAGCGCGAGAGTGGAGGCGGTGACGGGAGTCACGAGGGGACTGAGGGAGGCGACAATTTTGTTGGGCTAGGCTTATTTTAGAATTCAATGTGCCATAAAAACGGGATATCCCGTATATGCAAAAAAGGGATATCCCAACTAAATACGGGAAATGCGGAAAACGGTCGGGATATCACCTAAACCGTTTTCGTCTTGATTTCATATTTGGTATCCTGTATTTCGTATTATATATCCTATATTCTGTTTTTAGCCATAAATATGAAAACGATCGGGGCAAATGTAGAAAATGGATCAGGATTTATCCCGTCCGTTTTCAACCCTACTCTCGGGTTCGAACCCCCGGGCGCTGCTAAATTTTTTGATTATTAGTTTGGGTGCAATAACTGGTACAGGCTTCTACAGCTAATAGATAGGAAAAAACCCGTTGTCTTGTCACCAATGAAGGAGTGGCATAGTGATTAGCTGGGGCGGAGCATGAAGACTACGGTGACATGTTTTTTTTTTTAATTTTTGGACATGGTGACTGACTAATGAGGTGGCGTGCTGACTGGACCTGGTCCTTTGCTTGCCACGCAAGCAACAATTGAAACAAGAGAATTGACATTTTTTTAAAAAATTTCTGGACACGGTGACTGACTAATGAGGTGGCATGTTGACTGGACCTGGTCCTTTGCTTGCCACGCTAGCAACAATCGTCATTAAGATTTGGGCCGAATATCCACAACTTCAAATCCATGACAAAAATCAGAGAATTCTCATAGATGGTGTGCCATCATGACACTTTTTTAAATCGTCATCGGGAAACCGTCATGGATCACACCATTTCTTGTAGTGGTAGCCCCTCGCGGACGAGGGCTTTCTCCAACAGGCCGAGATCCTCGAATTCTCAGGATTACCTTCGCCTGTCCAAGAAACGCCTCTTCCTGTTGGAGAAAAAACCGATTGTTGGTTTCCGTTTATATTTTGGCTTCGAATTGAACTGTCTTCGAGAAGAAACCGTCTATTTTTTTGTTATTTATTTTGAATCGACGGTGCCATTTAGTTTTTGAGACCATTAACGGTTATATTTTTTACCCCCCTGTATAAAGGACCAAAGGGGGGCTTGTTTTTATAGTGGGTTGCTTGTTGCTGACGCTTTTGCCTTTGCTTAGTTTTCAACATTTGCTCTCAGGGAAGCTCTTTGCTTCTTGCTTCCACGCTTGCAAGCCTAAGATGTTATTTATTCCAAGTTTTTGATTTTTCAAATTTTTGTTGTGATGATAAAATCGTCTTCGCATGATTGTTTTTGTTTAAGTTTATCCTTATTGTTACTCTCATTATGACTTGTAGGTCATCCAAGCCACTTGCTTGATCTTTGCAATGGCTAGCGAGGGTATTTCCCTTTCTCATGGTGGACTCTCTGACACAGAGGTCGAGCGTCTCGCGAAGCAAATCGAAGACGAAGGTATCATCGTGGAAAATATCCTTGAAGAAAGGGATGATGACGACGATGAAGAAGGAGCCGAAAGCTCTGTTGAAGGCGAAGATGAGGAAAATTTGGAAAATGTTGACATAGATCCTGAGGACCTGGTTGACTCCTCAAAGAAGCCAAAGACTCTTGCTTTTGGCAAGTTGAAGATAAGCAAAAAATATATTTCATTCTTCGAAAGCAAAGATTATTTTCCCAAGGGGCACGGCCGTGTGCCAAGCGATGATGTTGCCCCTGCTCCTCATGAAGATGAAGCCATGGTGTTTTATGATTTCTTCATTGCTGGCTTGAGGTTGCTGATCGACAACATTATTGACAAGATGTTGGTTCCTTATGGATTATGTCTGTATCATCTAACTCCTAATGCCATCACCCATCTTCTTTGTTTCTTCTGGGTGGTTAAAACCAATGACTCGCCAGTTAACGTTGATGCTTTTCTTCGGTTATATGAGGGTCACAACCATCGAGGTTGACGACGAGCTATTTGAGACCGACTTCGGCTGTGTTACTTTTACCGGTCGTCGTCGCGGTTCTTCCTTCACGAATGTACAGCTCTCCTTCGCTCAAAGGAACAAATGGAGTAAGGATTGGCAAAAATATTGGCTATATGTGATGGTGACTTTGGAAGAGGTCACATCTGCTGATGGATCGAAGATGTTGATCTACCCGTTGCATGGCCAGGTTGAGTCTCTCAATTTTACTTCTTGCCCCTCTTTTGATGTTCATAGCGATGTGTCGGGGTTCTCTACCGCCGGCAAGTAATATTTCTACGATCGTGTGTCAGGGCACCGGATGGTGGCTCAAGAGACACAGGAGATTATACTGGTTCGGGCCTCCGGGGAGTAACACCCTACGTCCAGTGAAGCCGGTGTTCTCGAGTCCAAGTTTGTAGTAGGGGATACAAACTAGTCAGGAGAGGGAGACGATCCCAAGTCCCTGTGCGGTGGTGCGAAGCGTGTGTGCAGGTGTGCTGTCGATCGGTTGATCGTTGGTCTGTTCGTCGGTCGTCCCCCCCATCGGTCTCCCTCTGTCCCCTTTTATTGTCTCAAGGGAAAAAGGAAATGGGGAGGTAAAAAGAGAGAATTACAAGAGGAATTACAACGCCGAGGTCTTCAATTTCGTCTTACGCCCCGAGGCGTACGTGGAGTAGGTGTTGACGGGGTGGGCGCTCCGTTTGACCCGGGATCGTACATACCCGGGTGGTTGGAGTATGGGGCTTCTCGGGTACGCCTCCGAGAGGTTTTCGGGTTGTGGTTGACTTGCACTGTGCCTTCTTGGACTCCAGGTGTCCTCCTCAAGCTCCAGGTGTAGTCCTTGGGCTCCAGGTGTCCTCTCCTGGGCGTGCATGTGTCCTGCTCCCGGACTGTAGTGTTCCTGTTCGGATGAGACGGGTGCTCCTGTGGCCGCCGTGGCGAAGGACGACGCCCATCCCATTCTGACATAGCCGGTACCAAGCGGGTACGGCCAGGGATGGGCAAAAGCGGGATGGAGCCGAGTGGACCAGTCGGGCGAGGCGGAGACTCCCCGGGCGAATCGGAGGCTCCTCGGAGGTGGAGACTCCCCGGGCGAATCGGAGGCTCCTTGGAGGCAGAGACTCCCCGGGTGAATCGGAGGCTCCTCGGAGGCGGAGACTCCCTAGGCGAGGCGGAGACTCCCCGGGTGAATCGGAGACTCCTCGGAGCCGGAGACTCCCTGGGCGAATCGGAGACTCCTCGGAGGCGGAGACTCCCCGGGCTAGGCGGAGACTCCCCGGGCGAATCGGAGACTCCTCGGAGGCGGAGACTCCCCGGGCGAATCGGAGGCTGTTCAGATATGGAAGATCTGCTTGATCTGGGTCTTCAGCTTTTGTTTTTGAAGGGTTGATTGATGTCGTGTCGTAGATTAGGGGCCTGATCGGTCACCCCTGATCTAGACCCTCGTCACGATGGGTTTAAGAAATGTTGGCAAGCTTTCCGCTTAGCTTCGCGAGTAAGTTGCAGTCATGACTTTATTGAGGAAGGACTTGCTGCAGGAGTCAACTTTCTATCAGCTGACTGAGAGCCTTACAAGGTTGTGCACAAACCTTTTGGTGGTCATGACAAGGTTGCTTTTCAACTTTTTGTGGCGAAGATCCCCGTGGGCAGGACAGCATGAGTTTGTCTTATCCGTCGAATGTGGTGCCGAAGATATTTTTGGGCACTTATAATATGAAGGAGAACCAAAGCTGTTTGGATTTTTGTTAGCAGGAAAAGACTTAATAGAGTCTTTGATGAACTAAAAATTGCTTATTCTGATCGTGAGGCTCCTGTTCCTATGAAGAGGGAAAAGGGAAAAGGGAAAAGTTCTGATGATGCAAGTTCTGCTGCGCCTTCTCGGGCGCCTCGTGGAAGGGGGAAAGGTTCTGGCTGTGGTGGTGGCCGTGGGCAAGGTGGAGGCCATGGTGAGAGCAAAAAATTCTCCAGCACGAAGGCGACGTCTTCGACTACTCCTACAAAGCGAAGCAGCACCAGTTTTTTGGAGGCTGCAAAAAATAAGCGTCGCCAGGAATAGGCTATTGCTGTTGTTCCTTTGTCCATTGCAGCTCCTGCCCCACCAACTGCCCGTCCTCCTCGGCCTCCTCAAGTGCCTTCGGCAGCCCCCGCTGTGGCTCCTCAAGTCGTCTAGGCTATCTTGCCTTCGACTCCGGCTGCCGCAGTTGATGTCACCCTGGCAACTTTGCCTTCGACTCTGGAGCATGATGATTCAAAAGCTGCATTTGCTGGTGAGCTGGAACTCTTTGGGAACTCCATGGAGGGCAGCAGTATGTATATGTTCCAAAGGTATATGTTCAAGAATCCTTTCATTGATTTTAATATTACTTGTGAAGGTGCTCCAAAAACGCTTCGAGATGAACGAATGGTTGATGCCTTCGGTGATATCGATCTGAGCATGTTTATTGAAGAGGATCAAACTCCCGCTTCGGAGCCCCCTACCGTGAATGTGGATGCTAGTGGCTCATCACCTCCTCCTACTTCGCCTCCCAAGATGCAAGATCCTTTAGTCATTTAGGTCCAAGCTGTCGGAGAAGCCAGTGATAAAGGGAAGGTGGTCGAAGCTGGCGCCTTTGGTCCTGTGGAAAGGTTTAATATCCCTTCTTCGCCCGAGGTGAATATCACTGGGCAAGGTGATCCATCTTCGCATACTAAAGGTAGTACTAGCAGCACTTCCTCCTCTAGCTCCAGCGATGGAAGCTGCCGGGTGGTTGGTTATGATGCTGAGAAAACTTGTGAATCAGGTGGCAATGGCGGTCGCTGAGCTAGGATTGAGGGCGAGGCTTCGTGTTTCCCTTCAATTGATGATATGCCAGTCTTATGCGAAGGTAATATTTTCTGACAATATTAGTTTTATCTTTTTATTGTACTTATTGTTCTTTTTCTTTGTAGAATATAAACAACTTGTGAAGAATTATGACATTGAAACTCTTGGATCCAGCGTGTTGGCCGCAAGTCTCAAGGTTTGCCTTCGTTTCTTCTTATTTCCTTTTCTTGCATATAGTTGTTCTTTTGAGACGCTCGATTTATTTCTTTCACAGATTAACTGCTATTTTTCTGCAGTCAATTATTGCTATGAAGGAGTTGCATGATCGCCTTCCTCCTCGTCTAGACTCCGTTTTGTCTGAGCGTGAAGAGCTGGAGAGGTTGAGAAAGGAGAAATTTGAACTTTTAAACATTCAAGCTACTATTGACTTGCTGAAACAAGATCTTGAAGAAGAGAAAACTCGGTATCGTCAAGACCAAGAGTCTGCTGCTAGCGAGACTCAAGCTTTAAAGGATAAGGTTGGAAACCCAATTGGTGGACCTAGATGGCGTTATTGCTAATCTTCGCCAGCAAGTTGTCGACAACTTATCCGTTATTGCCACACTCAAGAGCAAAGTCAATACTCTAGCTGGCGAAAAGGAGAAGCTAACTCGCGACATTGAGCATTATCGCTCACACAGTGAATCTATTGAACAAGAGATTGGCTCCATTCGATCTTCTCTTGTCTCCGTCCGCAAGGAGCACGAAGACGTTATCAACGTCGCATGGGAGTATGGTCTCAAATTGTTTCAGGCCTACAAGGATGCCTTGCTTCAGTACAGAGCCGAGCCCCTGCCTTTCCCTGCTCAAGAATATGGTCTTGCAAAGCTGTTTGACTGGATTGATTCAGAGTTTGCATCACTTCCCGACATCTTTCACTCTGTTGGTGACTGTGCTGCCTTGGTCTGCTCGTGGAATCTTTTCAAAATTCTTGCGGACCAGGGTTGCGAGCATCATAAGGGTTTGCTCAAGAAGGGATAAATTTCCCAAAGCTAAGGATCCCAGGGCGAATTTGACGAAGCTATCCTTAGTGCCAGAGCCCTCTTTTGCATGCAGTTTTGGGTTGTGACTGGTCATGAAGCTTCTCGCAAGGCTGCCTTTGATCGGCTAGCGAAGGTATTTCTTTGGTTACCTTCGTTGTTACTTTTAAAATTTTTATTCATAGTTTCATGTCCTTTTGCTTGACAGCTTATGCTATCACAAGCGAAGGAGTTGCGTCAGAGAAATAAAGCCGAAGTTAAAGCCGCTGCGAAAGTGGCTTCTGCGATGGCGACCGCTGGTGCTTCTTCGTCTTGTGGACAAAGTAGTCAAGGCGCACCTGGCGTGAATCCGCAAGTGTAAAAGGCACTCTAGAATGTAAATAGATTTGGAACTTTTGTTTAATGGAGAAGTCTTTTGACATTTGTAAATTTGTATATTCAGATCCCTGACGAGGGTGATGTACTTGATCTTTTTCCACTGGGAATACGTGATGGCCCCATTTGCGTTTCTGGCTTCACTTGGAAGGAATATCAACACCATCATCCCAATTGTTCTCTTGCTGATTTTTGGGATTTTTGCCATGATTTTTATCTTCTGAGTTTGAAGTATATAGCTTTTTCACTTCGTTTGTTGCGCACGGCTCAGAACGTGTTGATCGTGCTGCTAAGAGGAATGCCGAAGTTGTTCCTCTGTTGATACCCAAGATGGAGCCATTGGAGCCTAGCCCAGAGTTCAAGATTTTGCTTGTGTTTATAACGCCCCTTGGTTCAGTTTTTCTGGCGAAGAGTTTAGTGGATATGTTTTTGAAATGTTCTGATGAACCTTTGTAAAGAATTATTGGAATGGGCTTGGCCCTTTATTGTGTACTTGCATGTATAAGTAAAGATGAACTTTTGCCTTTGTTTCCGGAGAAACGCCTCCTCCCCCGAAGCGAGTTTATATTTGCTTATAAATGTCTTCATTGTGTCGAATGTCATTTTGTACAATTGTAAAGTTTGCACAAAGCTGTTGTAGATGTCATTGTTTCGCTGTAAACGAGATAAATTGGGTCCCTTTGCGTGTACAAAGAGCTATACGAAGCTCCTTTTACTCTTTGGAGTAAGTGTTTTGATTTCATCAGTGATAACAATTGATATTTTTGAGCTATGCGTAGCCCCTTTTACTCCTTAGAGTAAGCATTTTTTGTACTTTAGATAAAATAATCGTGAACCATGCGCGGCTCCTTTCACTCCTTAGAGTAAGCATGTGTTTGAAGCTTTTGGCTTGGATTGCTCCTTGTAGGAGTCTTTTGATTAGATCTGATTTGGCCTTATTTGGATAGGGTCAACTCAGTTCTATCTTGGGTATCGAATTTTAGCGATTTGCCCAAAGCCAATCACTTTCGATGGAAAGTTAGTTTTTCTAGGGAAAATTCCTTGTATATGTCACAAAGGTTACAGATAGCACCGCCTCATTATAAACCTCACCCCTTGCTAAGGGTCCCCCTGTGAGGAAAAGAGTACGGGATTTTTTGAAAAAGGAAAACTATTCTAGTATTGACTTTGAAGCCAATATTTACATATTTTTTACAGGTAGTATCTTCGCAAGCTGTCCACAATCCATGAATGTGGCAGCTCTTTTCCATATTTGTCACCTAGACGGAAAAATCCTGGCCTGTTACTCTTGACCACCAGAAATGGTCCTTCCCACTTACTTTGTACTTACCCGAAGGCGCATTTGGGTTTTTTCTTAGCACCCAATCGTCGATGCTGATGTCTTTTCTGATTACTTTCTTGTCTCGCCATTTTCTAGTTTCTGCTTGGTACTTTGATATATTTTTAGTAACTTGCAGCCTATAGATCTCCATGACATCTTTGTCAATGGCTTCGCACTCTTTTGGGGCTTCTTGCTGAGTGCGAAGGCTCTTGTGTAGGATTTCCTCTGGTCATACTGCCTCTTCTCCATACAACAACTTGAATGGAATAAATTGTGGGGTTCTTGATGTGGTAGTGTTGTGAGCCCATATTACCTTCGGCATCTCTTTGACCCATTTTCCTTTTCTTTTGCTATTTGCTAGGCATTTTCTGATTGCAGAGAAGATTAGGCCATTTTTCTTTTCTACTGCTCCATTGGATTGTGGATGGTATACGGATGCAAATCTTGCCTTCGTCCCGATGGACATGCAATATTGTCTAAATTCTTCGCAATCAAATTGCTTCCCATTATCTGCTGTGATTTCCCTTGGTACTCCAAATCTGCATACTATTTGTTGCCAAAAAAACTTTACAATTGTCTTCGTTGTGATATTGGCTAATGGCTGTTGGTATTTCTTAATGTTTACATAATTCTACAAGCGCACAGAAGTACGTTGTACCATTTCACCCAGGAGTATTCCAGAGTATCGTTATTTGTTTATCCGCAGGGAAAGCGTTTAGTTAAAGAGAGGTGTCATCCAATGTATATACTTACAACATCATTAATCTACCATAGTCTAGACAGGGGCAAATGATATGGAAGTGTAGGGGTAAAGTGACACACAGAAGTTCATTGCTCATCATTAAGTAAGCCTTAGTTAGTAATAGAACATTAGTAGAGATCAGAAAGGGTTCACTAGCATCATCCCTCATCCTTGACTTCAACCGACCACGATTCAGTGGCCAGGATCATCCCTTGGTGTGCTTCTTGACCTGCATGAAGGAGTGGCTCGAACGGGTGCCAAGCCAGGTCGCCCAACCTAGCCAGGTCGGCCGACCAGGGCCTGTGCCCATTTTCCTCCATCATTTGCGCCAAGGTCCCTGTACTCAAATATATTCTATATATGCATGCTACAACATTATTTGAATACAAATGTCTAAGTTATGCTTGATCTCTATTAGTTTTCTGAGGCTATTGACAGTCGGATTTTCATTATAAGGACAGTCAACAACTCCCACAAGCTTAGCCCTTTGATTGTCCTGAGCAAAGACTAGAACTTTAGGCTTAGTGGATTAGGAGTTGCTTCCTCATTACTCCTCAAAAGTACCAGTGGTTCAGCAAGATATTCTACCAAGAATTGAATAAGCTGGTAAAATAAACTTCCCTTATTACCTTGGCCTTTTATGGGGCTTGTAGCTTCTCCTTGTCTTGGGCGGTTGATAGCCAGAACGACTTAGACCAAGCACCTTGCCTTCTACCTTGCTTGACTATCAAACCGGAGGTTTTTTTTGAGGATTTTTAAAAGGCAGAGTTCCTCAGGTGATACTCTCGAGTCACTCGAGTTGTATTTCCTTACCAAGATCCTCTCTCAACTCTCATTTCACTCATTGAGGTGGAGTTTGTGATATGAGAGTTTTGTGGCTTAATTGCAGTGCATATATTGTAAAGTCATACTCTCAAACCAAGATATGCACGTGTGTGGATGCCATGATAAATGATAGCTCCTTTTTGCATGTTCCTCTTCCCCTTATAAGAGTTGCTATTAGAGACATGGCTATTCTTTTTTGAACAAAGAGCCTTCATGTGCTCTCTCTCTTTTTTTACATACTTGGACCTTCATGTGTCCATATTTTTTTTCATTAGCCCATGTCTCTTTTTGCAATAAGGTTTTAGGGAAGAGTACCATACTTTCTTTTTACAGAGCTTTTGATTTGGTGGATGGATGAATGTCATGTTTACTTCCATAGTAGAAGTACTACATGTATATGGTGGCGTGTGCATGATCTTGATTTTAAGAGCATGAAGTAAATCTCCCAAGAATCACATTGATCTTGACAAAACTCAATGCAACGACAAGCAGATTTTGTAGGAGTTTAACAATATAGGCTTTGGTAGGAATTTGAATCACCAAAAGGAACTCTTTTTTATTCTTTAAAAGAAAACTCCGGTTATCAAGTCTTACTTGGTATAAGCTTTAGGGTAGCTCATGTCTTATCATATCATGGCCAACATAGACAAGATAACAGGAAAAGATCATTCTCAAACCAGCAAACTCAAAGCTTAGGAGAATAGCAGGTTGAAACATAGGTACAAGAGAGAAATAAGAGCAAATATTCATCATTTCCAAAATAAAGACTTAAGCAAAGACTTATAACATTAAGGGACTAACCTAGATAGCTCTCATTCACTAACTTTATTTGAAAGAAAACTTTATTTATAAATGCTTACCTGAACTTACCTGATTGGGGGTCCTCCCCCAAGCTATTTTGTTGACACCGATGAACCTGTCGGCGCAGGACTCGTGTTTTACGTCGTCAAGTGATGACGTCTCCTTTGTTGGATTAGCTTGAAGAAGCAGCATCTGACCCTGGAGATGAGGATACAGATGATTTAACCCGCCATACCTGTTTTACCTTCTTCTGGCGGTCGGCAGCTTGTTTCGGTGTTTTCTTTGCCTGTGCTTTCGCACCTCGTATAGGCTTCTTGTTCTTTGTGTGGTACCGGATGGGAAAGTCCTTTTCCGAGAACTTCTCCATGAACTTGATCAAGCTGTCCTTCTCTGGAGGTGTGACCTCTACGTCCTTGATTCTGATTGTTCCTCGCATACTTGATTTTGATCATGGAGCATTGCTCCACTTTTGGCCTAAAGTCAAACTTCTCCTTCTTCCCATTAATGTGGAGATGGATCTCTCCAGCACCCGCATTAATGTGAGCATCCGCAATGCTCAAGAAGGGGCGCCTAGGATGAGTGATGAGTCATTGCTCACGTCCATGTCCAAAACCACAAAGTCAACAGGGATGATGCAATCCTGGATGCGCACTGGAATGTCCTCGGCTATCCCCTCCGGGTAGCGGACCGTAGAGTCGACCAACTGCAATCTCATGGGAGTCGGGGACAAGGTAGTATAATTAAGGTGGTCAAAGACGACCTTTGGCATGACGCTGATGCTTGCCCCTAAGTTGTTGAGTGCGTGCTTGAAGTGCTGGGTCCCGATAGTGCAAGTGATGGTAGGACACCCAGGGTCCTTCTTCTTTTCTGGGACCTTTTTTAGGATAGCTGCACTGCACTCCTCAGTTAACTTTATGACCTCTATACTTGGGAGTGGACGTTTGTTGTTCAGTATGTCCTTCAAGTACTTGTCGTAGGTCGGCACCTGCATAGCATCTAATAGTGGCAAGTGTATGTTTTGTTTTTGAATGACTTCTACGAACCTGTGAATTGCTCGTTTGTCGATGGCTTCTTTTGGCGTTGAGGGAAAGGCATGACTTTGTGTCATAGAACTCATGTGGCAGAGTCCTTCCTGTTGATGCTAGCTCGGCTACTGGCTCACCTTCCTTAGCTGGGATCTCCTTCCTCGGCTCTACTATCTTCCCTGCATGGTTAGCTGGGACTGGATCCCGAGTAGCCTTACCGCTCCTTATGGAAACAGCCTTTACTTTCTCAAAGGAGTTGTTATTATAACCTCCCTGGTGGAACGGGCGTTGTTGGTTCCAGTTCCCTTGAGGCTGGTACCCGTTGTTGCCGTTCACGAACTGTACCTCCTCTTGTGTCTCGGGGCAGTCGTTCCCCGAGTGGCCTGTTACTCCACAGTCTTCACACGTCATGTGTGAATCCAGTGGCCCTTCATTGTCATCGGCCCCATCCTTGGTTTGGTCATTGAGGAGTTTCATAATCAGATCCATCTTGGCAGCCAACATATCCACCTCCTTTACTGTGTGCATGCCGCACTTATGCCCCTGGAGGCGTTCGTCATTCCAAGCTTTGTTGGAAACCATATTCTCGATTAGTAGCTTGGTGGCGGCCATAGTTAAAGAGAGGAATGCCCCTCCAGCAGCAGCATCCATATGTTTACGGGCTATTTGTGAGAGCATGTGGTAGAAGTTCTGGAGTAGGAGCCACTCTTGCATGCCGTGGTGCAGGCATGCCAGGACATAGTCCTGGAAATGATCCCACGCCTTCGACACTATTTCCCCTGACTCTTGCTGGAAGCTGGATATCCTCCCCCTAAGGGCATTGGTTTTGCCAATGGGGAAGAATTTAGCCAGGAACGCGTTGGAGCACTTGGTCTACGTGTCCACTGTTTCACGATTGGAGTAGAACCATTGCTTGGCTCTTCCCAACAATGAAAACGGGAATAGGCAGAGCCTGATCGCCTCTTGATCGAGTCCCTGGATGGTGATGGTGCTTGACACCTCCAGGAAGTGATGTAGGTGGGCACTAGCATCTTCATTGGCCTTCTCACAGAAGGGACTGGCCTACACCATGTTGATGAGCGTGGCCTTGAGCTTGAATGTGTGATCACCCACAACCATGTCCGGACCGATATGGGCAGCGGAAGGGGCAGAGTAGTCACGGATCGTCCTCTCGGCCATGTCTTCTTCCGGTTGGGGTGCTACGGGAACGGGTTGTTCTTCTTGGTTGGATGGTCCTTTGATGACTTGTTCGGTCTCCGACAAGAACAACTGAGGGATTACGACACGAGAGCGTACCCTCCTTCCTTTGGTATTCATGTTCTTGACGTAGTTGGGTGGTAGTTGGAAACCAGTCATACACTACCCTGTTTCACGTCACAGAGAAATAGAGCAAAAGGGTAAACCTGCTAGATTACTAGCGATAATTATGCTGCATTAAATATATGGATGATCAAAACTCTTTAACCATTGCATTCCCTAGCAACGGCGCTAGAAATACTTGTTGGTATTTCTTAACATTTACATAATTCTACAAGCGCATAGAAGTACGTTGTAGCATTTCACCTGGGAGTATTCTAGAGTATCGTTATTTGTTTATCTGCAGAGAAAGTGTTTAGTTAAAGAGAGGTTTCATCCAATGTATTTACTTACAACATCATTAATCTACCATAGTCTAGACAAGGGTAAATGATATAGAAGTGTAGGCGTAAAGTGACACATAGAAGTTCATTGATCATCATTAAGTAAGTCTTAGTTAGTAATAGAACATTAGCAGAGATCAGAAAGGGTTCATTAGCATCATACAAATGGTACTTGGATATACAACATTATCCTATACAAGCTCATACAAGGGACATACGATAGAGGACATATCGATGTGTCCAGTGGTTCCCTCATCAAGGGACGACAGGAGGACATCTTATCATAAAGGCCTAATATCATCTCCCGAACGTGGAGGATTACAAAGGACGGACGAGGCTGTCACCACCTGCCGCCTACCTCTACTAATCTGTGGGGTAGCGATACCCTCAACAGTATTCCATATTCCAAACACCATGTTTGAAGTAAGAAATACAACTCTATCTATCACGTTAATAAATAGAGCAACCATGAGGCATATTGAGCCAATGTCATAGCATACGTCAGCTTGGATAAGGTGCAAGATATAAGGAGTATATACTAAGTAAGTAGAGTAAAGTGAAGGCATACAACATAAGTATGAAGGTACTTCCATTAAGCTCAGAGTATTACAAGTAAGTAAAGAGATACAAAAGCTGAACTCTAGAACTTACCAAGACTCCTCCAGAAGCCCTTTAGAAGCTCAACTATTAGAACTATCAATACTAAGACTAAGACTAAGCTTGTAGCAAAGGAGAGCTCTTCTTCTGGTGTGTGTTGGATACGGCGCCCCTCGTAGGTATTTATAGCATCCATAGGCGGTGGAGAATCAGCCAGAGGCGGTTGAGGCCGTTTGGCGGTAAGCCCAGGTCGACCGAAGTGGAGGCATCAGCCAACCCTTGGATGCACCGCCTTCAGCCTTGCACGGTCCAGATGTGATCCCAATGGCAATTGACAGGTACTGGTCAAGGGGGAAGCGAAACGACCGCTGGACCAAGTCTGCCAACCTGGCCCCACCCTCCTTTGGTTGACTGCCAAGTGGAACCTTATGACGGTTCCAGGTGGGTACGCCTATTTTGGGTGCATTTGAGTTGAGATGTGGGCCCTTCAATCCATGGGAGTGACACGTGGCTCATCCCTCATCCTTGACTACAACCGACCTTGATTTAGTGGCCAGGGTCATCCTTTGGTGTGCTTCTTGACCTGCATGAAAGAGTGGCTCGAACAGGTGCCAGGCCAGGTCGCCCGACCTAGCCAGGTCGACCGACCTGGGCTGTGCCTGTTTTCCTCCATCTTTTGTGTCAAGGTCACTGTACCCAAATATATTCAATATATGCATGTTGCAACATTATTTGAATACAAATGTCTAAGTTATGCTTGATCTCTATTAGTTTTTTGAGGCTATTGACGGTCGGATTTTCATTATAAGGACCGTCAACAATGGCCCAACTTCGATCCACTTGGTAAAGTATTCAACTACCACTATTGCGTATTTTAGATTTCCTTGTGCTGTGGAAAGAGGGCCCACAAGATCTATCCCCCATCTTTGCAGAGGCTAGGTTGGTGTGATCAGCTGAGATAGTTCCAATGGCGTGCTGCGTGTGGCTGCACACTTTTAGCATTCATCACTTATCTTGACTATGTTGGTGGCGTCATTGATGATCGACGGCCAATAGAAACCTTGCCCCATTGCCATCCCCACCACAGCTCTTGCCCCCAAAGTGTGCACCTCATAAGCTGTTGTGTATTTCTTGAATCAATTATTTGCCTTCATTAAGTGAAATGCAGCGAAGCCATAGAGCTACTACTCCTTTCTTGTATAGCACATCATCAATGATCTGGTAGGATCTGGCCCTTTCTTGCATGCATTTGAGGTCATTTTCAGCACTTGGCTTATAATATCCGCAAAGGTAAGCCATTATTGGTGATCACCAATCCTCTGAGTTTATTGCATTAATCATTCTGGGTTGTTCATCTAGATCTTTGATCGAAGGTGTTGTGATTGTATGAAAGAGCACATCTGGTGGTAACTTATCCCCCCTGCAGCTGCTTTTGCTAGTGCATCGGCTTCGTCATTTCTAGCTCTTAGGATGTATTCCTTACAGTGCTCAAGTACTTGATCAATTCTGGCTGCTTTGCCGTGCTTTCTTTTTCGATGTGATCTGCCACTACCTTCGAGTCTGTTTTCACAATGAATCTCTGTGCACCCAGCGCCTTCACTTTTCTCAACCCTAATAGAACGGCTTCGTATGCTATGACGTTGTTCATTCTTCTGTCACTGTTCTTGCAGAACTCTAGGTTCGTTGCGTATCTCATTTTTGCACCCGAAGGCGATGTTACAATTGCTGCAATCTCTGCTCCTTTGTCCCCCGAGGAACCATCGCAGTGTATCAGCCAACTTTCCACTTTATTCAAGTTTTCTCCCTAAGGAGATGTCCATTCTGTGACGAAGTCAGCTAGGACTTGTGATTTTATGGTGGTTCTTCGCTCAAAGTCCACCACATATTCAGATAACTCGGTTGCCCACTTGCGCAGCCTTCCCGAAGCTTCTTTGTTGTTAAGAAGCTCATTTATTGGTTGATCAGTGACTACTCTGATGTTGTTCCCTTCAAAATAATCTCTTAGCTTTCTGGAAGCCATTACCACAGCATAAATTATCTTTTTGACCTCTGAGTACAATAACTTCAAACCGGCCAGTGCCTCTGAAATGTAGTACACTTGTTGTTGTATTTTCTGATTTTCCACCTCTTTCTCGGCTATTAGTGTTGCGCTTACAACTTGTTGAGGCCATAATACCAGGGTGCCTGATCTCGAGGATTACTGACTACCGACTCCGAACGAAGAAGACTCCGAAGAAGACACGATGACCAGATCGCAGAAGGAAGGCCTGATGATAGTTAGAGTCCTACTAGGTTTAGGTCTGTTTTGTCTTGTAAGGCATGTCTCCCTAGATATAAATAGTGGGGGTCCTGTATGTAAAGGGTATTCCCAATCTTAGCCAATCCACTCGAGGGTACTTGTTACACCATTATAATCTGTATTCGCCGAGATAATACAAGCAGCAACTGGACGTAAAGTTATTACTCGATCTTGAGGGCCCGAACCAGTATAAAAATCCCGTGTCTCTCTGTTCATCCACCGTGATCAATCTTCACACGAAGCGGGGTACTTGCCGGACAAATATCTGCCGAGTACAACCTCGACAGAGGCACGCCAGGTAGGGGCCCTTGCGTGAAGAAAGATCATGCCGATTATCAACGGAGTCTGAATCGCCGACACGTCAAGTTCATCGATGCCCTAAATGCCCAGTTCCATCAAGTCGGAAGCCATCGGGAGTTCTGCCTCCGCTTCCGATCTCTACGCTCATAGCCATCTATTGCCTGCACGGAAGATCCACTTCGGGGATCTCGTGTTCGAGCACCAAGGCGATTACGAGCTCAAGTTGACAGGGATCCATGATCCCGATCTCACATGCGTCGGTCAGGAAGTTTTCGCAACCTTCACGGAGCCAACTCCCGAAGACATTGCCAATCGCACTGCACAGTTGGATCTCGACTACAGTGGATCTAGCAACGGGTCGAAACAGCTCGAAGACCGACGCATCCATGTGCTAACTGCAAACGGGACCGAGGCCGCTGCCGAGTCGTCTAGCTCGTGCAGACCCGTGCCTCCTCCGCGTTTCAGCAATGCACCATCTCTTCAGACGGCTAGAACCCGTACACAGCAGGCTGCGTCCTCATTGGCTCCCCGAAATCTCAACAACGATTTCTGGGCAGTCGAGCAGGACAACCTGTAGATCCGAACCCTCTTGGAGACTATGGAAGCAACGGCCGAGGGAACCCCAATGGCCACCATCGCCAAGAAGGCTCGGGAGGCAGCGGACAAGGCCAAGGAGCGCCTCGAGGCCGCCGCTGCCACACCACCAGCTCCGTCAAACAGGCCCGGCGAACCCCGACCGGTTCGCTCTCGATCTGTTAACGGGCAACCCCGCTATCGCCCACACGAGGGGCGTGACATGAGGCCGCAGCTCGAACGCAACCGTCGCACCCGCGACGCTTGGGAAACTCTCAACTCAATCGAGATTACCGAGCACATGAGGGCTACTACCGGTCCCATCCAGATTCGCCGCCACGTGACTCCTGACCAGGCACACGGGGATGCCTCGCATACTTCCCGGACCTGTGCAAGGTCAGGTGGCCAAAAAAGTTTCCGTCCTGCTAACTTCGAGAAGTATGACGGAACAACCAACCCCCGCGAGTGGATTCAGATCTACTCCACGATCATCGATGCCGGGTGACGACTACGTTAAGGCCAATTACTTGCCAACTGTCCTGCAGTGATCAGCCCGAACATGGCTCATGAACCTGGCCGAGGCTAGCATCAAGTCCTAGGGCCATCTCTGGGAGACGTTTGAAGCCAACTTCCAAGACACCTACAAACGCCTGGACACGAAGGAGATCTGCTCAACTATGCGTAGAAACCTGGAGAATCCCTCCGGGACTACATCCATCGCTTCAGCGACACCCGTAACACCATCCCCGACATGGTGGATGACTGGGTGATTATGGCCTTCAATCAGGGCTACAAGGATGAGCGGGCGGCGGAGGAGCTCGCCAAGAAGAACCCGAAGACGGTGGCTGAGCTCTATAGGATCCTGGAAGAGACCGCCAAGATGGCGGACGCCCGAGCATGGGTCCATGGAAAGCCCAACAAAGCCAGCCATCCGAGGAAGGCAAGAAAAAGAATAAGCACAAAAACAAGAAGCGCAAGTCTGAGGGCGAGGAAATCATGGCCGTGGACGACAAGCCCTCGTACAGGCGTCAAGGTAGATGTACTGCCCAATCCACAGGTCGACGAAGCATCACTTCATGGACTGCATGGTGTACAAGAAGCTGAAGCAGGAGGAGGAGAGCCTGCAGCAGGGGGCTCCACGCGACCAGGACGCCCATAATCATTGGACGACGAACTACATGGATTGTGGCGATGAGCCAGAACTTCCCGAAGACCTGGAGATCGCCACAGTTTTTGGTGGTCATTCTACCTGAACCTCCAAGACCCAGCTTAGCAAGCACCGAACCCTGCCGTTAAGGTGGTCCGAAATCCCGATCACATTTGATCAGAGGGACCACCCCAAGACGCTGTACGACGGGCCGCTACTCTTACTGTGCATCAAACCCTGGATTGGGCCCCGCAAGATCGGGCGAACCTTGATCGACAGTGGAAGCGCCCTCAATCTGTTGTTCGTCAACGCCTTTGATGAGCTCGGAATCCCGAGAAGGTCCTTGTCCCCGATGGAGAAGCCTTTCTACGGGGTCATACCAGGCATCCAAGCCTTTCCCTTAGGGAAGATCAATCTGTAGGTCACCCTCATGGAGGGCAAATATATCCGAACAGAGTTCCTCCCCTTCAAGGTGGCTGACATCACTTCAGCCTATAACTGCATCTTGGGCCGGCCGTTCCTGAAGAAGTTCATGGTGGTCGCCCACTTTGCCTACTCCATGATCAAAGTCCCGGGGCCATTGGGCCCGATCACCGTCTGCGGTGATCGCAAAGGCGCAACCCAGTGTGACATGAAGACCCTGGACATGATCAACGGAGGAACTAGCCAAGGCTGCCGAACCTGCTAAGAAAAAGACCAAGAACCTGCCAAAGACTACCGCAAAGGCAGCAGTGGCAGAAACCTCCCGAGCAGCAGAGGCCCGATCAAGGGCCAAGGGAAAAGAAGTTCCCGAACTGGTGCCTGCGGGGAACAAGAAAACCGATGACGGCGCCGCCGAGAAGCAGACCGTGGCGGACCAGACCCTGCTCAAGGGGACGTCATCACAAGAAGCGGGTGAGTCGCCGGCCGCCGCTTCGCCAAGTGCGCCACCAGCAAAGCGCTCCGAGCCGGGCACGAAATCGGTGGCCCTTGATGAAGCGGACCCGACCAAGACCACCCAGGTGGGCTCTGGTCTAGGTGACATATAGGAACTCGAGCTCATTGCTTTCCTCTGGGCAAACACAGATGTGTTAGCTTGGGAACCGTCTGACATGCCCAGGATCCCCAGGGAGGTGATCGAGCACAAGCTTGGCATACGAACTGGCGTCCGACCAGTCAAGCAGAAGCAAAGGAGATATACCCCGGAGAAGCGAGACGCCATTAACGAAGAAATCAACTGATTACTCAAAGCCGGCTTCATTCGAGAGGCCCTTTCCCGGAGTGGCTGGCAAACCCAGTCATGTTGAAGAAGCCCAACGGAACATGGAGGATGTGCGTGGACTACACCGAACTGAATAAAGCTTGCCCAAAGGACGAGTATCCACTGCCTAGGATAGATCAAATTGTAGATTCATCCTTTGGATGCGAGCTGCTTTGTTTTCTAGATGCCTATTTGGGGTATCACCAAATCAACATGTGCATTGACGATGAGGAGCAAACTGCATTTGTAACTCCCTTCGGTGTTTATTGTTATATAAAGATGCCTTTTGCGCTTATCAAAAATGTGTTCACATCGTTCTCGAGGGCCAAATCGGCCGTAATATGGAAGCATTCATAGATGACATCGTTGTAAAAAGTAAGTTAAAGGGCGACCTGATCGCTGATTTAATCAAAACGTTCAACAACCTGCGTGCAAACAGGATGGTGCTCAACCCCGCCAAATGCACCTTTGGTGTATCATCAAGTAAGCTCCTCGGTTACCTTGTTTCCCGACGAGGTATAGAGGCAAATCCACACAAGATCAAGGCACTCGATGACATGAAGTCTCCATGCAGTTGCCACGAGGTCCAGAAGTTGGCAGGAATGATGGCGTCCCTGAGTCGATTCGTGTCCAAATCAGGCGAACGAGGTATGCTATTCTATAAATTGCTACATAAAACTGATCGTTTTGAGTGGTCGGCAGAAGCAGAAGAGGCGTTCCAGGCATTCAAGCAATACCTACGGAAAATGCCCGTACTGGTCCCACCGCAGCCGCAAGAAGAGATGCTGTTATACGTAGCAGCGACACCAACGTTTATCAGCATGGTTCTGGTGGTCGAGAGACCAACAGAGAAGTCAACAACACAGATTCAAAAATTGCTATATGCTATACTAATGACTTCCAGGAAGCTCAAGCATTATTTTTTGAGCCACAAGATCAAGGTTGTGTCAACTTACCCTCTAGGCAACATTTTACATAATCGAGATGCTGTGGGTAGGATTGCACAATGGTCTGTGGAGCTGGGGGCCTACGACGTTGAATTCATACCCAGAACTACCATCAAGTCGCAGGCTCTTGCAGAATTCACCGCAGAATGGACTAACCCCGAACCCGAAGAGGCTGCCAAAAACCCCAAACACTGGACCATGTTCTATGACGGAGTGTTTTGTAGAGCAGGCGCGGGGGCTGGGGTGGTCCTGATCTCGCCACACAATGACGTCATCAGGTACGCATTACAAATCAATTTTGTTGATTTGACCCCTACTAACAATGTTGCCGAGTGTGAAGGGCTTTTCACAAAACTCCGCATAGCTGCATCTCTGGGTGTTATGAGGCTGCTCGTGAAAGGGGATTCCGAGTTGGCTGCAAAGCAAGTCATGAAAGAGTACAGTGCGCAGAGTGAGGTCATGGCCAAATATTTGGAGGCATATAGGAGGATGGAAAGCAAATTTGACGGGCTTGAAGTATGACATGTCAAAAGAGAATTCAATGGCGACGCAGACAAGCTAGCAAAGGCAGCTGCCGAGCGCACACGGCTCCCAGGTAACATGTTACTTGAAGTTCTTACTAAACCATCTGTGTCGGTTTCATTACCGAACCAAAAAACTGCACTTGCCAAAGGCACAGTTTCTACAACCAACGAATCCGTCAAGGAGTCTATGTTGGTCGATATGGCTCGAGCTGCCGCTCTAGTTGAAAATGGGGAGAACTGGATGGATCCAATCCAGGCGTACCTCACAAACCAAGATATTCCGGACGATGATGCTACATTGGAGAAAATCCATCGTAAAGCTAAGAACTATCAACTGGTTGACGGGCGATTATACAAGCTAACCCGCAATGGAATGCTCCTCAAATGCATCACACAGACCGAGGGCATTAGTTTGCTCCACGATATTCATGGAGGAATCTGTGGATCACATGCTTCTCCCCGATATCTAGCAGGGAAAGCATTCAGACAAAGCTTCTACTGGACTACGGCTCTTCAAGACGCAAGCGAGTTAGTTAAAAAGTGCGAGGCATGCCAATTCTTCACACGGAAACAAACTAAACATGCGCAAGCTTTAAACACTATTCTCTTGTCATGGCCCTTTGCCACATGGGGAATAGACATCCTCGGGCCCTTTCCAAGGGCTGTCGGGGGGCTACCGATTTCTGTTCGTCGGATCGACACATTCATGAAATGGGTTGAGGCCGAGCTGGTTCAGAAAATCACAAAAGAGGCAGCTATCAAACTCCTACGGAGTATTGTCGTACGATTCGGTGTCCCAAACAGGATAATCTCTGATAATGGAACGCAGTTTAAAAGCAAAAAGTTTTCTGATTTCTGCTACGACTACGGGATCAGGCATGATCGGTCATCGGTAAATCACCCGAAGACAAACGAGCAAGTAGAGCGTGCCAATGGCATCGTGCGCCAGGGCATCACGAAGAGAATCTTTAACAGATTACAAGCTTACGACAAGCGTTGGATTCATGAAGTTCCTATAGTACTTTAGTCAATGAGGACCACCTTGAACCGAGTGACAGGCGAGACACCTTTCTTCTTGGTGTATGGAGCAGAGGTGATTCTACCATCTGACATCCGACTACAAACCCCATGCGTGGCAATGTTTTCAAAAACTGAAGAGCCTGGCAGACATGCCAATGAGCTGATCCTCCTTGAGGAGGCTCGCGATGCAGCCGCTTTTAGAGTGGCCCAGTATCAACAAAAACTGCGATAATACTACGATACTAATGTTCACAAGAGAAGCCTATGCATTGGTGACATGGTGCTCAAATTAGATCAACGCACCAAGCACAAAAACGAATTGTCCTCTCCATGGCAAGGGCCGTACATCGTAGTAGACATCACCCGACCAGGAGCCTACAGGATCACGGAGATAGATGGAGATATGCTGCCAAATACATGGAATATGGATCAACTGCGCAGATTCTACGCCTAAACAAAGGTAATCAAGCAAGTTCAAGCCTGTCCATCAAGCTTGGCAGATAAAAGCCGTCATCCATGTCGCCTACAGCGCTAACAAAAAAAAAGATATGTTCTATACACTTTGCTCACCCTCGCTTTTACCTCGGGGGCTGGTTCTATTTTTCTATTCTGTTTCTCCTCTTTGTTACCATACTGCATATACTAACAAAGAGCCGGGGACTACCATGCTGAATGTTTTTTCAGACCTATTCTACGCATCCCAAGTGCAACGCTCGGGGGCTCCCCATATGATCGGGAAATTCTTGTGGTTAGTACTTCTAGACTCTTTTTCAGCATGCCTGCATGACTGTAAAAGAGCCCGGGGGCTACTATGGTACTACTACCACGCAAGAATCAGGCTTTTTAAATCAGGAAAGCTAGGCTATGCTAAATTACCGAAACACCATGATGCAAGGAATTACATAGTTCAGAAGGCCGCTCGTGTCTCAGCAACTAAACAATTTCAAATAGCTTATGGTAACGGGATCTTTGGCTATGATAAAGCTATAAGTTAAAAAGCTTCACAAAAACACCGATCAGCTCTAAAGACTTAAGCAAAAACATGCAAGCATATGTTTCGCAAAATAAAAGTCGCATTCTAAACCTTCAAGTTTTGCCCTATTACAGGATCCAAGTGCAGAGTTCAAGGCGATTCCTCCGAATCACTCAAATGGAGATCAAGGTTCCTGACAAATGTTCCACCAGTGGGGCAAGGCTATCAAACAGTACCTCAGCATCTGTCGCCGAACACTTGAAGCTTTTGGAGAGCAGCGAGACGTCGAGGTCAGGAATGTGGCTCTTCAAGGCCCCAACGGTGTGAGTTGCAGCAACGCATGCACCCTCCATCAGCTGGACTCCAAGGACGAGCTGCGCTTCTCTAAAACTTCAAGACGGGCCATGAGATCGGCAACGTCCTTGTCCCGAACAGCAAGCCTGCCTTCCAGATCTGAGGTTTTCTTCTCGAGCACCTCAATGCTCTTGGAGTTGGCTACAGAGTCAGAGGCAGAGTGTAAGCAAAAGTTTGCGGATAAGGACCCAAAAATAGACACATAAAATAAGTACCTTCCTTCTCGGACTGGAGAACGGTAACTTGGGCCTCCAGTCTGGTCATAGACGCTTCAACAGTAGAAGCACGAGCGTCCAACGAATGCCATTGCTCCTCGGCTGAGCGAAGCAATGATCGGGCCCAAGGGCGTCAGGGCAGGTCTTGCAGTTTCAACAGTCTTCTCTGCACTATCAGGCTGAGCTACTGAGTCAGGCTCGGGAGTTTTTTCTTTTTTAGACGGCCTGGTGGGAGGAGAAGCTGCAGGCTTGGAAGGCCTGAGTTCTCGAACAATCAAACACAGTTAAACAAAATTCTCTCTGTGAGAAGCATTCAAGCATAACCAAACAGGTCAAGGTCCTTACTTGGATGTTGAAATTCTGACTTTGAATCTCTTGGCACAAGATGCAGGCTTTGATGTCAGTGGGGTCGGACGAATTTCCTGACGAGAAATCTCCCAAACACGTTTAGCTTCGATTATATGATCAAAAGCTGCAAATAAACACCCAAATATGATCATGCTTGGTACCTGGGCAACAGGACAGGGCGGATCGCGATTGGGTGGAAGCTCACTAGAACCGGGCATGCCAAGAGTACCCAAACCAGGAGTCGCCCTCTCCACACTTGCGCTGCGAGAGCGTTTGCGGGTTTGGGGGACGATCGCCTTGGGGCTGCTCGGGACTTCTTTTTCTGCCACAGGTGATGGTTCGGGCTGCTCGACGATCGGGGTCCTGGCGCCCTGGTCAACAGGCTGCTCCCCTTCCTCCTCAATGTTGATGGCTCCGCTCCGGGCGGGGGCATCAATGATAGGAGGGGCCTGGCTGAGAAAGAGAACTATTTCATGCGAGTTTTAAGCAAAATGGGAAATTTTCTAAGAACCAGTTTACCTCTGGAGGAGGGTTATCAGCGCTGTAAGGAGCCGGGACGCCAGCCCAATCCGGGAGTTCTGCACCCAGCATCTTCTTCAGGCGAGCGGCCACTTCAGATTCTGGGACAACTGTTGGTTAAGAGTCATGATAATTCAAATGACCGACCAAGTTTTTAGAAAATTCTACCGAATACACCAGGAAAAGGAGCTTACCATCTGGCTTCATCCAGTTCAGGTCGTTATCACCTGTAAATGTCCAGGCGTACCGATCATGTGTCATGAGTGGGATGAATCTCCATCTGATGAAAATCTCTGCCACATGAATCACCATCAGTCCTTTCTGACGGAGCTCTAGGATCCGATCAAGGTGTTTCTGCAAAGCAGGGGTGACCTCGGGCAGGGCCTTTGTTTCTTCCTTGAGATAGGGCATCAAATACTTCCCCTTGGCTAGTGAGGCCTGGGGGAGAGTGATGTAAAACTAGTGACGTTCATAACCTTTCCAGGAATCCTTCACTGGAAAGGGGATGTAAGTCTCCCTATCTCTCAAGGAGAATCCAATTGACCCGATCATCAGTTGATTCTTTTAAAATGATAGGGTGTAAAAGTATCTCCACAAGAGTAGTGATGGCTTAATCCCTAACCAAGCTTCGCACAGGAAGGCAATAACGCTAAGCATTGCTATAGCTCCAGGCTTCAGGTGCACAAGCTCTATTTGGTAAAAGTCACAGATGTTATGGAAGTGTGGGATATGGGTATCCCTGGGCCCACTACCGACCGAATATGTAGTCGGCCTAGGCCCACAATCTGACAAGGATGTGGGCCGACTCCAGGCCGGCCCACAAGGATCCCCGGCTTGATGGACAAGATTGGAGAAGACTTAGCCCGCAAGGCATTCGGCGATACACTCGGATCCCGCCCGAAGATCATGGAGATTACACGACAACCGACTTGGATTAGTTTCCTGATCTGAGTCGGACCATAATTAGAGATAACCCACTTGTAAACCCTAGGCCGCCAGCCTATATAAGGCGGCCTAGGTCTACCCCCTAGATCATTGAATCTGATTCTCGCCTATTGTAACCAAGAGCCCGCCGTTGTTCCCCAGAACTCGCCGAGCAGATCAATACAAGACCCCAAGAATAGGACGTAGGGTATTATACCTCCGGGTAGCCCGAACCTGTATAATCCCTGTGTCCTTGTGTTACCTCGAGCTCCCTAGTCCAGCGATCCCCCTGTGCCTACAAGTCAACCATCTGGGTACCCCCGGGTGGACTGCCGGACTAGAACTCCGACAGTTGGCGCGCCAGGTAGGGGTGATCGCCGGGCAATAAAGCTAGCTCGATGACAGATCGTCGCTCCGTCATCTTCCCTGACTCCATCAAGAACTGCGCCACACATCTGGAGGGTATCAGCTTTTTCACTGAAACTCACTCCGCCACCACCGCCGCCTCTGACTTCACCATGACGCCTGACGTTCCAATGCCGACCAGCTCCGCGCTGACTTTGTCGCCGATCTCCTCGTCAATCGTCGCTCCGCTCCAGCAGTGGCTCGATGCGATTTCCATCAACGACCAGGCTCCGGGCCTGGCCACTCGCCGAAGAATCCCTCCCCCGGATGAGCTTCTCGCCAGGGGGGGGGGGGGGGGGGGGGGGGGGGGGGGGGGGGGGGGGGGGGGGGGGGGGGTTGATCGTGTCCAGGATACAATCGTCGAGTGCATCTCCATGTCAGAGGAGGCCCTGTGCCAACCCCGCAAAGCGCTCCCGCTAGGGTTTCCCCAACGCCTCGTCGATCTACTCGGCCAAGGTCCAAGAAGACATGTCTCAGATCCAATCTGAGATCCCACCCCAGCCCGCCCAGTCTCTGCATTGCGGCGAGTTCCAGGTCGCCACCAGCGTGCTCTTGCCGGCCCCGGTCGACTCGAGCAACGACCCAAGCTACACCACGCCTCCGAGGCGTGAAGTCTTCGTTTCCGAGGATTCTGTAACTCGGGACGGAGAAACCGACTTGGCCAGAGATCGCCGACAAGAGTGAAACCAAGGCCAAGCCCGACGGCGCGCTGAAGAAGCCGCCCTGCCCCGGCAGCGGCCGGAAACGTCGCACCTGCTGCAGTTCCTGGTGATCCCGCAGCCGCCGCTGCTGCAGGTGCGCCCGCAGCCGCTGTACCAGCCGAAGAGATCCCCCCTGGGGCTCCACAACGACGGCAACCCCCACCTCAGGGTCCCCACGGAGTCGCGCCCCAGAACCTCGATGGTGCATTCGCCCGGGTACCGTTCCGCACGCCCCAGGCCAATGTCGCCGCCGCTTTCGCCGAACTGGGTCACATGCCCGACACCCCAGAGGTGCAGAGAGCCCGAGCTCAGTTGGAGGCAGCACAGGAGCAGATTGAGCGATCGTATCGCGCCAGATCCTGATCTGGGCGATCAAACTCGACTCGTTCTGCAAGTCACCGTTCTGCTCATAGCAGATCGGATCGGGATCATCCTAACCAGAGGAACCCTCCACTACCTGTCGTCGAAGAAGAGGTGGCCCAGAACCACCTTGAAGACGAAGAAGAGGAACGGCGTAACCCGCGCAACGCGGACCAGCGCCGTGAACTTTACCAAGAGCATCGCGATAGGCGCCAACGACATCAACAACCTGACGATCTACGCGATCGCTTGAGGGACTGCGCCCGCGACATCCGCGCCGACCTCGATGCTCGACATCGAGAACGCGACGCGGCCGAGCTCGAGCGTCGCGAGCGGTACAACCGAGACTACGGCCGACCCGACCGCCAGCCGGTTGGCGAGGCAGGTGATGACTCGGCAGAGGAGAACGAGCGCCGCGTTGTTCACGAGCTCATGGAGCGTGAACAATACGACGCAAGATACGGCCCCCTGCGGGACGACCGCCGCCATGGGCGCGGTGATACTCGGCCCCGCACCGACCAGATCCGACCTCCTCGCCGCGACTACCACAACGACGATGAAGACGACTTTGACGGCTTCGCCGCCTTTTCCGCTCGACTCCGTGCCATCCGTTGGCCCGAGTCCTTCAAGCCAGCACTCGTTGAGAAGTTTGACGGTCGATCCAACCCCAAGCTTTGGCTCAAGACGTACCACACGGCGGTCAAAGCCGCCCACGAGACCAACGACCAAGCCGCCGTTTACTTTCCCGTGATGCTGGGCAAGGAAGCGCTCCTATGGCTTGAGGGTGTTCCCCGGAACACCATCGACAGTTGGGCAGACCTCTGCCATGCTTTCACCAAGAATTACCAGGTGAGCTATACTCGGCCAGGCACCAGATTCGATCTGGACAACATCAAGCAGAAGAAGGGTGAGAGCCTCCGAGACTACTCCGACCGTTTCTTCGACAACCGGAACAAGATCGCCGAGGTCGAGAACCGGGATGTCATTGACGCATTCCGGCGCGGTCTTATCGACAATCAGCTGTTCCGTACGCTGTTCAAAACCAACCTTGTCACGGTCTCTGACCTGATGGAGGTGGTCAACCTGGAGGTTCGGGCCGATCAAGCTGAGCAGGCCCAGTTTAAGAACAAACAGAAGCGCCCGGAAGATGATGACCGGGTTGAAAGCTCGAAGCGCCACGAGCCGTTACGCGGGCGCAAGGCAGGCCCCGAGCCCCTTGTAGCTCTAGCAGAAGAAGAAGGCTGGCCGGAACCCAGGTTCCTGGCCGAAGAGTTTCATGACACGCTGAATTATCAGTGTCCCTTCCACAAAGACGCGAAACACAATCTCCGTGATTGTCATGCACTCCTCAAAGAACTCGGCGCCCTGCCACCCACCAAGAAGCAGCGCTACAACAACAACGGTGGTCGTTACAACAACTACCGCCGTGACGGCTACAACGCTGACCGGCGGGACGACTATCGCCGCAGAGAAGACCGCGACCGCCGCGACGATTACCGCCGTGGCGAGCGCGACCGCGATGCTCCGGCTCGCCGGGATGATCAACGCCACCATGACGAGGAACGCCAACTGCCACCACCGCCGGAGGCTCCCAGACGCGACGCCAATGGCGAATTCCAGTGTGCGGACCGCCAGGTCAACGTCATCATTGGGGGGCCCGTCGCCTTCCCAGATCGGCGCAAGGAAAAGCTCCACAAGCGGGAAGTGACGATGGTTTCCACCAAGCCAGTAGAATACCACCAGTGGTCAGAGATGCCCATCGCCTTCAGCCGTGCTGACCACTGGGTTCATCTCCCCGAGCCGGGATCCTACCCACTTGTCGTCGCCCCCGTCGTGGATAGGGTCCTCCTCTCCAAGGTCCTGATTGATGGCAGGAGCGCCCTCAACATCATCTTCACCAGCACCCTCAACAGCATGGGGTTCGACTACAGCAGGCTCCTGAGCGCCGAAGATCCATTCTTTGGCATTGTGCCAGGAAAAGCTTCCTACCCGATAGGAAGAGTCGCCCTACCAGTCACGTTTGGCACTGCCAACAACTATCGCACGGAGTTCCTGTACTTCGAGGTAGCCGACTTCAAGAGTTCCTTCCATGCCATCTTTGGCAGGCCCATGATGGCCCGGTTCATGGCAATTCCGAACCACACCTACCTGGTTCTGAAGATGCTGGCGCCCAACGGCATCCTCTCCATCCGTGGAGACATCAAGACTTCCTTCGAGTGCGACGGGGAGGCCATCAAGATAGCCGAGTTGTCTCATCAACTCGGCAACGCTACCCTGCTGGCAGAAGAAGCCTCTAAGGCAGCCACCGGAGAGCCTGTACTCCCGGAGCAGAAGCAGCAGCCCACCGCGCTGGCACCTGCAGACGCCCCCAAAGAAATAAGCTTGGGGCTCGACGACCCATCCAAGACGGCCCTCATAGGGCCAGGGCTCACTCCAAAATAGGAAGACGCACTCAACTCCTTCCTTCGGGACAACTGGGACATCTTCGCATGAAAGCCATCAAACATGCCGGGTGTTCTGAGGGAGAAGGCTGAGCACTCCTTGGAATTGAGCAAAACCGCAAAGCCTGCCAAACAGAAGCTGTGCGGATTCACTCAAGATCGCAAGGAGGCCATTAGGGTAGAACTGAATAAGCTCCTTGCTGTCGGTTTCATTAGAGAATGCAAACACCCAGAGTGGCTTGCAAATCCTGTACTTGTAAAGAAGCAATCCGGTGAATGGAGAATGTGCATTGATTACACGGATCTCAACCGCTACTGCCCTAAAGACCCCTTCCCTCTCCCGCGAATTGATCAAGTCGTCGACTCTACGTCCGGCTGTGTGCTCCTGTGCTTTCTCGACTGCTACTCGGGTTATCACCAGATAGCCCTGAAGACGTCCGACCAGGACAAGACAGCGTTCATCACCCCGCACGGCATCTATTGCTACAAGACGATGACGTTTGGGTTGAAGAACGCCGGTGCCACGTACCAGAAGGCCATCCAAGGTTGCTTGCAGAGCTAGATCGGCCACAATGTGGAGGCTTACATGGATGACATCGTTGTCAAGACGTACGACGCCGATTCCCTAATCACCGATCTCCAAGAAACCTTCAACAACTTGCGCCGCTTCAGATGGAAGCTTAACCCCACGAAGTGGGGTGCCGTCAGGAAAGCTCCTGGGCTTCCTGGTCAGCCAACGCGGCATTGAGGCAAACCCAGTCAAGCTGGACGCCATACGCAACCTCAAGGAACCAACGTGCAAGAAAAACGTCATGAAGCTCACTGGGATGATGGCGGCCCTGAGCCGGTTCATCAGCAAGCTCGGTGAGAAGGGACTTCCGTTCTTCAAGATCCTCAAGAAAGCGGACAAGTTCGAATGGACCCCTGAGGCGAGCAAGGCCCTGGCCGACCTCAAGGAGTTCCTAGTTACACCCCCGGTACTTACGGGTCCGACCCCCGGGGAAGAGCTCTTGCTATACATCTCGGCTACCACTCATGTGGTCAGTACGTCCCTGGTCGTCGAGCGGCCAGAAGAAGGCCACCCATACAAGGTCCAGCGCCCTGTATATTTCGTCAGCGAAGTACTCAGCGAGTCCAAGGTCCGGTACCCCCATCCTCAGAAGCTGCTCTATGCGCTCCTGATCACTGCCAGGAAGCTACGCCATTATTTCCAGGCACACGTCATCCGAGTCATCTCGAATTTCCCCCTCAGAGCCATCCTCCACAACAGGGATGCCAACGGCCGCATAGTCAAGTGGTCCGTTGAGCTCGGCGAGCACACCATAAACTTCGAGCCACGGGAGGCCATCAAGTCCCAAATATTGGCCGACTTCGTGGCCGAATGCACGGAAACCCAGACGCCGACCCCCGCAGAACGACCGACACACTGGAAGATGTACTTTGATGGCGCCCTCAACCTTGAGGGAGCCAGCGCAGGAGTGCTGTTCATCTCCCCGGAGGGGCAGCACCTGAAATACGTTCTTCAGATACACTACCAGGCCACCAACAACGGGGCCGAGTACGAGGCCCTTATCCACGGTCTCCAGATCGCGGTGTCGCTGGGCATTAAGCAGCTAATGTGCTATGGCGACTCCAAACTTGTCATCGAACAAGTCAACAAGAATTGGGACACGACCAAGGAAACCATGAGCGCGTACTGTGCAGAGGTACGCAAACTCGAAGCCCACTTCTATGGGCTCGAGTTCCACCATGTCCTCCGGGAAGACAATGTCGCCGTTGATGTTTTATCCAAGCTAGGATCCACCAGAGCCCAGGTCCCAGTCGGCGTCTTCGTCCAAGACCTGCGCACCCCATCCATCAAGATGCTTGAGGACGGCAGCCCCGTGCCCGACTCGGAGCCACCCCCGGGTGGCCCGCCGACCAGTGAAGTTCTCATGGTGGAAGCAAACTGGCGCGCCCCCTTTATCGCTTTCCTCACAGAGAACTGGTCACCGAGTACGAAGGAAGAAATTGAGAAGTTAACTCGGCGAGCGACAAATTACGTCGTTATCGGTGACGTCCTGTACAGAAAGGCCGCCTCCACAGGCATACTCATGAAATGTGTCCTCCGCGATGAAGGTATCACCCTCCTGCAAGATATCCACTCGGGCACTTGCAGCAACCACGCGGCAGCCGGCACCCTAGTCGGCAAGGCTTACAGGGCAGGGTTCTACTGGCCAACGGCCCTATCCGACGCAAAAGAGTTGGTGCGCTGCTGCACCGGCTGCCAGTTCTTCCAGAAACAAAAGCACCTACGGGCTCAGGCGCTAAGGACCATCCCCCCATCTTGGCCATTCGCCATATGGGGACTCGACAACGTCGGGCCCTTCAAAACCGCTCCGGGCGGATTCAAGCACATCTTGGTGGCGTTTGATAAGTTCACCAAGTGGATCGAATATAAGGTTGTGACCGACACCAAGTCGGCCACAGCAGCCAAGTTCATCCAAGAGCTTACCCACCGGTTTGGGGTCCCAAACCGCATCGTGACTGACCTTGGCTCTGAGTTCACAGGCCACGAGTTCTGGGACTTCTGCCAGGACAGTTGCATCGACGTCTACTACTCCTCCACGGCGCACCCCAGGTGCAATGGCCAAGTTGAGCGGGCTAATGTTATGGTCCAGGACTCGCTCAAGAAAGCCATGTACGACGAACTCAACAAGCACCCTGTCCGGTGGGCCAAAGAGGTACCTCATGTCATGTGGGGTCTACGAACCCAGAAGAGTAGAGCAACGGGATATACTCCCTTTTTCCTAGTGTACGGCTCCGAAGCCGTCCTCCCAGCTGACATCGCCCATGGTGCTCCGCGCATCCAGCACTACGAGGAAGGTGAAGCAGAAATCGGCCGCCAGGTCGACATTGATTGCCTAGAAGAACATCGACTCGCTGCACTGGTCAGGCATGCAAGACACGAGCAGCAGATACGGCGCTACCACGACCAAAACGTCCGGGAATGTTCCCTCAACGTTGGCGACTTGGCCCTGCGCTGAGTCATGTCCACCAAAGACAAGCACAAGCTATCGGCCCCCTGGGAGGGCCCCTTCATCGTCAAAGAAGTCGTTTCGCCAGGAACATATAGCCTCTAGTGGGCTAACGGCGACCCCGTCCCGAACGTGTGGAACATCGAGCACCTCGTCAAGTTCTATCCGTAGAATTTAACAAAGCTATGTATCCTTTGTCTTATATCAATAAAAGTATCTTTGCCTCACTTTATGGCTTGTTATGAACTCATTACCCGGCACCCATGCTGATGCTCGGGGACTGGGCCCGACCCAGACTATGTTTCCTTCATCACGATACCTGAGGGAGTACCCGCTTACTCCGACTCCCGAGTCCTTGCCCAACCCTATGTTCCCTCCGGCGACTATTGAGCTAACCCGGCTGGTCCGAGTCCCCAACTGTGAAACCATGAGCTCCGCGCTCAACCTGCGCGCCCCCTACACATGAGCCTCCCCGCTGAGCAGTGTAGCAGGGTAAGTCGTCCTCTCCGTGAGCAGTGGTCAGCAGGCCAAAAAGGGTGCTTAAACGGCACAAGGCAGTGGCCGGTCGGGTGACGCAAAGTACTAGTCGGCAGGGAAAAAGGGCCCAACCGAACACTAGTGCTCATCAACACTTCAAATAAATCCAAAATTTTATATATATCTGAACACTACAGAGTTTACATGTATAATTATTTTTACAGGCCCAGCTCCGTCGCTACAGTCTCGGCCAGAGGGGCACACTCCTCGACTAACCGTCGAGCTCTTCATCGGCAAGTTCTTCGGGAATGCCATCGGCGATTGGAGCCAGCTCCTGCGTCGGGAAGTGTATTCTGAATAGCGCCAGTATCCGACTCTCGAAGCCAATTGCAGTCTGCTGCATCAACTGGGCTGCGCGATTCGGACCGGCCCTGAGCCGCTCCACCAACGTCAACGTCGTCGGGCCTGACTCGGCGGGCACCAACGAATTGGCGTTGAACTCGGCCGCCTGCTTCAGCTCCATCAGCTCCGTCCGCAGCCCTGTAAAGGAACGCACATAAGCACTTCGACTTCCTAAAAGCCACAGAAGACTCGGCAAGGGAAACTCACCATGCATGGCTTGGTCATGCGCGTCCTTCAGGACCTGATTGACCTCCTTCAGGTGCTCGGACTCGGTCGCCAGGCGAAGATTGGCTGCTTTCAGCCCCCGCACCTCCTCCTCGAGCTTATGCTTGGCCTTGGCCTGCTCGTCTTCAAGCTTTTTTCTGGCCCCGGCCAGCTCGTCGACCTTCCCTTGAAGGGTGGCTTCCCTCTTCCTCGCCTCTACAAAGAAACCCCCATGAGCACAGGCTGCTCGGAGAGATGCATCAGCAAGCAAAGGCACAAAGAACTTACCCTCGGTGAGAACACCCATGTCTTTCATGAGGTCCTCATTGGTCTTTTGCAGGTCGGCGAGCTCCCGCTCCCTCTGCATCTGGTACTCCTTGGCGGCTTCAGCTTCACGGACCCGCTCCGTGTGGATTTGCGCCAAGGTTCGGCGGTCCTCCAGGGCCTGCCGCCTGAAGTCAAGTTCCCTCACGGCCCATGCCGTGAAACCCTGTCATACAACACATTAGCCCCGGGTCAACCCACGCTTCACATTTACAACAAGGTACCGGAAAGACATACCTGCACAACACGGTTCAGGACGCCGGCTACGTTCTGCAGCTTCCGGAGCTCGCTCGCTTGGTCGGCGAGATCAAGTTCCATCCGCTGCTCCAGAGTCAGCTCTGGTGCCTGCGGCCCACCCCCGTGCTCGGCTGTGATCGCTTCCACCTGGGGAGGCACGTGGACACCAGGGTCGACATCCAGGTCCTCCCCAAGGAGCTGGTTGTCATCATCTTCAAGCGGAAGAGGACTCCTAGCCGGCTCTATCACCGTGCGGCCTTCTGGGGCCTCTTCCTCGAGAGGCATCGCGAACGCTCCGGCCTGAAGATCCTCTACCGGGTCACCCATCCCTGTGACACTATGGAGGACTCGGTGGGTGCGGCGGCCCTGACATGCCGACCGGCACCTGCTCCAACACCACCAAGGCTGTGCTGAACCCCGACCCTGCCCCCGTGGCGGCAGGCCGACTTGGCGGCGCCTTGCCCCCGACCCCCACTTGGCTCCCGGGCCTGCATCCAATATTCCAACAATTCAAGACCGGCTCATCGAGAACATATTGGGTTGTTAACGCAACTTACCCGCCCTTGCGTGGACGCTTAAACTGCACACCCCGCAGCACCTGCGGAGGTGTCCGACTCAGTAGTAGGGTCGCGTCTGCCCGCAACGCCGGTTGAGCGAACAGGCTCCCTTGGCCCCTTGCAGTCTCCGACGTGGGCTGCTCCGGCTCAAGCCCCGCAGGAGACCCGTCGGCGCCACCTCCCGTGTCACTCGCCGCCTTCCTCTTCCGCCACGCCTCGGCCTCGGCACGCGCGGCCTGCCCCAGTTGCGGAGACGGCTTGGGGGACCCCTCTCGAGCCGCCACCTGGGAAGGCGTCAGCTTGCGTACGGCTTGACGCAATGGCCTCCCCAGCCCGCCAAGCACCTGGGCCACCGGGTCATCCCCCACCTCGTCTCGTGGAGCCGAGATGAAGTCGGCCACCTCCCAGGCGGCCTGTCCCTCGTCCACGACTTGAGAAGTCCTGGACGCCTCCTCCACCGTCATCAATTTCTCAACCCGGACAGTAGCCTCAGGCAGGGGCACCGGGCTGAAGTACTTCGTCGCCCGCTCCTGCAAGACAACGGTACGGCACAAATAAGGGTACAGTTCATCAAACGCCCAGCAACTCAACAGTCAGCGACGCAACATACAAGGAAATAGAGAACTGACCGCTGGAGGAGGGTTATGCAACGAAAAGGGCATCGGCGTGCCCTCATTATAGATCCTGCCGCGCATGAAGCCGGAGATCCTTTCACAAGTCTCCGGGATAGACACCGTCCGGATCTGCTCCCGGGTCGGATCATTGCCCCCCGAAAATTCGAACGCAGGATGCACCCGATCCTTGATTGGCTGGGTCAGGCGCCGCACGAAGGATATCATCACAGCCACGGCAGTCAACTTCCATTCCTTCAGCTCGGCAATCAACCCGAGCAGCTCCTCGGCTTCTTGCAGCTCCTTCCCCTCCGGCTGCGAGTCCCAGGAGTCCTTCTTCTCTGGCCGGTGGCCAGTCCGGGCAGGCAGAGCAGGGTGATGGTTCGCGACATAGAACCACTCTTGCCTCCAGTTTTTGTTGGAATCGTTCATATCCAGGACAAAATACCTCCTGGACATGCCGACCCTCAACGAGAACCCAGCCCCTCCAGTGATTCTAGCTGGACCCTTCCCGAAACCTTCTCCGATGATCTTCATCCGATACAAGCGCCGCCACAACAGGAAATGTGGCGAGATTCCAAGAAAAGCCTCGCACAGATGGATAAAGACCGAAATTGACAGAATGGAGGTGGGGTTCAAGTGACTCATCTCAACCCCGTAGAAATGCAGCAAACCCTGGAAGAAGTCCCCCGTGCGCAATCCAAATCCACGCTCGAAGAACGGCGCGAAGACGGCCATCTCTGTCTCCGAGCGCTCCCATGGCCGGGCATCATCGCCGGCGGGTCGCCACTGCAAGATCTCCCGCGGCCCGAGCACGCCGCGATGAACCATATCCTGGAGCCTCTCCTCCGTGATGGAGGATTGACCCCAGGCCGGCTCTTGGGGCGCCACTTCCCCGGGCACGGAGGTCAGCTCCGGGACCTCCTCTGTTGGGGCCACCCCCTTTCCCTTGGCGTCCGCCCCGGCGGCGGTCGCCGGCGCATCAGCATTGTCGCCTTCGTGGGCGGCGGCGTCCCCCGCGGCCCCAGACTGGCCAGCGGAGGGCATCACCCTCTTCTCCATGTTACCTTCATCGAGGCCCGCGGAAATGCCCGCGTCCACCATTTCCGTCGCCGGCGGCACCTCCTCCCCCGATGTCGGCGTCCTCAATGTCTCCCTCGAGTCCGCCATCGCCGCCGAGGCACTCAGACACGATGCAGACAAGTAGCGGCGGCGGCGGCGCTTGCACTTCGGTGGCGGCGAAGTGGTGGTGGGTGAATCGCTCCTGAGGCGGCGCTACGGCGGTGGAGGCGTGGAATGCTTCTCGATTTGGAAAAGTAACTGTGGTAAAAGCCGCCGGTGAACAGATCCGATTTATCCCCTTTCGCCGATCCGAATTACCCTAACGGCGCCGTAACTAACGGACGGAATCCGCGGAAGTCCCGTTAACTGCGGGCCAACGGCTCTCCGCGCGCCAACGGCTCTTTGCTGCAGGACTCGGCCAGCCCCGACCCTCGGGGACTCGGCGCTCTTGACTCCGGTCAATGGGTCTCCGGACTCGGCCAGCCCCGACCCTCGGGGACTCGGCGCTCTTGACTCCGGTCAATGGGTCTCCGGACTCGGCCAGCCCCGACCCTCGGGGACTCGGCGCTCTTGACTCCGGTCAATGGGTCTCCAGACTCGGCAAGCCCCGACCCTCGGGGACTCGACGCTCTTGACTCCGGTCAATAGGTCTCCGGACTCGGCCAGCCCCGACCCTCGGGGACTCGGCGCTCTTGACTCCGGTCAAGGGTCTCCGGACTCGGCCAGCCCCGACCCTCGGGGACTCGGCGCTCTTGACTCCGGTCAACGGGTCTCCGGACTCGGCTAGCCCCGACCCTCGGGGACTCGGCGCTCTTGACTCCGGTCAACGGGTTTCCGGACTCGGTCGGCCCCGACCCTCGGGGACTTGGCGTTCTTGACTCCGGTCAACGGGTTTCCGGACTCGGCTAGCCCCGACCCTCGGGGACTCGGCGCTCTTGACTCCGGTCAATGGGTCTCCGGACTCGGCCAGCCCCGACCCTCGGGGACTCGGCGCTCTTGACTCCGGTCAATGGGTCTCCAGACTCGGCCAGCCCCGACCCTCGGGGACTCGGCGCTCTTGACTCCGGTCAATAGGTCTCCGGACTCGGCCAGCCCCGACCCTCGGGGACTCGGCGCTCTTGACTCCGATCAACGGGTCTCCGGACTCGGCCAGCCCCGACCCTCGGGGACTCGGCGCTCTTGACTCCGGTCAACGGGTTTCCGGACTCGGCTAGCCCCGACCCTCGGGGACTCGGCGCTCTTGACTCCGGTCAACGGGTTTCGGACTCGGCCAGCCCCGACCCTCGGGGACTCGGCGCTCTTGACTCCGGTCAACGGGTTTCCGGACTCGGCTAGCCCCGACCCTCGGGGACTCGGCGCTCTTGACTCCAATCAACGGGTTTCGGACTCAGCTAGCCCCGACCCTCGGGGACTCGGCGCTCTTGACTCCGGTCAATAGGTCTCCGGACTCGGCCAGCCCCGACCCTCGGGGACTCGGCGCTCTTGACTCCGGTCAATGGGTCTCCAGACTCGGCCAGCCCCGACCCTCAGGGACTCGGCGCTCTTGACTCTGGTCAATAGGTCTCCGGACTCGGCCAGCCCCGACCCTCGGGGACTCGGCGCTCTTGACTCCGGTCAATGGGTTTCCGGACTCGGCTAGCCCCGACCCTCGGGGACTCGGCGCTCTTGACTCCGGTCAATGGGTCTCCGGACTCGGCCAGCCCCGGTCCTCAGGGACTCGGTGCTCTTGACTCCTGTCAACGGATCTCAGGACTCGGTGCCTTGGCACATCGACCAAGAAGACTCCGTAACTTGTTACTATTGTGTGAACCTACAACGCCTCTCTTGACCCCCGGGTCCAGAGACACAGATATTGCGTTTATAAGAAACGAAAAGGAGAAAAGATTCAGTACAAGGATTACAAATTACAAAGGGAGCCGATCAAAGGGCCGGTTACAAGAATCAAACACACCAACTGTCAAGATCATGGCCTGGGGCACTCGTCCCTGCGCCTAGTGCTGCATCCGTAGCAAGCTTGCCCCACATGAGCTCCTCGCAAGCTCTCTTGTAGCACCACTGCAGCCGTCGACGGGACAGCACCAATAGAGGGCTGTTAGCGAATGCCTCCGGGTATCCCTTGCTCTACAAAGCATTTCACCCCACATGGCCCTCGTCACATGGGAATGCAGGGGTGAATGGGACAGCACTCAGACGCTAATCAACACCTCAGGACATTCGCAAGCACTCTTCTAGCACCAAGCTACCAAGTGCCCATGATTCCTCCCTGGAGGATGAACCCAGGAACAAGCCCCCAACATTCTTCAAAATGGTTGGTACGCCTATCATCTGATTACCGCAAGGCCCTGTGCCATGGTTACTATTTATAGCCCTGTGCTAGACCATCGCATGTGACTCCGGTTGCATTGTTCAGCGCGTGAGCTCTGTGCCACGCAGCAGCTCCTCTCTTCGAGGTGCTCAGTCCGCCCTTATCACCTTCGGCTTAATCCGACCACGGGAGTGTTCTGTGCATTCACATGAACCCCGTTCTTGTCACGACTTGTCTGGCAAAGCTTATCCTTTCGGCGGCCTGACTGCCCCGAAGCATGGAGATCCTTTTCTTGACCTTTAGCCCGACTTTTCTAGTCGGCCCAATGCTCGGGGACTACTTCATATGGAGGGCTCCTTGCGTCGCCCTCCATATGCCTCATCAGGATGTGTCACTTTTCCCAAGTGGTGCAGCTCCTCGGCGCTCGACTCAACCACGACTCGGCACTACGCCACTCGAGGCTCTGCCCCGGGTCCGCCCAGGGTCATCCCCGGATGGCCGGCGGTTTTCTTTTTTGAGCACCGCCCACCCTTGTGTCGGCCTGCCGACCAAGATGCTTCAGCCGACCTGGAAGGCTTCATTTCTTCATCGACAGTCCGACACGTGCCTGCACGTTGCTCGGGGACTTGTGGGATATGGGTATCCCTGGGCCCACTACCGACCGGATATGTAGTCGGCCTGGGCCCACGTCTGACAAGGATGTGGGCCGACTCCAGGCCGGCCCACAAGGATCCCCGGCTTGATGGACAAGATTGGAGAAGACTTAGCCCGCAAGGCATTCGGCGATACACTCGGATCCCGCCCGGAGACCATGGAGATTACACGACAACCGACTTGGATTAGTTTCCTGATCTGAGCCGGACCATAATTAGAGATAACCCACTTGTAAACCCTAGGCCGCCAGCCTATATAAGGCGGCCTAGGTCGACCCCCTTAGATCATTGAATCTGATTCTCGCCTATTGTAACCAAGAGCCCGCCGTTGTTCCCCGGAACTCACCGAGCAGATCAATACAAGACCCCGAGAACAGGACGTAGGGTATTATACCTCCGGGTAGCCCGAACCTGTATAATCCCTGTGTCCTTGTGTTACCTCGAGCTCCCTAGTCCAGCGATCCCCCTGTGCCTACAAATCAACCATCTGGGTACCCCCGGGTGGACTGCCGGACTAGAACTCCGACAGGAAGAAATCTGATGGGTAGACCCCAAAACCACAGTGGAAGAATTCCAGAAAAGCCACTAGCTCGAGGGTGTTGGGGGTCGGATAGACTTGACCTTTGGCATGACGGCGAGGAAAGATGGTGGTGTTTGGAAGTAGTCCAAGGTCCTCCAGCTGTTGTAGTTGCTTCATTGTGGTGGTGGATTTGTCCCAGTATTTGTCCGTGGTGCAAATCATCGACCCACTGCGCAGCTCCCGTCCGGCGGCGGCGCTGCTCTGGTTTCCTGATGATTCACCACTGGATGAAGATTGGGGCGAGGAGGCCATGGCAGTGAAAGGGTTAACTCTGATGGATAGAGGAGTAGATGGAAAACAAGGCGGAGAACAGTTGAGGAATAGCGAGTGTTTGCAGATGCAAGCAAGGAAGACGAAGGCCCAAATGGAGTCCAGGCGGCCGCGCCTGGGGGCTTTATGGTTTCACGAGAGAGCACGAACTCCGAGAAACCTGGCCTCGAGCCGCGCAATCTGCAGTCATTGTTGGGTCAAAAAGATTCTTCCCTTTTTCTGCGGCACGCGTCGTTTCAAAAACTATGCAGGTCAAATTCAATGCATTTAGGATTGTTAGCTTATTTGGGAAGCTATCAGTTTTAAACGATCGAACACTTGGTGTGTATAGAGGAAATACCCCGATCATATCTGATTGGGGACAAATTTCCCGAACATGCTAGATGTTAGTTAGTCTGTTCGGAAGAAGTTCTTGTTCGAGGGATTACTCTCTAGACAGGCAGTTTCATAAATAGATTAACTCAAACATTTCCAAACACAGATAGAGGGACTATTGTTGCATCTCTCAAGTGAAATTTTTTCATTAATCCAAAAGGTAGAACATTTCACAGGAGATTGATAACTATCCTGAAACTAAAAGTTCAAAATGCTAATCTTTGCCTAGCTGATGCCATCAGCGAGGATTAGGGCAGTGTCGCGCCGGCCAGTGGATCATCATCTATCGCATTCTCCTCTTCAGAGTCGCTAACGAGATCCACGAGCGCTTCGTCTTTGGGGATCCCGATCAGGTCGCGGTTCAGGGAGACGAAGAAGCGCCGGGCGAATTCCTCGTCGCCGCTGGTGTCCACCGGAGCAGAAGACGAAGATGCGCCTGTGCGCGAGGGCTCCGGCTTCAGCCGAGTTCTGCTACCTCCTTGTACCGGCTCGTCATCGGAGGAAAGGGAGATGGGAGACACCAGGGCTGGAGAAGGCAATGCAGGATGCTTCCCGGCGGCAATGCTCGATGGAGCAGCCTCGGGAGCCGGAGACGCCATTACCGGAGCCTCCTCTCGCGGCTCGACCTCAATTCCTTCATCCCTGTGCCAGGGGAGAGCAAGGAAAGGAGCCTGAGGAGAAACGAGAGGTGGTGTCGTCGCCGGCGGGTCCTCCGGCTCGTCGGATGGTGTCTTGCACCTTGTTCAAGTGAAGATATGTGTTCAGGACATAATACCAGGGTGCTCGATCACGAGGATTACCGACTACCGACTTCAAACGAAGAAGACTCCGAATAAGACACGACGACCAGATCGCAGAAGGAAGGCCCGATGATAGTTAGAGTCCTACTAGGTTTAGGTCTATTTTGTCTTATAAGGCACGTCTCCCTGGATATAAATAGTGGGGGTCCTGTACGTAGAGGGCATTCTCAATCTTAGCCAATCCACCCGAGGGTACTTGTTACACCATTGTAATCTGTACTCGCCGAGATAATACAAGCAGCAACTGGACGTAGGGTTATTACTCGATCTCGAGGGCCTAAACCAGTATAAAATCCTGTGTCTCTCTGTTCGTCCACCGTGATCAATCTTCGCACGAAGCGGGGTGCTTGCCGGACAAATATCTGCCGAGTACAATCTCGACACAACTGATTGCGAAGCTGCAATGTATAGTAGCAGTGGTGCCTTCGGATCTGGTATTGTTAGCTTTGTCAATTGCATCAAGTATTGCTTTAGCTCCTGAAAGGCCTTGGATTGTTTTTCTCCCCATTCGAATTTTGTTGCATTTCTTAGTGTTGCAAAGATGGGCAGGCTTCGTTCTGCTGCCTTTGCGATGAATTTGTTCAAAGCTGCTATTCTTCTTGACAATTTTTGTACATCCTTTATGCACTTTGGCTCTTCCATGTCAAGTATTGCATTGATCTTGTCAGGGTTGGCTTTGATCTCATTTGCTGATACTAGACATCCCAGTATCTTCCATCTTGTCACTCTGATGACACATTTCTCAGGATTGAGCTTGAGCCCAACTTCTCTCATTCTTGCGAAGGCGATTGCCATATCTGAGATGTGATCTTTTCTCTTGACACTTTTTACCAAGATATCATCGACGTATGTGATATGAAACCGCTAGGGTTTGTGGCCGATCTTTCGATGAGAGGTGTGAGATAACTCGATTGGTAGATGGAGATGACGTTCACGGCCCGACTACAGCCTTCCAAGACCGCGCCTTAGCGACCGATACACCACTTCCAAAAGCTATCACGATCTTGTGGAGCGCGACAACCAGCCACTAGGGCTCCCGTCCTGCAAGCAATCGAAGAACTAGCAAGAACGAGGAAACAAGCACTGAAATTGCAAGATAAAATTGAAGGTTTCAAACTGAATCTTAATAAGAGTGGGGTTCCGAAGACAAGGAGACGGGCGACTGGATCAGCACGCGCGCCTACAAGCAAGTAGCGATGGCTAAACTTGATCTAAACAAAACCCAAGTGTTCCTGGTGACGGCTACGGGATATATGACGTGAGGAGGACGACCAAAGGAGAGTTTGGGTCGTGCTCCAACCCTAGGACGTGTCCCTACTGGACTCTAAACAATACAAGCCCATTGGGCTAACTTAAGGTGGCGCAGCACCCTTGACAGAACGACCTCTCGGTATCTTTTGGGCCATTGACGTCGCTTCTGGACAGATATGTGTATGACACCAGAACCATATGAACGTAGACTTGATCAGCTTTCCAACAAGTCCAGAACCATCCCAATCCGACTCCGTATGTAACCGTGGCGACCGTCACGAGTTGGAGGTGTGCTGCAGTCCGAATCCAGCCTACGCGATTCCTTTTCCCTTTTGGTCTTCTCCTTGATTCCTAATCAAAACAAGAGTGCACGTGTCTCCAAGATCTAAACAGGATGGACAAGAGCTCAAGAAGGACCTCACTTGATGATTAAGTTTTCGAGCATGAGCACGAGTAATAGGACCAGCAGGTGTCGGCGTGGACGGCGTGGACGTATGATTGGTGTTGATGTCCTCATCATCCTCCCTTTCTTGAATTTGAGTCGTCCTCGACTCAAGCTCATCTTCCTCACCCAAATAAGGCTTCAAATCTGCAATATTAAATGTGGGACTAACCCCAAAATCTGCAGGAAGATCAAGCTTATATGCATTCTCATTAACACGTTCCAGCACTTTAAACGGGCCATCAGCTCTAGGCATCAGTTTCGATTTTCTTAATTCAGGAAACCTATCCTTTCGCAAATGCAACCAAACCAAATCTCCAGGTTCAAGAATCAATTCCCTTCTACCTTTATCCCCAGCAAATTTGTACTTAGCATTCATGCGCTCTATGTTTGCTTTAGTGGTTTCATGCAGTTTCAGCATCAATTCAGCACGTTGCTTAGCATCAAAATTCAACTTTTCAGAACTAGGCAATGGCATTAAATCAATGGGAGCACGTGGTAACAACCCATAAACAATCTCGAATGGGCACATCTTTGTAGTAGAATGCAGCGAACGGTTATAAGCAAATTCAATATGAGGCAAACAATCTTCCCACATCTTAATATTCTTCTTTAAAACAGCCCTTAACATAGTAGACAAAGTTCTATTGACAACCTCAGTTTGTCCATCAGTTTGGGGGTGACAAGTGGTGGAAAATAAAAGCTTAGTTCCCAATTTAGCCCATAAAGTTCTCCAAAAATGGCTTAGAAATTTAGCATCACGATCAGAAACAATTGTATTTGGCACACCATGCAAGCGAACAACTTCTCGAAAGAACAAATCAGCAATATGTGTAGCATCATCAGTTTTATGACATGGTATGAAATGTGCCATTTTAGAGAATCTATCCACAACCACGAAAACACTATCTCGCCCTTTCCTAGTCCGTGGCAATCCCAACACAAAATCCATAGAAATATCCTCCCAAGGAGCACTAGGGACAGGGAGAGGCAAATACAAACCGTTTGGATTTAACCGTGACTTCGCCTTTTGACATGTTGTGCAGCGGGCAACAAATCTCTCCACATCTCGTCGCATCTTTGGCCAAAAGAAATGACCAGCAAGAATGTCCTCCGTCTTCTTCACTCCAAAATGTCCCATCAAGCCACCTCCATGCGCTTCCTGCAACAACAACAAGCGAACGGAGCTAGCTGGAATGCATAGCTTGTTAGCTCTAAACACAAACCCATCATTGATGATGAATTTGTTCCACGATTTCCCATCTTTACAATGCAGCAACACATCTTTAAAATCAGCATCATGCGCATATTGGTCTTTAATAGTATCTAACCCAAAGATCTTGTAATCAAGTTGATTCAGCAAAGTATATCTCCTAGACAATGCATCCGCAATGATATTATCCTTCCCTTTCTTGTGTTTAATAACATAAGGAAAAGATTCAATGAATTCAACCCACTTTGCATGTCTACGATTCAATTTTCCTTGACTACGAATATGTTTCAATGATTCATGATCAGAATGTATAACAAATTCTTTGGGCCACAAATAATGCTGCCATGTTTCTAGCGTCCGAACAAGAGCATATAATTCCTTATCATATGTAGAATAATTCAGTAGAGGCCCGCTCAATTTCTCACTAAAATATGCAACAGGTTTGCCTTCTTGTAACAAAACACCACCCAATCCAATTCCACTAGCATCACATTCAAGTTCGAAAGTCTTATTAAAATCTGGAAGTTGGAGCAGAGGTGCATGTGTTAACTTATCTTTTAGCATGTGGAAAGAATGCTCTTGTGCTTTTCCCCATGAAAAGGGCACTCCCTTTTTGGTAAGCTCATTCAACGGTGCAGCAATGGTGCTGAAGTCCTTCACAAAACGGCGATAGAAACCAGCAAGTCCTAGGAAACTTCGCACTTGTGTGACCGTCGTGGGTACAGGCCATCCTTGTATAGCTTCCACCTTAGCTTTATCAACCTCAATTCCCTGTGGAGTGACAACATAGCCAAGAAACGATACTCGATCGGTGCAAAAGGTGCACTTCTCAAGGTTACCAAACAAACGTGCATCACGTAGAGCATTGAAAACAGCACGTAAGTGATCAAGATGTTCATCCATGGATTTGCTGTAAATCAGTATATCATCAAAATAGACTACAACAAATTTCCCAATGAAAGCACGCAAAACCTCGTTCATTAATCTCATGAAAGTACTAGGTGCATTAGTTAACCCAAAAGGCATGACTAACCACTCATATAAACCGAACTTAGTTTTGAAAGCAGTTTTCCATTCATCTCCCAATTTCATACGAATCTGGTGGTATCCACTACGCAAATCAACTTTTGAAAACACCACAGCACCACTCAATTCATCAAGCATATCATCTAATCGTGGAATAGGATGTCGATATCGAATGGTGATATTATTAATAGCCCTACAATCAACACACATACGCCATGTTCCATCTTTCTTAGGCACTAAAATAACTGGAACAGCACAAGGACTAAGAGACTCACGCACATAACCTTTGTCTAGTAGTTCTTGCACTTGTCGCTGAATCTCCTTTGTTTCTTCCGGATTTGTCCGATAAGGCGCACGGTTCGGCAAAGAGGCACCAGGAATAAGATCAATTTGGTGCTCAATCCTGCGGATTGGTGGCAGCCCCCCTGGTATCTGGCTTGGAAAGACATCAGAGTACTCCTGCAAAATGTTAGCAACAACAGGGGACAAAGAACGCTGCATATCCTCAATTGAAATCAAAGCATCCTTGCATACCAAAGCATAAGCAACAGAGGTGGATGTATTGAACTCATTAATATCAGATTTCGTAGCAAGCATACAACGTCCTTTCAGTTTTATCTCATCTTTGTCATCAACAACAGATTGGTCATTTTTATTGCTCTCAATCTTTGCTTTAGCAGCCCTAGCAACATTGGTTTGCATAATAGCTTCAGGAGACATAGGGTGCAACACAATTTTTCGATCATGGTATAGAAAAGAATATTGATTTGATCTACCATGATGCATTGAATCCCTATCAAATTGCCAAGGTCTACCTAGCAGAATATTGCAAGCTTCCATAGGAACAACATCACATTCAACAATATCTTTGTATGAACCGATGGCAAAATTGATTCGCACAAGTCTAGTTACCTTTGCCTTACCACTGTTGTTCAACCATTGGATGTAGTAGGGATGCGGATGTGGTTTGGTGGTGAGGGCAAGCTTCTGTACCATGTCGCTGCTTGCCAAGTTGTTGCAGCTACCACCATCAATGATCATGTGGCACGAACGCTCCTTGATGACACACTTGGTTTGAAACAAAGTGTGTCGCTGATTTTGTTCTGCCGTCTCCATTTGTGCACTAAGCACCCGTTGTACGATCAAACTCTCATAGTGCCCCGCATCATCTGCATTAATATGTTCCTCTATGTGTTCCTCACTACCTGCATGGTCAGCCGCAAGCAATGCAAGTGTATCTTCATCAAAATCACTAGCAGATGAACACTCACCATCATCTTTGACAATCATAACACGCTTGTTTGGACAGTCACGCATCACATGTCCATATCCCTTGCACCGGTGACATTGTATGTTGCTGGTTCTACCGGTAGATGCCACGGATGAAGTACTCGCAGCCGGCTTTTGCGTTGTCTTCACACTTGAATTGGCGGGGGCAGCTCGCATGTTCTCACTGGATGATAGTGCAGGAGTACGTGAAGACGGAGTTGTGGTCGTGCGCTGCTGCCATGAACTAGCTTTCCCTGCAGAAACATTAGTCCTTGCGCTAGCACGTCGTCCCTGCACTTCTCTTTCAGCTTTACAAGCAAGATGAAATAGTTTGGTTACGGTATTGTATTCTTTGTAAGCGAGGATATCCTGAATTTCCCGATTTAACCCGCCTAAAAATCTAGCCATAGCAGGTTCCTCTTCCTCCTCTAATTTACAACGCAACATACCCGTTTGTAATTCCTGATAGTATTCTTCTACGCTTTTAGCACCTTGTTTCAATTGCTGCAACTTATTTATCTTATCACGGGCATAGTAAGATGGAACAAACCTAGCTCTCATGGCTCGTTTTAGCGCATCCCAAGTTTTAGGTATGTTATTAGGATTTTTCTTGGCATATTCTATCCACCAAATAGAAGCAAAATCTGTAAACTCGCTAGTAGCAGCCCTAACACGTGTAGCCTCAGGAAATTCATGGCATGCAAACTTTTGATCAACAGCAATCTCCCATGTAATGTATGCATCAGGGTCATATTTACCATCAAAAGGAGGTATTTTAAATTTGATCGTGCTGAAAGCTTCATCATTATTATTATGTACCTCGCGTCGGCGGTGGCCACCCATACCTCTACGGTTGTGACGTAGGCGACGTCGATCACGAGTGTCTCTATCATCATGTTCAGTATCAGCTGTGTACTCATCGTCATCTTGATCTTCCTCCTTCTCTTCTTTATGCTTGTCATCTCGATCTTCCTCCTTTTCTTCTTTGTGCTTCTCTTTATTATCGTTGTGGAGGTCATCAAAACGCCTTAGAAGAGCAGCAAGGCTTTTGTCCACAGCAGCAACAGACTTCTCCAAACTTGTAAGCTTGTTGTTTGTAGCAATCTGCGTATCCTCCAACTGCCCAAGCTTTCATTTGTCACCTGCACGTCGTTATCCAGTCCCTCCGTGTGCAGCTTCACTTGCCTTTCAAAATGTTGAATGATGCCCTTTGTGCGAGGTGAATGTGCCATTCCGTTATCTTCGTCGGACCCTGGCATGGTTCAAAGACAAAGACAACAAGAAGCCAAGTGAAGAAATAAAAGCCCTACAACTACTAGGATGTAGCTACAGCAAGTCGCTCGCTCTCCACTTGTTACACACGTTCTTATCAATTCTTACCTTGCCTGACAGGAGGGGTCGTCTTCCAACAAGTCTGCAGCAATGGATGAAGTGTATCGGTGCCGCAGCACAAGACCTGACAAGCTGTAGAATTTGTGGAGCTATAGGTGGGCTGAAACAAGGAACAAACTAGCACCACGTTAGTTACAAAAAGCAAGCTGAATAATCGTTCAACCGGCGGTACTGTGCTGGTCCTAGCCTAGACCGTGCTAGAGAAGCGAGCCTGGACACAAAGAAGAGCACAACACACCACCCAAAGTGAATGAAAATAACACAGATCAGCCCCTTTCTCTTTCTCTGTTTTTTTTTTGCTTTTTTTTCCTTCTCTTTTTTTTTCTTTTTTTTTTCAGGGGACACTCAAAACTGATTATATGAACAAGAAGATTGCCAGAGAGCAATTCAGCACACACACTTTTCCAGAAAATGTAGGGGTATTCCGGTAAAAAAAGATACTCTCTCTCTCTCTCTCTCTGAAGTAAGCCACACGTTTAGATATGAATACTTGCTGCGTGGTTTCTCTGATATTTGAAACACAGGATGAACTGATTCGTAGTCCGACTGGGACTCCTAATTTCTACTCAGTTTTGGCCAAAAGGGATGGATCACGGGATCCGATTAGAACTTCTATTCCTACTCAGATTCGGCCAGAGAGGGATCACGGAATCTGATTAGGACTTCCAATTCTACTCGGACTTGGCCAAAAGAGAGGGACAATCTATGGCAGCATGTGTTGTGATGAAGTCGTGACCAGAACTCGACACTCTACGGGAATAAAACTAGAACCAGCAGCTCAACCAAACCGATGCAACCGAAAACTCAACAAGCCCTAACCAACATGTGCTAGCCACGGCTCAAAGGTTTTAGGATTGCAGGAAATGAATCTACTATTTTTTTTGGCTTTTCTGTACTATAGGAAAATAAAAACAGCGAAGGATTGGAAGTCTCTCACCGATAAACCTTGCTCTGATTACCAATTGATAAGAAACCGCTAGGGTTTGTGGCCGATCTTTCGATGAGAGGTGTGAGATAACTCGATTGGTAGATGGAGATGACGTTCACGGCCCGACTACAGCCTTCCAAGACCGCGCCTTAGCGACCGATACACCACTTCCAAAAGCTATCACGATCTTGTGGAGCGCGACAACCAGCCACTAGGGCTCCCGTCCTGCAAGCAATCGAAGAACTAGCAAGAACGAGGAAACAAGCACTGAAATTGCAAGATAAAATTGAAGGTTTCAAACTGAATCTTAATAAGAGTGGGGTTCCGAAGTCAAGGAGACGGGCGACTGGATCAGCACGCGCGCCTACAAGCAAGTAGCGATGGCTAGACTTGATCTAAACAAAACCCAAGTGTTCCTGGTGACGGCTACGGGATATATGACGTGAGGAGGACGACCAAAGGAGAGTTTGGGTCGTGCTCCAACCCTAGGACGTGTCCCTACTGGACTCTAAACAATACAAGCCCATTGGGCTAACTTAAGGTGGCGCAGCACCCTTGACAGAACGACCTCTCGGTATCTTTTGGGCCATTGACGTCGCTTCTGGACAGATATGTGTATGACACCAGAACCATATGAACGTAGACTTGATCAGCTTTCCAACAAGTCCAGAACCATCCCAATCCGACTCCGTATGTAACCGTGGCGACCGTCACGAGTTGGAGGTGTGCTGCAGTCCGAATCCAGCCTACGCGATTCCTTTTCCCTTTTGGTCTTCTCCTTGATTCCTAATCAAAACAAGAGTGCACGTGTCTCCAAGATCTAAACAGGATGGACAAGAGCTCAAGAAGGACCTCACTTGATGATTAAGTTTTCGAGCATGAGCACGAGTAATAGGACCAGCAGGTGTCGGCGTGGACGGCATGGACGTATGATTGGTGTTGATGTCCTCATCAGAGCGAGCTAGGGAGCTTGCGAACCTTACCAGGGGGTTTGGGAGATGGCTCGAGCGGCGGTATCGGCGGTCGGCCTTGGGGAGCGGACGACGGCGATGGCGCTCGGCGTCGGGGCTCCTCCGGGGCTTGGATCGGCTCCTGGGCGCGGGGCTTGGCAGCGGGGCTCCAGCTGGTCACGGACGAGCTCGGGTGGCCGGGACGGCGGCAAGCGACGGCGGCGAGGTCCTTACCTCGGCAATGGCGGGCGGCAACGGGCGGCTCAAGAAACGGGTAAAGGAGGGGGTCCTAGGGTTTATATAGGACGGAGGGTCGAGGGGATAAGCTCGGGGGAATCCGCGGCGGTCACGGAAACCACCCCGCGCGGATCTCGCGTGGTGGTTGAGCGGCGGCGGCGGGACTCTCGGTCGGAGTCGAGTCTGACTCCGACTCGGCTGGAGGTCGGGGACGACCTGGCGGGTGGGGCCCGTCTAGCAGCGGCGCAGGCGAAGGCGGAAAGGAGCAGGGGTGCCTTCGGCTCAGGGAGGCGGGAGCGGGAGTGGGCGTTGGCAGCTGGGCCAGCTGGGCCGGACTGGGCCGAGCGGCTGCGGGAAGGGGGAGGTAAGGCGGGCCGAGCTAGGAAGTTTAGGGGGCAAAGGTGGACCGGACCAAAAGTTAAGGGGCTAGAAACAGACTTAATCGCAGAAAACAAGCAAACACTCATTCCAAAGCAAATTAAATGAGGATTTCAAATATAAATTCAAAACCCATCAATTAAGTTGCTAGAAACCAAAAATATGCTTCGACATGAATGCATACACATGTTTTCCTACGCTTACTTTTGCTTTTAATTTTGACCTAATTTAATTAAACCCCTATGTGATATGAACAATTCAATAATTAAATAATTTAAAAACCTAATTTTTATTAAGGCGTAATTTTTAGGGTGTTACAACCATGCAAAACCGCTCCGCGGCCATCCTGCGTCCGCCACCTGTCCCAGCCGGCGCCCTTCCACCCGCGTCTCGCATGGCACCGCGTGTCCCCGGCTCATCCCGCTCGCGCACCGCGTCAAACCCGCCCACGCGTAGTCGCTCGTGCGCCCACATGGCCTCGGCCAGGCTCCCTCCGCTGGGCCGCTCGCACGC
>CM014278.1:19671994-19795922 GCA_004135705.1 Alloteropsis semialata | reverse complement strand
AAGTTTTAACCATTCATCATTAAGAGGTATCAAGTATCATCGTTCAGTAGTATTAAGTTGCATAGCCTAGCACATTATTACCCATAAATGCATAACCCAGGTTGAACAAGAAAGTAAGTTTCAAGAATACTAGGGATAACCTAAATAGATTAACTCATGCATCAGTGTAAGTGATTAAATAATGTGTATAGGTATCAAGGAATTCTCGTGTTATACTTGCCTTCCTCTTGGTACTGCAGCTGCTGCTCTTGCTCTTCAAAGTGTTGCTCGAAGGACGGCTCGAACGGCTCAGGGTCTAGACTCGAACAACAATCACGAACACACAATCCAGACAAGCCAGCACATGCATATCAAGTGAAATTTATTAGAAAAGTACACCAAACAATTCAAACAGTGTCTAAAAAGCTAATAAAACTATTCTACACATCACTATGAACACATAAGTGAAAGAATCACTGAAATCGGAGTTAAAACGCATAATCTAGGGCTAAAACAAGGTCTAGGGGCCTGCTGGCAAAGAAACTAAACTTCCAGGGACTTAACTACGAGAAAATAGGGACCTAAATATAATTACATATAAAAATAGAAGGTCTAACATGTAAAAACTACAACCTAGGACGGTGGGTTCAATTATTTAAAAGCTCAGGGTCTAAATCGCAAGAAAAAGGACTTAAACCTAATTATTTTTGAACTAAGGTGGACTGCGGGTTGATTCCTGGAAAACAGAGGGGCCTAAATGCAAAAGGTGCACTGCGTGGCGGCTGGCTGGCGTGGCTGCTGACGTGGCGTTGGCGTGGCGGCCACATGGCGCTGACTGGGCCATGGACCACGGATCCACGGTGGACCGGTTATGGGCGAAGGGGTATGGTCTAATCTGGGCCGTCCAGATTAGATCTGAGGGAGAATTGAGCGGGCGATGGTAAGCGGCCGGCGGCGAGGTTGGGCGGCGGCGAGCAGCGGCGCTACCTCGGTTTAGGAGCTAGGGGCCTCGGTTTGGCGTGCGGGTTGGCTTGGGAGCGTGATAAGAAACCGCTAGGGTTTGTGGCCGATCTTTCGATGAGAGGTGTGAGATAACTCGATTGGTAGATGGAGATGACGTTCACGGCCCGACTACAGCCTTCCAAGACCGCGCCTTAGCGACCGATACACCACTTCCAAAAGCTATCACGATCTTGTGGAGCGCGACAACCAGCCACTAGGGCTCCCGTCCTGCAAGCAATCGAAGAACTAGCAAGAACGAGGAAACAAGCACTGAAATTGCAAGATAAAATTGAAGGTTTCAAACTGAATCTTAATAAGAGTGGGGTTCCGAAGTCAAGGAGACGGGCGACTGGATCAGCACGCGCGCCTACAAGCAAGTAGCGATGGCTAGACTTGATCTAAACAAAACCCAAGTGTTCCTGGTGACGGCTACGGGATATATGACGTGAGGAGGACGACCAAAGGAGAGTTTGGGTCGTGCTCCAACCCTAGGACGTGTCCCTACTGGACTCTAAACAATACAAGCCCATTGGGCTAACTTAAGGTGGCGCAGCACCCTTGACAGAACGACCTCTCGGTATCTTTTGGGCCATTGACGTCGCTTCTGGACAGATATGTGTATGACACCAGAACCATATGAACGTAGACTTGATCAGCTTTCCAACAAGTCCAGAACCATCCCAATCCGACTCCGTATGTAACCGTGGCGACCGTCACGAGTTGGAGGTGTGCTGCAGTCCGAATCCAGCCTACGCGATTCCTTTTCCCTTTTGGTCTTCTCCTTGATTCCTAATCAAAACAAGAGTGCACGTGTCTCCAAGATCTAAACAGGATGGACAAGAGCTCAAGAAGGACCTCACTTGATGATTAAGTTTTCGAGCATGAGCACGAGTAATAGGACCAGCAGGTGTCGGCGTGGACGGCGTGGACGTATGATTGGTGTTGATGTCCTCATCATCCTCCCTTTCTTGAATTTGAGTCGTCCTCGACTCAAGCTCATCTTCCTCACCCAAATAAGGCTTCAAATCTGCAATATTAAATGTGGGACTAACCCCAAAATCTGCAGGAAGATCAAGCTTATATGCATTCTCATTAACACGTTCCAGCACTTTAAACGGGCCATCAGCTCTAGGCATCAGTTTCGATTTTCTTAATTCAGGAAACCTATCCTTTCGCAAATGCAACCAAACCAAATCTCCAGGTTCAAGAATCAATTCCCTTCTACCTTTATCCCCAGCAAATTTGTACTTAGCATTCATGCGCTCTATGTTTGCTTTAGTGGTTTCATGCAGTTTCAGCATCAATTCAGCACGTTGCTTAGCATCAAAATTCAACTTTTCAGAACTAGGCAATGGCATTAAATCAATGGGAGCACGTGGTAACAACCCATAAACAATCTCGAATGGGCACATCTTTGTAGTAGAATGCAGCGAACGGTTATAAGCAAATTCAATATGAGGCAAACAATCTTCCCACATCTTAATATTCTTCTTTAAAACAGCCCTTAACATAGTAGACAAAGTTCTATTGACAACCTCAGTTTGTCCATCAGTTTGGGGGTGACAAGTGGTGGAAAATAAAAGCTTAGTTCCCAATTTAGCCCATAAAGTTCTCCAAAAATGGCTTAGAAATTTAGCATCACGATCAGAAACAATTGTATTTGGCACACCATGCAAGCGAACAACTTCTCGAAAGAACAAATCAGCAATATGTGTAGCATCATCAGTTTTATGACATGGTATGAAATGTGCCATTTTAGAGAATCTATCCACAACCACGAAAACACTATCTCGCCCTTTCCTAGTCCGTGGCAATCCCAACACAAAATCCATAGAAATATCCTCCCAAGGAGCACTAGGGACAGGGAGAGGCAAATACAAACCGTTTGGATTTAACCGTGACTTCGCCTTTTGACATGTTGTGCAGCGGGCAACAAATCTCTCCACATCTCGTCGCATCTTTGGCCAAAAGAAATGACCAGCAAGAATGTCCTCCGTCTTCTTCACTCCAAAATGTCCCATCAAGCCACCTCCATGCGCTTCCTGCAACAACAACAAGCGAACGGAGCTAGCTGGAATGCATAGCTTGTTAGCTCTAAACACAAACCCATCATTGATGATGAATTTGTTCCACGATTTCCCATCTTTACAATGCAGCAACACATCTTTAAAATCAGCATCATGCGCATATTGGTCTTTAATAGTATCTAACCCAAAGATCTTGTAATCAAGTTGATTCAGCAAAGTATATCTCCTAGACAATGCATCCGCAATGATATTATCCTTCCCTTTCTTGTGTTTAATAACATAAGGAAAAGATTCAATGAATTCAACCCACTTTGCATGTCTACGATTCAATTTTCCTTGACTACGAATATGTTTCAATGATTCATGATCAGAATGTATAACAAATTCTTTGGGCCACAAATAATGCTGCCATGTTTCTAGCGTCCGAACAAGAGCATATAATTCCTTATCATATGTAGAATAATTCAGTAGAGGCCCGCTCAATTTCTCACTAAAATATGCAACAGGTTTGCCTTCTTGTAACAAAACACCACCCAATCCAATTCCACTAGCATCACATTCAAGTTCGAAAGTCTTATTAAAATCTGGAAGTTGGAGCAGAGGTGCATGTGTTAACTTATCTTTTAGCATGTGGAAAGAATGCTCTTGTGCTTTTCCCCATGAAAAGGGCACTCCCTTTTTGGTAAGCTCATTCAACGGTGCAGCAATGGTGCTGAAGTCCTTCACAAAACGGCGATAGAAACCAGCAAGTCCTAGGAAACTTCGCACTTGTGTGACCGTCGTGGGTACAGGCCATCCTTGTATAGCTTCCACCTTGGCTTTATCAACCTCAATTCCCTGTGGAGTGACAACATAGCCAAGAAACGATACTCGATCGGTGCAAAAGGTGCACTTCTCAAGGTTACCAAACAAACGTGCATCACGTAGAGCATTGAAAACAGCACGTAAGTGATCAAGATGTTCATCCATGGATTTGCTGTAAATCAGTATATCATCAAAATAGACTACAACAAATTTCCCAATGAAAGCACGCAAAACCTCGTTCATTAATCTCATAAAAGTACTAGGTGCATTAGTTAACCCAAAAGGCATGACTAACCACTCATATAAACCGAACTTAGTTTTGAAAGCAGTTTTCCATTCATCTCCCAATTTCATACGAATCTGGTGGTATCCACTACGCAAATCAACTTTTGAAAACACCACAGCACCACTCAATTCATCAAGCATATCATCTAATCGTGGAATAGGGTGTCGATATCGAATGGTGATATTATTAATAGCCCTACAATCAACACACATACGCCATGTTCCATCTTTCTTAGGCACTAAAATAACTGGAACAGCACAAGGACTAAGAGACTCACGCACATAACCTTTGTCTAGTAGTTCTTGCACTTGTCGCTGAATCTCCTTTGTTTCTTCCGGATTTGTCCGATAAGGCGCACGGTTCGGCAAAGAGGCACCAGGAATAAGATCAATTTGGTGCTCAATCCCGCGGATTGGTGGCAGCCCCCCTGGTATCTGGCTTGGAAAGACATCAGAGTACTCCTGCAAAATGTTAGCAACAACAGGGGACAAAGAACGCTGCATATCCTCAATTGAAATCAAAGCATCCTTGCATACCAAAGCATAAGCAACAGAGGTGGATGTATTGAACTCATTAATATCAGATTTCGTAGCAAGCATACAACGTCCTTTCAGTTTTATCTCATCTTTCTCATCAACAACAGATTGGTCATTTTTATTGCTCTCAATCTTTGCTTTAGCAGCCCTAGCAACATTGGTTTGCATAATAGCTTCAGGAGACATAGGGTGCAACACAATTTTTCGATCATGGTATAGAAAAGAATATTGATTTGATCTACCATGATGCATTGAATCCCTATCAAATTGCCAAGGTCTACCTAGCAGAATATTGCAAGCTTCCATAGGAACAACATCACATTCAACAATATCTTTGTATGAACCGATGGCAAAATTGATTCGCACAAGTCTAGTTACCTTTGCCTTACCACTGTTGTTCAACCATTGGATGTAGTAGGGATGCGGATGTGGTTTGGTGGTGAGGGCAAGCTTCTGTACCATGTCGCTGCTTGCCAAGTTGTTGCAGCTACCACCATCAATGATCATGTGGCACGAACGCTCCTTGATGACACACTTGGTTTGAAACAAAGTGTGTCGCTGATTTTGTTCTGCCTTCTCCATTTGTGCACTAAGCACCCGTTGTACGATCAAACTCTCATAGTGCCCCGCATCATCTGCATTAATATGTTCCTCTATGTGTTCCTCACTACCTGCATGGTCAGCCGCAAGCAATGCAAGTGTATCTTCATCAAAATCACTAGCAGATGAACACTCACCATCATCTTTGACAATCATAACACGCTTGTTTGGACAGTCACGCATCACATGTCCATATCCCTTGCACCGGTGACATTGTATGTTGCTGGTTCTACCGGTAGATGCCACGGATGAAGTACTCGCAGCCGGCTTTTGCGTTGTCTTCACACTTGAATTGGCGGGGGCAGCTCGCATGTTCTCACTGGATGATAGTGCAGGAGTACGTGAAGACGGAGTTGTGGTCGTGCGCTGCTGCCATGAACTAGCTTTCCCTGCAGAAACATTAGTCCTTGCGCTAGCACGTCGTCCCTGCACTTCTCTTTCAGCTTTACAAGCAAGATGAAACAGTTTGGTTACGGTATTGTATTCTTTGTAAGCGAGGATATCCTGAATTTCCCGATTTAACCCGCCTAAAAATCTAGCCATAGCAGGTTCCTCTTCCTCCTCTAATTTACAACGCAACATACCCGTTTGTAATTCCTGATAGTATTCTTCTACGCTTTTAGCACCTTGTTTCAATTGCTGCAACTTATTTATCTTATCACGGGCATAGTAAGATGGAACAAACCTAGCTCTCATGGCTCGTTTTAGCGCATCCCAAGTTTTAGGTATGTTATTAGGATTTTTCTTGGCATATTCTATCCACCAAACAGAAGCAAAATCTGTAAACTCGCTAGTAGCAGCCCTAACACGTGTAGCCTCAGGAAATTCATGGCATGCAAACTTTTGATCAACAGCAATCTCCCATGTAATGTATGCATCAGGGTCATATTTACCATCAAAAGGAGGTATTTTAAATTTGATCTTGCTGAAAGCTTCATCATTATTATTATGTACCTCGCGTCGGCGGTGGCCACCCATACCTCTACGGTTGTGACGTAGGCGACGTCGATCACGAGTGTCTCTATCATCATGTTCAGTATCAGCTGTGTACTCATCGTCATCTTGATCTTCCTCCTTCTCTTCTTTATGCTTGTCATCTCGATCTTCCTCCTTTTCTTCTTTGTGCTTCTCTTTATCATCGTTGTGGAGGTCATCAAAACGCCTTAGAAGAGCAGCAAGGCTTTTGTCCACAGCAGCAACAGACTTCTCCAAACTTGTAAGCTTGTTGTTTGTAGCAATCTGCGTATCCTCCAACTGCCCAAGCTTTTCATTTGTCACCTGCACGTCGTTATCCAGTCCCTCCGTGTGCAGCTTCACTTGCCTTTCAAAATGTTGAATGATGCCCTTTGTGCGAGGTGAATGTGCCATTCCGTTATCTTCGTCGGACCCTGGCATGGTTCAAAGACAAAGACAACAAGAAGCCAAGTGAAGAAATAAAAGCCCTACAACTACTAGGATGTAGCTACAGCAAGTCGCTCGCTCTCCACTTGTTACACACGTTCTTATCAATTCTTACCTTGCCTGACAGGAGGGGTCGTCTTCCAACAAGTCTGCAGCAATGGATGAAGTGTATCGGTGCCGCAGCACAAGACCTGACAAGCTGTAGAATTTGTGGAGCTATAGGTGGGCTGAAACAAGGAACGAACTAGCACCACGTTAGTTACAAAAAGCAAGCTGAATAATCGTTCAACCGGCGGTACTGTGCTGGTCCTAGCCTAGACCGTGCTAGAGAAGCGAGCCTGGACACAAAGAAGAGCACAACACACCACCCAAAGTGAATGAAAATAACACAGATCAGCCCCTTTCTCTTTCTCTGTTTTTTTTTTTTGCTTTTTTTTTTCTTTTTTTTTTTTTTCTTTTTTTTTTCAGGGGACACTCAAAACTGATTATATGAACAAGAAGATTGCCAGAGAGCAATTCAGCACACACACTTTTCCAGAAAATGTAGGGGTATTCCGGTAAAAAAAAGATACTCTCTCTCTCTCTCTCTCTCTGAAGTAAGCCACACGTTTAGATATGAATACTTGCTGCGTGGTTTCTCTGATATTTGAAACACAGGATGAACTGATTCGTAGTCCGACTGGGACTCCTAATTCTACTCAGTTTTGGCCAAAAGGGATGGATCACGGGATCCGATTAGAACTTCTATTCCTACTCAGATTCGGCCAGAGAGGGATCACGGAATCTGATTAGGACTTCCAATTCTACTCGGACTTGGCCAAAAGAGAGGGACAATCTATGGCAGCATGTGTTGTGATGAAGTCGTGACCAGAACTCGACACTCTACGGGAATAAAACTAGAACCAGCAGCTCAACCAAACCGATGCAACCGAAAACTCAACAAGCCCTAACCAACATGTGCTAGCCACGGCTCAAAGGTTTTAGGATTGCAGGAAACGAATCTACTATTTTTTTGGCTTTTCTGTACTATAGGAAAATAAAAACAGCGAAGGATTGGAAGTCTCTCACCGATAAACCTTGCTCTGATTACCAATTGATATGAAACCGCTAGGGTTTGTGGCCGATCTTTCGATGAGAGGTGTGAGATAACTCGATTGGTAGATGGAGATGACGTTCACGGCCCGACTACAGCCTTCCAAGACCGCGCCTTAGCGACCGATACACCACTTCCAAAAGCTATCACGATCTTGTGGAGCGCGACAACCAGCCACTAGGGCTCCCGTCCTGCAAGCAATCGAAGAACTAGCAAGAACGAGGAAACAAGCACTGAAATTGCAAGATAAAATTGAAGGTTTCAAACTGAATCTTAATAAGAGTGGGGTTCCGAAGACAAGGAGACGGGCGACTGGATCAGCACGCGCGCCTACAAGCAAGTAGCGATGGCTAAACTTGATCTAAACAAAACCCAAGTGTTCCTGGTGACGGCTACGGGATATATGACGTGAGGAGGACGACCAAAGGAGAGTTTGGGTCGTGCTCCAACCCTAGGACGTGTCCCTACTGGACTCTAAACAATACAAGCCCATTGGGCTAACTTAAGGTGGCGCAGCACCCTTGACAGAACGACCTCTCGGTATCTTTTGGGCCATTGACGTCGCTTCTGGACAGATATGTGTATGACACCAGAACCATATGAACGTAGACTTGATCAGCTTTCCAACAAGTCCAGAACCATCCCAATCCGACTCCGTATGTAACCGTGGCGACCGTCACGAGTTGGAGGTGTGCTGCAGTCCGAATCCAGCCTACGCGATTCCTTTTCCCTTTTGGTCTTCTCCTTGATTCCTAATCAAAACAAGAGTGCACGTGTCTCCAAGATCTAAACAGGATGGACAAGAGCTCAAGAAGGACCTCACTTGATGATTAAGTTTTCGAGCATGAGCACGAGTAATAGGACCAGCAGGTGTCGGCGTGGACGGCGTGGACGTATGATTGGTGTTGATGTCCTCATCAGTATGCAAGTATGGTTTTGAATAAATCCTCCTTGAACACCATGGTGGATATGCGGCAGAAGGTAGTGCCAGCGTTGCGAAGCCCCTCGGGCATTCTGATGAAGCAAAATGTGCCCACTAGTGTGATGAAGATTGTTTTTTCTTCGTCTTCCTTCTTCATCCATATTTGATGGTAGCTAGAGAAGTAGTCCAACAGAGACATCATCTCACTTGCTGCGGCTTGGTAAATTATTTTATTAATTCTTGGCAATGGGAAATCATCCTTTGGGTGAGCTTTGTTGAGGTATGTGAAGTCAATGCACATTCTCCACTTGCCATTTTTCTTTTGCACTGGCACAGTGTTTGCTAACCACTTGGGGTATTTGACTTTGCGAATAACATTAGCATCGAGCAGTCTTTGCACTTTGGCTTTGACCACGCCTACTTTTTCCTCGGACATCTTTCTGATTTTTTGCTTCTTCGGTCTCATTTCGGGGATGATTGAGAGCTTGTGTTCAATTGTTGCTCTATCTACACCAGGTAGATCTTTGCTTGACCATGCGAAGACGTCTTTGTTGTTCCTCAGGAACTCAATGAGTCTCTCCTCTTCTTCTTCTTCTTCTAAGTCAGAGCCAATGTTACTTTCTTGTCGAAGACATCAGGTTGTAGCTACACCTGCTTTGTTTCTGTGGCCTCTTTCATGTTCTTGCAACATTTGTCGAAGTTTGGCTTCTCTTTAGGATAGTTTGGTTCTCTTTCTTCAAGCAAGTGTACATTACGTTGCCCAGATGTGGTTGCCCATTCAATTTTTCTGGCTTCCTTTTGACCACCGAAGATAGTAATAACACCTTTTAATGCTGACATCTTCATACACAAGAAGGCTTGTCTGATGGTTATATCAAAGATGTTGATTACTCCCCTACCAAAGATAACATTGTAATCGAAGATCATGTCAACGACATTGAAGGTAATATATTATGTTCTTTTGTTTGATGTACCACCGAAGGACACTGGTAATGTTATTTTCCCCAAGGTCTTTGTTTGCTTCCCTCCGAAGCCAACCAATGGAGTGTATGATGGCTCGAGGTTATCTGGGTATATTTGTCTTTGATCTCAATTTTTGGCCGGAATGATGTCTACTGAGCTGGGGGGGGGGGGGGGGGGGGGGGGGGGGGGGGGGGGGGGGGGGGGGGGGGGGGGGGGGGGGGGGGGGGGGGGGGGGGGGGGGGGGGGGGGGGGGGGGGGGGGGGGGGGGGGGGGGGAGGGGTGCCTATGTCCACTAACACTTTCCCAATTGTCTAGCCAGCTATATTGGCTTCGGTTGACATTGCATCGTTGTGCGGAAAATTGCGCAATTTCAGATCTTCTTTGGCGAAGGTAATTGGCATGTGAGACCACTCTGATTATTTGTAAGGTCCATCCACTAAAATGTTGTTCACTTGCCGAAAGTAACTCTTTCTCTGCTTCTTCATTTCAAAGGTAAGTGAAGATCCCCCGGTTATGGGAAGAATGTGTCCATAGCTTGGGAGAGGATTGGGTGGGTTTGGCTCTTGCACTTGCGGTTTTTGTGGGGGTGGAGGCAGCTCCTCAACTTTGATATTTTGGGATGTGGTTTGGTAGGCAGCTTGGGAGTATAGCTGGGGATACATCGTTTGTGGAAAGTAATGTTGGAAAGTTTGTGGTGAAAGTGAATATTGCGCTGCCATAGTTGTTGGATGTACAACATTGGAATTTAAGATGTGAAAACTGGGCAATATGGTTGTATGGTTTGAGAATTACTCGATGAAGCTGATGGTGGCTTCGTTTGACTATTTTGGATCTTGTCTGCCTTCATTTTTTCTATAGTTTTCCTGATATCTCTGCACTACTCGGTGCCATGAGTGTGGTTTTTGCCATGATATTGACAGGCCCGAAGTTGGACCCCTTCCTCTTCCTCGGCCTCTGGCGGCTCTTCCTCCTCTTTGATTCAGTTCACCCCTTGGGTCTGTGTGTGTGTTCTCTTGGTAGGAGGACTTGTTCTCTTGGAATGAAGGTGGATTCTCAACATTCATGATGAATTGAGATTTGTAGCATTGGTAATGGCTTGGGTTGTAATGGCTTTGTTTGTTTTGGGAATCAGGCTGGTTTTTAATGATAGCTTCTCTAGCTAGTCTCCTTCGGTTATCATTGTCGGATAGACAATATTTCTTGAACTCTTCATATAAGTCACCAAGGGTAGCTGGTGTTTCTCTTGCAATATGCTGTGCAAATGGTCCTGGCCGAAGCCCATGAATAGCTGCAAACTTGGCAGCTTCGTCAGGGATATGAGGAGCTTGGGATCTTAAGGTTACAAACTTGCGAAAGTATTCTTCCAAGGGCTCCTTTGGTTGCTGATGTACAGTCAACTCTGCATGATAGTGCTTGATCTCCCATAATGTTGAAGTTCTTGATCAGATCTCTTTTTAATTCATACCAGCTGTTAATGGATAGCCTTGGCAGCTTCATATACCAACTCATTGCAGCGCCATCACAAATAATGATGAAAGATTTTGCTACCACGACATCATCTCATCCAGCCGAAGCTATTGTGACTTTGTAGCTTATTATGAATTGCTTGGGATCGGTGAAGCCATTGTACCTTGGTAATGATATTGGTTTATACAAAGGCGACCATCTTTCCAGTTGCAAGGCTTCTGATAAGGGACATGCATGGTCGATTGGGCGAGTGTGCAATATCTATTGACTGATTCTCGAAGTGGAAACACGATTTGCTCCCACGTCGACAAAGGCGACTGGCTCATTTAGTTCGGCTTGTAACTCAGCGACTTGTTTCTTTGCTCTTTCCAATTCTGCACGAAGCTGGGCAGCTCTTGTGCTTGTGTTGTTCATTCTTCTCTGCTTTGCCTGTCTCAGTTCATTCAACTGTTATTTGATCTGAAATAGCTCTTGCTGTTGCTCTTCTTCTTCTTGTAAAATTTGTTGTTGTAGCTCATTTTGGGCAGCTTCGAACTCTTTCTGCTGCTCAATGCGCTTAAGACGCAGCCACTCTTCCAGTCTACTCAGTTTCTCCCCATGAGTAAGGGTGTCTTTTCATCCTCTCGTTCTTCACTTACATCTTCAGTGTCGGTTTCAGTGGTGTTTTGTGTGATTAGGAGTTGGGTTTTGTCCTCAGTTTGGGTTGTGCCTTCGATATTGTTTTTCCTTGGCACTCTTTTTGGTTTCATGGTGGTGTTCGTGGGGTTTTTCTCGTGCACAGCACAAATGGTGGGTGCCAACTGTTGTGATATAGCCAAAGATAATAAGCACAAATAGTAGCTAAGACTGAGAACAAGAGATAAGCAACAGTAAATTACTCATTAACAGTATTCTCGGGAATCAGCCCTTTACAGGTTGGTGAGGGCTCCCCTTTTATAGGAAGGTCAAGAGACATCTTTACACTCCACTTATGCCCCTGAAAACCAGGCATCAGCCTCATGACTATTCAACTTGGATAATATAGGGGCATAGTAGTACATTTACATCTCACGGTTTGAACAGTTTGACTAACAGCACTGTGTTTGACCTCGCCCTTCTTGGCTTCATCATAGCTTCAGAGGCTTCAGATGCCTTCGTCACCCAATTTGTCTTTGGGTAAGGTTGTCCTCCTTCGTCTGGTATCGAAGCCTCCATGGTACCCACGAAAACCGATCATATGTTAAATCGAAGGAAAAACTCTGTAGGTTTAGTCATCATGAGCTAGAACCTACATTCGCTTCAATATGGACCCGTGTTATCATCATCCAAAGGCAACAAAGAGTGTGCTGCATTGGACCCGTTGCCGAAGACGATTAGTTTGTCACCTCGTAAAGCAAAGGCAAATTCTCAGAGACAGCTGTTAGCCGTATGGAGTGGTTTCTTCGCAGGCCAATCCCCTAACAGTAGACATGGTGTCTAGTCTTGTGAATTATAACACCCTAAAAATTATGCCTTAATAAAAATTAGAATTTAATATATTTAATTATTGAATTGTTCATGTCATATAGGGGTTTAATTAAATTAGGCCAAAATTAAAAGCAAAGGTAAGCGTAGAAAACCTGTATGTGCACTCATGCCGATGCATATTTTTGTTTGTTAGATACTTAATTGATGGGTTTTGAATTTATATTTAAAATCTTCATTTAATTTGCTCTTGAATGAGTGTTTGTTTGTTTTCTCGCTTTATGTCTGATTCTAGCCCCTTAACTCTTGGTTCGGTCTGTTTTTGCCTCCTGGACTCTTTAGCCCAACCCGCTTAACCTCCCTCTCCTTCTCCCCCTGCCCACAGCCTGCTCAATTAAGTAGGCCTAGCTGTCGTGCCCCGCTTCCACCACCGCTTCCCTGAGCCGAAGAAGGCCCAGCGCCAGGGTGCCAACGCCCGGGCCGCTGCTAGGCGGGCCCCGCTTGCCAGGGTCGTCTCCGACCTCCAGCCGAGTCGGAGTCGGACTCGACTCCGACCGGGAGTCCCGCCGTCGCCGCGCAACCGCCGCCCGGATTCCGCGCCAACAGCCTGTATCCACCCCAGACTCCATGCGCGCTTATCCCCTCAACCCCCTACCCTATAAAGCTACCCCGAGGCCCCCTCGCGCCCTCGTTTCCCCGCACCTGAGAGCGTCGCCAGCATTGCCAAGGTAGGAAGCTCGCCGCCGAGCTTGTGTCGCCGTCCGGTCACCCCGAGCTCACCCCGACCTCGCCCTTATCTTCGCAGGAGCTTCCGCCGTCGATCCCCGCGCCCAGGAGCCGAGCCAAGCCCCAGAGCACCCTCGCCACCCTTGACCGAGCGCCGCCGCTGTTTCCCCGACGCCGGCAAGCCACTCCGCCGCCTGGACCTCCCACCAGATCCCCTAGGTGAGTTCGCTACGCTCCCCTCTCGCTCCCAAGCCAATCCCCGTGCAAAACCGAGGTCCCTAACCCCTAAACCGAAGCAGCACCGTCGCTCGCTGCCGTCCCAGCTTGCCGCCGGTCGAACTCACCGCCGCCCTCTTGATCCTGGCCTTCGGATCTAATCCGGACGGCCATGATTGCCCCACACCCCTTCGCCTGTAATCGGTCCACCGTGGACCCATGGACCGAGTCCACGGTGCGGTCCACGGCCCAGTCAGCGCCACGTGGCTGACACGTGGGCACCACATCAGCGCCACGTGGCTGAGTCAGCCACGCAGTGCTACTTTTGCACTTAGGCCCCTCTATTTTCAAGAAATCAACCCGCAGTCCACCCTAGTTCAAAAGTATTTAGGTTTAAGTCTTTTTTTGCGATTTAGACCCTGAGCTTTTAAATATTTGAACCCACCATCCTAGGTTGTAGTTTTTACATGTTAGACCTTCTGTTTTTTGCATAATTACATTTAGGTCCCTAGTTTCTTGCAGATAAACCCTTAGATCTTGTTTTAGCCCTACAATATGCGTTTTAACTCCGATTTCAGTGATTCTTGCGCTCATGCGTTCGTAGTAACGCGTAGAATAGTTTTATTAGCTTTTTAGCCACTGTTTGCATTGATTAGTGTATTGTTCTAATTTATTTTACTTGATATGCATGTGTTGGTGATTGGTGATCATGTCTAGCCGGTGAGCTATTCGAGCCGTCTTTTGAGCAACACTTTGAAGAGCAAGAACAATAGCTGCAGTACCAAGAGGAAGGCAAGTATAACATGAGAATTCCTTGATACCTATACACATTTTTAATCACTTACATTCATGCATGAGTTAATCTGTTTAGCTTATCCCTAGTATTCTTAAAACTTACTTTCTTGTTCAACCTGGGCTATGCATCTTTTAGGTAGCAAATGCTAGGCTATGCAACTTGAGCTTACTATCACTGGATGATGATACTTGGAAACTTATTAATGATGATTAATTGTGAATGATAAAACTTGCTTTTTAGCAACATGGTTAGGAAGCTAGAACATGTGCTGTGTGCTTTGTTCTCGGCAACCCTTGTTCTAGAATATGTGCTGTGTGCTTTATTCTAGGCAATTCACGATCTGGAACATGTGCTGTGTGCTTTGTTCTAGGCAACCTAATAAAATGGGACATGTGTTGTGTGCTTTGTTCTAAACAACCTATAAACTGGAACATATGCTGTGTGCTTTGTTCTGGGCATCACTTGTTATGGTTCTATCTTAAAGTGGCAATCTAGGAAAACAGTGCAACCACGGGAATCAATGGGCTCTGGTCTTGACTAAGTAAAAAGCACAACTCTAATTAGTTGGGGGTTACTGAAAGGCGCAAGGGGGATCTGTGGTTTAAGTATGAGCCTGATCTGCTTGGGGACGGACTCACGTTGCGCCCTGATGTCCGTAGGCATTTGTTCACGTTGCGCCCTGAACGCCATCAACCCACTCACGTTGCGCCCTGGGTGTTTTGTTGATCCCGGGAGTTGGGTTCATGCGCCTATGTTAAAACCTTAGCGGCCCTTGGCTTTTTAGGGGGACTTTTGGAAGGTCTCGTAGCGTCCCTATGCAGTCGTACCAAAGGAAGTGTGATGAGTGTGCCTGATCAGCACTGCATGTTCTAGGGAAAGTGTACAACCTCTGCAGAGTGAAAACTGATATGTCAGCCGTACTCACGGTTACAAGTGGCCTGGATCCTTTTTGACTGGTGATTTTTACCCTGGTGATGTTTAATTAAAATTGGTAATGATATGATGATGACATAATGATATTACCTTATCCTCTTAATTTGGGTTACAACTGGGTTTTACCTGTTACACTGTAGTAAATTGGTTATTGTTAAAATATGACCAACTAAAAGTGCTTACCGCAGTTAAACCGTGTCAAGCCTTTTTAAGCCTTCATCCCTCGTGTTATATATGTTAAGTAAAGCCAGTTTACTTACACTTGCATTATTCAACAAAATCCCGGATGGGTAATCAGATAAACTTGATATTCGGGCATTGGATTTATTTTGATATTCTGTTATTCTAAAGCTATATGTGTGTATTGGACTTCCTGGGTACACATATAGTAGCATTCGGGTTTATTTGTAAATCCAGGTGTGACAGATTGGTATCAAAGCAATGCTGACTGTAGGACACGCAGCCTAGATAGAATGGTCATTTAGAGTCTTCCTTTGTCCTTGTCTTGATTCAATTTAAGTTTTAATCTTGATTATTTCACTTATCCTTATTATTACTCCTTATTTCTAAATTGCTTTAATCTCTTGTTTCACTTTGTCTATTTTATACAAACCTTAATCTTATTATTCTATCTCATTCTATATCAAAATTTTAATTTATTCTCTTGCTCTCTTTTCTCTATAGATGGCTCGCACTAAGGTCACTCCGCGCAAGTGTGTTGGAGAGTTCTTGCCTCCCAGAGTTGCTGCTGGATGAGCACTCCAGGATGTGGGAAGAGCTTCAAGTAGCAAGGCTTAGGATCGCAGAGCTGGAGCACCCCGGCGCCGAACCACCAATGGAGGAGCCGGAGTACCTTGGAGAAGCACCGCCGCGCAAGAGGACCCACTACGGGACTGCTGCTAGTCGCACCACCATAGATGAGCACTAGATGGTCTTGAGTTGTAATAAAAAAATGCTAGTCCTGCGAGTGGAGTCGTTTGAGTCGTGTGAGTCGTCTGAGTCTTAGTGTTTGAACAGTGTCAATGAGTGCTTGCTTTATTATTCTTGTGACTTGTGTGATTTGGATCTTTGTAATGAGTGCGGTGCATGTGAACCTATTGTTCACATACATCTAGAATATTGGTTTAGTTCGTTAATAAATAAATAGTTGGGTTATATAATCTATCTGTCTCTTTACCTTGCACATATCCTTTATCTGTTCCCTATCTGCTGAATTCTCTCAACCTGTCTTTATCATGTTACTTATGGTCAAACAGAATGGATTCATGTTATGGAATTGAAAAGTAACAGTGACATGTGTCTGTAACAGATGGCCAACCGGAGGAATGCTCGCGGAGGTAGTGCCAATCCGAACCCACCGCCATCACCTCCAGTGCCCCTCGAACAGCTACTGACCAATCAGAACAAGTTGCTACAACAGATGGCCAACGCGTTTGCAGCTATGCATTAGAACCTGCAGAACCAGCCGCCTCCCAAGCACCAGCCACAAGTCAGAGACCGGCGTGGGGAGTTCATGAAAGGACGCCCGCCTATCTTCACCCATGCTAGTGAGCCATTACCAGCTGAAGACTGGCTCAAGGCGGTGAACCATCAGCTGGTCATAGCTCAGTGCACCGATAGGGAGAAGGTGCTCTATAGATCTGGACAGTTACAAGGAGCTGCCCAGGAATGGTGGGACTCATACCTGTACTCTCACCAGGACCCTGACCACATCTCGTGGGCAGAGTTCAGCGAGAGGTTCCGCGACCATCACATTCCAGAGGGACTCGTGACTCCGAAGCAGGAGGAGTTCCTAGCCTTGAAGCAAGGGTCGATGACTGTCACTACCTATCGTGACAAGTTCATCGAGCTGTCCCGCTACGCTCCAGAGAACGTGGCGGATGATAAGAAGTGTCGAGATTGTACTCGGCAGATATTTGTCCGGCAGGCACCCTGCTTTGTGCGAAGATTGACCACGGTGGATGAACAGAAAGACACGGGATTTTATACTGGTTCGGGCCCTCGAGATCGAGTAATAACCCTGCGTCCAGTTGCTGCTTGTATTATTTTGGTGAGTACAGATTACAATGGCATAACTAGTACCCTCGGGTGTATTGGCTAAGATTGGAGATACCCTCTACGTGCAGGACCCCCGCTATTTATATCCAAGGAGACATGCCTTACAAGACAAAACAGACCTAAACCTAGTAAGACTCTAACCATCTTCGGGCCTTCCTTCTGCGATCCAGTCATCGTGTCTTGTTCGGGGTCTTCTTCGTTCAGAGTCGGTAGTCGGTAATCCACGTGATCGGGCACCCTGGTATTATGGCCTCAACAGTAGCCCCCGAGCTTATCTTGTTCAGAAAAGGTTGACCTTTAAGTAGTCTTCGGGTCTTTTTGCTCTTCGGGTGATCTTTGGATATGCAAATATCTCGATAATCACTTGAAAATGAGAGCCAGAAAAGATCCCGAACTCTTGAATGGTGAGACCTGCATCTGAATGATAAGGTCAGAGAAAATATCAGCTATAATAATAGTAAATAAAAATATTCCATCTTTTAAACTGAAAGACCAAGGATTGATGTAACGGCTGTCCAGTGCATTTAAAACCCACTTCGCACGTCTCTCGAAACTTTAGCAGCGCATGCGGCATTTACGGCTCTGCTCCGGTTCCTCGATTCTTGCGCGAAGCATCGCCTCTGAGTCTTTAAATATCGAATCCTTTGGATTGATTCGTACTTGAACCTTCCTTTATAAGCCTTCCTCTTTGCCATGGGAAAGAAAAAGCTCAGCCGTAAGTTCAAGCTTCCTCGCCTCCTTTTCGGAGACTCTCCCCGCAGCTCCGCCGAACTGCTGTCCGACAAGCCAGAGGACCTGCCGGCGACGACACCACCCCCTGCTCCTCCGCATGCTCCCCTCCTTGCTCTCCCCTGGTACGGGAATGAAGGAGTCGAGGTTGAGCCACCAGAGGAGGCTCCAGCAATGGCGTCTCCGGCTCCCGAGGCTGCTCCGTCGAGCATTGCCGCCGGGGAGCGCCCTGCATCGCCTTCTCCAGCCCCGGCGTCTCCCATCTCCCTCTCCTCCGATGATGAACTGGTTCAAGGAGGAAGCGGAGTTCGGCTGAAGCCGGAGCCCTCGCGCGCAGGTGCATCTTCGTCTTCTGCTCTGGCGGACACCAGCGGCGACGACGAGTTCGCCCAGCGCCTCTTCGTCTCCCTGAACCGCGAGCTGATCGGGATCCCGGGAGACGGAGCACTCGTGGATCTCGTCAGCGACTCTGAAGAAGAGAACGCGGTAGATGATCCGCCGGCCGGTGCCGCACCGCCCTGATCCTCGCCGATGACATTAGTCAGGCGAAGATTAGTATTTTGATCTTTTTAGTTTCAGGATAGTTATTGATCTCCTGTGAAATGTACTCCCTTTTGAACTTTATGAAGGAATTTCACTTGAAAGATGCAACAATAATCCCTCTTTCTGTGTTTAGAAATTTCTCATTTAATTTGTTTGTGAAACTGCCTGTCCAGAGAATGAAATCCCCCGAACAAGAGCCTCTTCCGAACAGACCAACTTAGTGCTTTAGCATGTTTGGGAATTTTGATCCCAATCAGTCATGATCGGGGTATTTCTTCTACACACACCAAATGTTCGGTTATTTTAAAATCGGTGGCTTCCCAAGTAAGCCATCAATCCAAAATGCATTGAATTTGACCTACACAGTTTTCAAAATAAAGTGTGCCGCAGAGAAAGGAAAGAATCTTTTTGACCTAACAGTGACTGCGGATTGCAGGTTCGAGGCCAGGTCTCTCGAGGTTCAAGCTCCCTCGCGGAACCATAAAGCCCCCAGGCGCGGCCGCCTGGACTCAATTTGGGCCTTCGTCTTCCTCGCTTGCATCTGCAAACACTCGCCATTCCTCATCTGCTTCCTGTCTTTCATCCTCTGCTCCTCCGGTCCCTCAAACCAGCTCTCCACCGCCATGGCATCCTCGCACCAATCCTCATCTGGTGGCGAGTCATCAGGAGATCAGAGCAGTGCCGCTGCCGGGCGGGAACTTCGCAGCGGAAACACAATCTGCACCATGGACAAGTATTGGGACAAATCCACCACGATAGCCAAACAGCTGCAACAACTGGAAGATCTTGGATTGCTCCCTGACACCAGCCTCTTTCCTCATCGTCATGCCAAAGGTCAGGTGTATCCGACCCTCAACACCCTTGAGTTAGTAGCCTTCTTGGAGTTCTTTCGTTGTGGATTCAGGGTCTACCCTTCAGATTTCTTCCACAGCATCTGTGACCATTACCAGATAGAGCTTGTGCACCTTAAGCCCAGCGCCTAGACTATGCTTAGCGTTTTTTCCTTTTTGTGTGAAGCTTGGTTAGGGATTAAGCCATCATTGCTTCTGTGGAGACATTTTTATACTCCTGCATTTTATAAGAACCAACTCATGATCGGGTCCATTGGGTTTTCCTTGAGAGATCGGGAGATCTATATCCCCTTTCTAGTAAAAGATTGCTGGAAGGGATACGAGCGTCATTGGTTTTACATCACCCTCCGCCAAGCCTCAGTGGCAAAAGGGAAGTATTTGATGCCCTATCTCAAGGAAGAAACCAAGGCTCTGCCAAGAATTACTCCAGAGATGCAGAAGCACATTGATCGGATCTTGGAACTCTGCAACGCCGGCTTCACAACGATTCATGTGGCAGAAGTCTTCATCAGATGGAGATTTATCCCACTCATGACCCATGACCGCTACGCCTGGACATTCAGGGGTGACAACGATCTGAACAGGATGAAGCCTGACGGTAGGCCTTTGTTTTTTTGTTCGGTAACTTTTCCAAGTTCGTTCGGTCATTTGAGATCATGACTCTTAACTAACAGTTGTTCTAGAAATGGAAGTGGCTGCTCACCTAAAGAAGATGTTGGGAGCCGACCTCCCGAACTGGGAAGGCGTCCCAGCACCTTATAGCGCTGACAACCCTCCTCCAGAGGTAAACTGTCTCTCAGAAAATTTTCTTTCTTGCTTCATATCCATGTAATGTGACTCTTTTCCCCGAACAGGCCCCACCTGTCGTTGATGCCCCCGCTCAGAGCGGAGCCATCAACATTGAAGAGGAGGGACAGCAGCCCGTTGATCAAGGCGTCACGGCCCCGGCCAGCGAACAGCCTGAAGCATCACCCACTGTAGAGAAAGAAATCCCGAGCAGCCCTAAGACGACCGTTCCCCAAACTCGTAAGCGCTCTTGTAGCGCAAGCATGGAAAGGACAACTCTGGGTTCGAGAACTCTTGGTGTGCCTGGGGCCGATGAGCTGCTACCCAGTCGTGATCCGCCTCGCCCTGATGCCCAGGTACCAAGCATGATCGTGTTCGAGCGTTTATTCGCAGCCTTTGACCGCATAACCAAAGCTAAACGTGTTCGAGAGATTTCTCGACAGGAAACTCGTCCAACCCCACTGCCTGCAATGCCTGCACCTGGTGCCAAGAGATTCAAAGTTAGGATCCTGACAGCCAAGTAAGAGCTTTGATCAACTTGGTTATGCTTCAGTGCTTTTCTTAGAGAGAATTTTTGTTTAACTGTTTTTGATTATTCGGGAGCGTAGGTCTTCCTAGCCTGCCATTTCTCTTCCCACCAAGATGCCCGAAAAGGAGAAATCCATCGAGGTGGCAAGACCTTCTCCGACACCCTTGGGCCCGGTCATTGCTTCGCTCTCGGTAGCCGAGGAGCAATGGCGTTCGCTGGATGCTCGTGCCTCTACTGCTGAAGCGTCTGTGACCAGACTGGAAGCCCAAGTCACCGTTCTTCAGTTCGAGAAGGAAGTTACATGTCTTATGCACCCATGCTTTTTTTTGGGTCCTCATCCGCGAACTTTTGTTTACACATTGCCTCTGACCTTGTAGCTAACTCCAAGAGCATTGAGGTGCTTGAGAAGAAGAGCTCGGATCTGGAAGGCAGGCTCGCTATTCGGGACAAGGACGTTGCTGACCTCACCGCCAAGCTTGAAGCTTTAGAGAAGCGCAACTCGTCCTTGGAGACCAGGCTAATGGAAGGCGCCTGCATTGCAGCCACTGATACTGTCGTTGCTTTGAAAAGCCACGTTCCTGGTCTCGATGCCTCATTGCTCTCTAAAGGCTTCAAGTGCTCGACGATGGAGGCGGAGGTTTTATTTGACAGTCTTAACCCGCTGGTGGAACCGTTCGTGAAAAACCTTGATCTTCATTTGAGTGATTCAGAAGAATCACCTTGAACTTCTATGATTGGATCCTGTAATAGGGCAAAACTTGGATGTTTAGCATGCGACCTTACTTTGTGAAATATATGCTTGCATGTTTTTGCATAAGTCCTAGAGCTGATCGGTATTTTTGTGGAGCTTTCTAACTGATAGCTTTGTCATAGCCAAAAGTCCCATTACCATAAGCTATTTTGAAATTGTTTAGTTGCTGAGAGACGGGCGGCCTGCTGAACTGTGTAATTCCTTGTAGTCATGGTGTTCGGTAATTTAGCGTAGCCTAACTTTCCTGATCTAAAAAGCCTGATTCTTGTGTAGTAGTAGTACCATAGTAGCCCCCGGGCTCTTTTACAGTTATGCGGGCATGCTGAAAAGAGTCTAGAAGTACTGACCACAAGAATTTCCTGATCATATGGGGAGCCCCCAAGCGTTGGTCTAAAAAAACTTTCAGCGTGGTAGTCCCCGGCTCTTTGTTAGTATATGCAGCATGGTAACAAAGAGTAGAAATAGAATTGAAAAATAGAACCCAGCCCCCGAGCGTAAAAGCGAGGGTGAGTAAAGTGTGTAGAACTTATCTCTTTTTTTTGTTGGCGCTGTAGGCGACGCAGATGACGGCTTTTATCTGCCAAACTTGATGGACAGGCTTGAACTTGCTTGATTACCTTTGTTTAGGCATAGAATCTGCGTAGTTGATCCATGTTCCACGTGTTTGGCAGTATATCTCCATCTATCTCCGCGATCCTGTAGGCTCCTGGCCGGGCAATGTCTACTACGATGTATGGCCCTTGCCATGGAGAGGACAATTTGTTTTTGTCCTTGGTGTGTTGATCTAACTTGAGCACCATGTCACCAATGCATAGGCTTCTCTTGCGAACATTAGCATCATAGTATTGTCGCAACTTTTGCTGATACTGGGCCACTCTAAAAGCGGCTGCATCACGAGCCTCCTCTAGGAGGATTAGCTCATCTGCACGTCTGTCAGGCTCTTCAGTTTCTGAAAACAGTGCCACGCGTGGGGCTTGTAGTCGGATGTCAGATGGTAGAATCGTCTCTGCTCCATACACCAAGAAGAAGGGTGTCTCGCCTGTTGCTCGGTTCATGGTGGTCCTCATTAACCAAAGTACTATTGGAACTTCATGAATCTAATGCTTGTCGTAAGCTTGTAATCTGTTAAAGATTTTCTTCTTGATGCCTTAGAGCACGATGCCGTTGGCACGCTCTACTTGCCCGTTCGTCTTCAGGTGATTTACCGATGACCGATCATGCCTGATCCCGTGGTCGTAGCAGAAATCAGAAAACTTTCTGCTCTTATATTGTGTTCCATTATCAGAGATTATCTTGTTCAGGACACCGAATCATACGACAATACTCCGTAGGAATTTGACAGCTGCCTCTTTTGTGATTTTCTGAACTGGCTCGGCCTCAACCCATTTTGTGAATATGTCGATGCCGACGAACAGAAATCTGTAGCCCCCAGCAGCCCTTGGAAAGGGCCCGAGGATGTCTATTCCCCATGTGGCAAAGGGCCATGACAAAGGAATAGTGTTTAGAGCTTGCGCAGGTTTGGTTTGTTTCCGTGTGAAGAATTTGCATGCCTCGCACTTCTTAACCAACTTGACTGCATCCTGAAGAGCTGTAAGCCACTAGAAGCTCTGTCGAAATGCCTTCCTTGCTAGATATCGGGGAGAAGCATGTGATCCATAGATTCCTCCATGAATATCGTGGAGCAAACTAATGCCCTCGGTCCGTGTGATGCATTTGAGGAGCATTCCATTGCGGGTTAGCTTGTGTAATCGCCTATCAATCAATTGATAGTTCTTGGCTTTACGATGGATTTTCTCCAGTGTAGCATCATCATTCGAAATAGCTTGGTTTGTGAGGTATGCCCGGATTGGATCCATCCAGTTCTCCTCGTTTTCAACTAGAGCGGCAGCTCGGGCCGTACCGACCAACATAGACTCCTTGACGGATTCGTTGGTTGTAGAAACTGTGCCCTTGGCAGGCGCAGTGTTTTGGTTCGGTAATGAAACCGACACAGATGGTTTAGTAAGAACTTCAAGTAACATGTTACCTGGGAGCCGTGTGCGCTCGGTAGCTACCTTTGCTAGCTTATATGCATCGCCATTGAATTCCCTTTTAACATGCCATACTTCAAGCCTATCAAATTTGCTTTCCATCCTCCTGTATGCTTCCGAGTATTTGGCCATGACCTCGCTCCATGCGCTGTACTCTTTCATGACTTGCTTTGCAGCTAACTCGGAATCCCCTTTCACGAGCAGCCTCCTAACGCCAAGAGATGCAGCTATGCGGAGCCCTGTCAACAGTCCTTCATACTCGGCAACATTGTTAGTAGGGGTTGGATCAATAAAATTGATTTGTAATGCGTACCTGATGACGTCATTGTGTGGCGAGATCAGGACCACCCCAGCCCCCCGCGCCTGCTCTACGAAACGCTCCGTCATAGAACATGGTACAGTGTTCGGGATTTTGGGCAGCCTCTTCGGGTTCTGGGTTCGTCCACTCTGCGATGAAATCTGCCAGAGCCTGCGACTTGATAGCAGTTTTGGGTATGAATTCAACGTCGTAAGTCCCCAGCTCCACAGACCATTGTGCGATCGTACCCACGGCATCTCGATTATGTAAAATGTTGCCTAGGGGGTAAGTTGACACAACCTTGATCTTGTGGCTCAGAAAATAATGCTTGACCTTCCTAGAAGTCATTAGTACAGCATATAGCAATTTCTGAATCTGAGGGTACGTTGTTTTGGCATCATGTAGCACCTCGCTTACGAAGTAAATGGGGTGTTGTGTTGTTGACTTCTCTGTTGGACTCTCGACCACCAGAACCGTGCTGATAACAGTTGGTGTGGCTGCCACATACAACAGCATCTCCTCTTATGGCTGCGGCGGGACCAGTATGGGCATTTTTCGTAGGTATTGCTTGAACGCCTGGAACGCCTCTTCTGCTTCTGCCGACCACTCAAAACTATCAGTTTTACGTAGCAATTTATAGAATGGCATACCTCGTTTGCCCGACTTGGATACGAATCGACTCAGGGACGCCATCATTCCTGCCAACTTCTGGACCTTGTGGCAACTGCGTGGAGACTTCATGTCATCGATTGCCTTGATCTTGTGTGGATTTGCCTCTATACCTCGTTGGGAAACAAGGTAACCGAGGACCTTACCCGATGATACACCAAAGGTGCACTTGGCGGGGTTGAGCATCATCCTGTTTGCATGCAAGTTGTTGAACGTTTCGGTTAAATCAGCGATTAGGTCACCCTTTAACTTACTATTTACCACAATGTCATCTATGTATGCTTCCACATTACGGCCGATTTGGCCCTCAAGAATAATGTGAACACATTTTTGATAAGTGCAACCTGCGTTTTTCAGACCAAAAGGCATCTTTATATAGCAATAAACACCGAAGGGAGTTACAAATGCAGTTTTCCTCATCGTCAATGCACATGCTAATTTGGTGATACCCCGAATAGGCATCTAGAAAACAAAGCAGCTCGCATCCAGAGGTTGAATCTACAATTTGATCTATCCTAGGCAGTGGATACTCGTCCTTCAGGCAAGCTTTATTTAGATCAGTGTAGTCCACGCACATCCTCCACGTTCCGTTGGGCTTCTTCACCATGACTGTGTTTGCCAGCCACTCTGGGAAAGGGACCTCTCGAACGAGGCCGGCTTTAAGTAGTCAATTGATTTCTTCGTTAATGGCGTCTCGCTTCTCCAGGGTATATCTCCTTTGCTTCTGCTTGACTGGTCAGACGCCAGTTCGTATGCCAAGCTTGTGCTCGATTACCTCCCTGGGGATCCCGGCATGTCGGACGGTTCCAAGCGAACACATTTGCGTTAGCCCAGAGGAAAGCAATGAGCTCGAGTTCCTATTTGTCACCCAGACCAGAGCTCACCTGGGTGGTCTTGGTCGGGTCTGCCTCACCAAGGGCCACCGATTTGGTGCTTGGTTCGGTGCACTTTGCTGGTGGCGCTCTTGGCGAGGCAGCGGCCGGTGACTCGCCTACTTGCTATGATGGCATCTCCTTGATCGGGGTCTGGTCCACCACAGTCTGCTTCTCGGCGGCGCCATCATTGGTCTTCTTTTCTCCCGCAGACACAGGTTCGGGAACTTCTTTTCCCTTGGCCCTTGATCAGGCCTCTGCTGCTCGGGAGGTTTCTGCCCCTGCTGCCTTTGCGGTAGCCTTTGGCAGGCTCTTGGGGTGCATTTGGTTGAGGACCCTGAGCAGCCCAACCAAATATTGGCCTAGGCCAAAGCATGGGGCCCGCTCACGCTCCCCTTTCTTCAGCATGAAATAAATGCAAACCCTAGGGTCTCCCTCCGCCGTCATTCGCCAGAGACATATATAAATGCCCCCGAGGACGACCTCAACATCTTCATTAGAGAGAGAGAGGATTGGATTAGATCTAAAGCCATCATTGGAGAGAAACACAAGAAGGAGGCGCCGCCGGAAGCCCTAGCCGTCTTCCGGGCGCCGTCTCAAGTTGGAGGATAGCGAGGAGCTTGATCTTCGCAGGAGGCTTCCACACCATGAATCGCGACGTCATGCCTAGCTTCATGGGTAAAGTCCTCGTTTGTCTATGGGGTTGTAAGAAAATCTTGATATGTAATGGTGTAATGCTACGCGCGATCCGTGCGCTTCCTGTTCACGAATTGGCGCGCCTAAGGGCCATCAACACTACACTCCAATTAGAATAAAGTGAGTATTCAGGTATATATTCTAATTAGAGCAAAGTCGTATTCGTGATTCCTGTGATTAGTTCTTACTAGGGTGTGAGCCTAGCGTGCTTGTGTTAGATCTCCCTCGTGCGGGTTCGTTGCTCTATCTTAGTATAGAGTGTTGTGGTGTGGCTACGGTGGTACCAGTCATAGTTAGATCGCAGTAGTAATCGGTAAAGTAGGCGTGGTGCCTAGCTACGGGTTACACTTCGTTTGCGTAACTTAGTCCACGGTTTACTAGAGGTAGGCCGCAGGTGGTGATAGCCCTGTCGGTCCTTTGTAATCCTTCACGTTCGGTTAAGTCGTAGAGCTGTTGGCTGGAGACGCCTAGGGTTTAGGGGTAAGCCGATGCCCAAAGCAAGTAGTGATCCTTTGCAACATATAAGGGTGTGTCCTTGGGCTAGCTAGTACTGGATTAGTGCACACACATTCCTTTGGATTCGATACCCTTGGAATACTCTTAGGGGAAAGCTACGACGGTATCCGTGCGCTTGCGGATTTATTCGTGATCGTTAAAATACCCAACACCCGACAACAATGGAGGGAACAAAGGTGACAAAGACACTGGCTATCAACAAGCCGACAAGGTTGTCAATGTCATCTTTTAAGGAATAGCTCAGACGAACTCAAAGCGCAAGCAAAAGCTAATCAAACGAGAGATTGGGTGCATCGAGCCAGCTATTCCCACCTTCCTGAAGTGGTCAAAGGTCCCGATAAGCTTCTCGTGCGATGACCAGTGGACCAACATAAAGGACCCGGGAAGGTACCCTCTGGTACTAGACCCAATGGTGGCAGGCGCTAGGCTCACAAGTGATGAGGGGCTGGTTGATCTTCCGAGAGGTAGAGGGTAAGTTCGATTGGTGAAGAACTCAACGTTGGCGATCCGGCTTCAAATCAGATATGATTCGAACCCTACAACCGTTACACCACTTCTCCATTGGTTATCTACCGAGCACAACTTGATTAACCTCATCGAGAAAGCTTTCCCTGCAAACAAATCGAAGAACACAAGCAAGAAAATGATAAACACGCAATCTGAAATTGTAAATTTGTATTAAAAAAATACGAGAGGGGTTTAAGCTCTGATCAACAAAGGACTAATCGCCATAGGGTTGTAGAACAAGAACGAGGGCCTGGATCACTGTAAACGGACTTGTCGACACAGTTACATGAATCTATCATAGTTTTGACATCGAAAACTTGACTAAACAAAACCCAAACCTAAAGTGGTGGCGGCTACTGAGTTTTATACCCTAAAGGGGCGAGCTAGGGTTGGGGGCGACCAGGGGGGCACCCACAACTTGGGCTTAAGGCCCAACACGATACAAAGGCCCGACATAGCCCAAAAAGGTGATGCAGCACATTGTCATGGTCATGCAGGATGATCCACGAATGTTCTGGAGCTGGAATGAGAACCAAAATGATGGCGTCGTCATCCCCTTTCTAAAGCATCAAAGATCGCCTTGTTTTGATGTCGTATGAAGGAGATATCGCCGAAACAGTGCAGGGGTGTCGCTGAATCCAAGACAAACATGGCAGCTGAGTTGGGGATGAATTGCAAATTGAGGAAGATCATGACGCGTGTATGTTCAGCATGGCGATGTCCTCATCATCCTCTCCTTCTTGAATTGGAGTCGTCCTCGACTCCTTCCCATCAGCAAGCTCCTGCAAAAAGTTAGTGACAGGCGGACGCAACGCACAAGATATAGTATCATGGTAAACACTAACATCTTGACAAAGCATGGTATGACAAGGTGCACCATGATTATCACATAGTTCAGCAGTAGCAGAAGTTGTAGCAAGAAAAGCACCACCTTTTAACTTAATCCCATTGTTTTTAGCAAGGTCTAATGGAGGTTAATTTTTAATGGCATTTGCATGGTTCCTAATATCCGCAGGAGACAAAGGAAGCAAAGTAAATTTCTTGGCCTTATGCATGAAAGTGTATGTATTAGTTATACCATGGTGTAAAGCATCAGTATCAAATTCCCATGGACGACCTAATAAAATAGAACAAGCAGAATCATGATAGGAACCCATGAAAATTGATGCGTGCTGATCTAGTTACCTTTGTCTTACCACTATTGTTGAACCATTGTAGCTTGTATGGATGCGGATGTTGCCATGTGGTCAAGCCAAGCTTCTCAACCTGATCCGAACTCACCAAATTGTAGCAGGTCCCACCATCAATTATGGTGAGAACATGGCAGTCCTTGACGATGAGAAACATGTGGAACAAATTGTGGCGTTGGAGCTTTGTCTTTTCCTCATGTTCCACACGTGAACTCAAAACACGCTGCACAAGAATACTTTTAGACGATGAGAAACATGTGGAACAAATTGTGGCGTTGGAGCTTTGTCTTTTCCTCATGTTCCACACGTGAACTCAAAACACGCTGCACAAGAATACTTTTATACCCCGCAGTTGCTGCTGCAGAATCAATGTGAATGGCCTCTCCTTCACCATCTGTATCTGAATCAATGTTAGCAGCAAGAGCCAATTCATCTTCAACATCACTAGAACTTACATATCCGCCATCAGCAGTAGCAATGTAGGCATGTTTACTGGGGCAATCCTTCATGACATGTTCCATACCGTTGCAGCGATGGCACACGATGTTGGAAGAGTTGCTTGTAGTAGCACCAGGCGAATCACCTTTCCTCTGCACCTGAAACTGCAAAGGAGGCAAAGGCGACAAACTACTCACATCGGAAGCAGGCGTAGTGGCAGTCGGTGTTGCTGGTAGCTTAGCAATAGGGGTCTTGAACTTGTCGTTTGCCGGACGTGGTGAAAAGGTCCGAAAAGTGTTGGAACTGAAAGAGTGCTGGTGGCTTCGTCCCTGTACTTCCCTTTCAGCTTTAAGAGCAAGATGATACAATTGTCCAAAACGAGTCCATTCTTTATAATCAAGAATATCCTAGATTTCACGATTTAAACCACCAAAGAATCTAGCACAAGTATTCATATCATGTTCATGAATATCACAACGTGCTAAACTAATAATAAGCTCTCGATAATATTCCTCTACGCTTTTAGTACCTTGAGTCAAAGTTTGCAATTTTAATCTCAAGTCACACTGATAATAAGGAGGGACAAAATGAGATTTCATGTGTTGTTTCAAAGCATTCCAATTCTGAGGTATAGTATTTGGTTGATTAGCAGTGCAAAGATCATTCCACCAGAATAAAGCAAAACTAGTAAACTCACTAGTAGCAAGTCTAACTCTATGCTCCTCAGGAACTAAATGAGAATTAAATTTCTGCTCAACAGCAAGTTCCCAATCTAAATAAGCTTTAGGATCAGCATTACCAGCAAAAGGGATCATGGTAAATTTCGTTTTAGCAAAAGGGTCATTATTACCACGATTGTTACATCCCATGTCGTAACGATTACGATGAAGGCGATCCCTATCACGGTCATCATGATGAAGTACCTCTTCCTCTTCTTCTTCTGCACCCTCAGGACAAGGAGGAGGAGGACGGCGTTGCTGAGGAGGGGGTCGTCGTTCAACATGTTCCATTCGAGTGACTAGATTTGTAATGTTGCGCATCATCTCATCAAACCTTCCGGTCATGTAGGCCGCTCATCAGCAAGAAGCTTCGTAAGCTCCTCCTTGGCCACACAATCCTTGAAACTAGTTGGAAACTTTGCCCCTGACATGGTTAGAAGACAGGAAAAGACAACACAATAGTATTATCCCTATCAACTAACAGTGACTATGTGGTTGTGGAAAGTGGAAAGCAATATCTCAAGCGGCTTACCACCATCTTGCAAGTGTTCTTACCAAAGCCAACAGGGTGGCACAATCAGTTGTCAAGCTTGGGTGTAACAACTGCAAGGAGAAACCTGTGCTGACAGAAGTATATGTGGAGCTTTGGGCAGGCACAATATAGTAGCATGGATTAGCAAATCTCAAATGCAGAATAGCAAAGTTCAATAAGTATCCAAAGCACAAGTCTTAATTGCTGGCCAAGACGTGGCCTTAGACGTAGCACAACAAGTTAGAACAAAGAACGATGGATAAAGCTCAAAGAACAAGCACACAACAACTTCTGCAATCGTTTTAAATCTTTTCCCCGATTTCCCTTGAATTTCCCTCCAGACTAGTAGGAATCAAGATTTTTTATTTTTTCAACTATTGTTTTATATTTTTCTCTGGACAGGGATGACAAAAGATGGAACCACAAAAATTGACACCTTAAACAGAGATAAGATGTGGTCCACAGAAATTCCGGAACATTCTCTGAAAACTGTGCTGGAGCTTGAGAGCCCAAAAAGCCGGTCTTCCTGATTTTTGTTAATTTTTTTGAGAACGGCGAAACCAAGCTGCTGTAAAAAATTGAGCTAAAACGGAGCACCGAGCGAAAAGTTATGCCTGTTTTATGGAAGGTACCTCAAGTTATGGTTTTTAGCAGGCACTCTAGGCGGCGGCGGCTAGGGCAAAGCTTCCCTATCCTCCCAACGCCAATCACGGCTGAGCAAGGCTTCTCAGCAAGCAATCCAAGGGCAACTTCTTCCTGAAAGTAGAAGTAGGTATTCGCCAGATAAATCAAATGAGGGGCTGCGATGCAAGGCGAAAGCAAGCGGCTCGTAACCTATCTAGGGCGGGCACGGCGGAAACAAACACACAACGATGGGCAACTAAACTACGATGACGAACATAACCTAAACCAGCAACAAGACTCGACCACGGACACAAACTCAACAAAGCGAATGTGACAAAATTGCAAGGTTGAACAGGGCGGTAGGACAGCGGAAAGTAAATATTTTGGGGCTTTTTGTGGACTATAGATGATGAACAAGAATGATCTAAAGGGCACACGATACTACCTCATGGGCAACCTGGAATCCTGATTCCACTTGATGAGGGGCTGGCCGATCTTCCGAGAGGTAGAGGGTAAGTTTGATTGGTGGAGAACTCAACGTTGGTGATCCGGCTTCAAATCAAACACGATTCGAACCCTGCAACTGTTATACCACTGCTCCGTTGGTTATCAACCAAGCACAACTCAATTGACCTCGTCGAGAAAGCTTTCCCTGCAAGCGAATCAAAAAACACAAGCAAGAAAATGATAAACACGCAATCTGAAATTGTAGATCTGTATTAAGCAAATACAAGAGGGGTTCAAGCTCTGATCAACAAAGGACTAATCACCACAGGGTTGTAGAACAAGAACGGGGGCCCTGGATCACTGTAAACGGACTTGTGGCTACAGTTACAATGAATCTATCACAGTTTCGACTTCGAAAACTTGACTAAACAAAACCCAAACCTAATGTGGCGGCGGCTACTGAGTTTTATACTCTAAAGGGGCGAGCTAGGGTTGGGGGCGATGTAACAGCCCGGAGAAAGAAAGAAGAAAAGGAAAACAAAAAAAAGACGAAACGGACCCACCTACCATCCCTACCGCTCTCTCCCACGCAGCAACTCGCGCTCCGGTTGGGCGCCGCGGGCGGCTGCGCCACGCTCGAGCCACACCCCGGCCTCACCCCACTCCTCTCTCCCTCCCCTTTAAATCCCCCACAGCCGGCGGCCCTCCAAACCCTAGCCCCGTCCTCCATTGCCGCCGCCACCTCTCCTCGCCTTTGTCACTCGCCGGCGAAATTCGTCGCCATCGTTGCGCCTCCATTCAATTCCTTCCGACCACATCTTCCTCTCTTCGTCGCGCATCCATTTTGCCCCTCACCTCACCTTCTCCCTCACGATGCAGGCCCCTCCACCGGCGAGATTGTCCGCCATTGTTGCCGCCCACGAAGCTCCATCGTCCCGGCCCTCTCCTCGCCGCTGGACCTTGGGGTGAGCTTCGTCGCTGCCTTGTGCACCCCCGGCTCGCCCTACCCCGTCCCCTCGCCGACCTCTACCGTCGGCTGAGGCCATGGCCAGCCATGGCGACGAACCAGCCGTGCCTCCATGTCTGTTTGCGTGCGTGGTGTGTGGGGGGTGCATATGTGTGAGAGATGGAAAAGATAGGGGGTATGGGGAAGAATCCAGGAGCTGCGACACAAATCTCTATCTACGAAACCAGCACCAAAAGAAGGCACGTCATTGGGCCACGTCACGCGGCAATTCCCAGCCGTCTGATCGGCTGGGCGGACTACCGAGATAGGGCGTTCTGTTGACACCAGCGGTGGCAAACAGAAAGTCCGCAAGCGCACAGCTGTCGAAGTAGCTTTCACCCGTGAGTAAACCAGGTATCGAATCCACAGGGAACGTAAAAGTGTATCTAATCACTAAAGCTGCGCCGGATCGATCAAGTGTATATAAAGGCTGGGTAGAGAGGATAACTTAGCACTAAGGCTCTGATTATAGTTAAGAGAATTCTCCTATGCTTGCTTTAGGCACTGGGGTATCCTAGGCCTCTAGAAAATTGCCGGCCAATAGCTCTATGCCGTACCCGTACGTGGAGGGTTACAAAGGACGGACAGGGCTGTCACCACCTACCACCTACCTCTACTAATCCGTGGGGCTACGAGGCAAACGAGGGCAGATATACACCTAAGCACCACGCCTAAGATAATATCAGCCATCCTAACTTTGATCAAAGATTAGAATACTTTATAAATAAAGCAACGAATCCACAAGCACAATAGAGACTTAAGTTATCTATAACTCAGACTTAATTACTAGTTGAATCTCGGATACTTACTGAGTAGCTCGCATCCGTCGAGGTACAAGTGGAGGGTCGCCGACAGGCCGGGACTCCTCCAGACTCTCCCTCACTCTCTCCCTATTTCTACTCTGGATATGAGGAGGGCTTCGCCTTGGATCTTCACTTCTGCTCGATGATGCTTAGCCCTGCCCCGAGTCCAGCTATTTATAGCTTGGAGAGGCGGTTTGGAGTCGGTTTGCAGCGGTTGAGGCGGTCCGGAGATGGGCCCAGGTCGGCCGACTAGGGGGATCGGCCGACCATCAGATTCACCGACATTGATGATACACGGCACGGATGAACTCCTGGTGGCGGTTGACAGTTGCTGGTGAAGGCGGTGGCGATTTGGGCGCGCGGCTCGGTCGGCCGACCTAGCTAGGTCAGCCGACTCAGGGCTGTGGCCCCTCGGCCCCACTTCGTCAGTGTCACTCTCTAGTGGGTCCTTTGGTCGGTTTCTGGTGGGTAATAGCGAAGATGTGTCAGTTGAGTTAGGGATGTGGGCCCATGAATCCATGTGCTTGCCACGTGGCCCAATCCCAACTCTTCATTACCACCGTCTTGATATCAACGTGCCTGATCACTTTTGAGTGTGCTTCTTGTTGGTGGGCTGAAGATGGACCTCACCGGGACTGTACCCAGGTCGGCCGCCAGGGAAGGTCGGGCGACCTGGCCCTAAGCCCATTTTAGCTCTTCTTTTGCCACTTTATTCCTGTAAGCACATATGCACCAAAACTCATGGAATTCATTAGTAAACAACCCTATGTCTATTTGTTTTATCATATTTATATCTTTGTTTGCAGTAATAAGTTGTCGTTAAGAATCGCCAACAAGCTCCCCCACACTTATCCTTTACTCGCCCTCGAGTAAAGTCCAAGCTTCATCATGGAGATCATTAACAAACATATAGGTTATTCCCAAACATTTAGGCTTAGTGGAAGTATATGAGTGGCTATCATGTCTTCTTGAGTTATTGCAGGAAGGAACAACCTTTTCTATGACATGATACACTTCACTCTCAAGTACTTGGGGTTTTGAAATTTTGCAAAGAAAACCTATGCCTTGCTCCTCAAAGAGTTCCTCTCTGGATAATTATGGTGGTTAGACAACACTCATACTCTCCAAAATAGAACGTTTTGTGTGGAGCTTTCAAGATACATACCTTTTCTCACTTATTTTGTCATTCCAAGGATTGGATCCAAATCAGAGACAAGTCATGTAATCAAGTCAAGATGTGCAAGTGTGTGATATGAGGTGGACATGTAATGATACTCCTTTGTCTTGGCCTTTCTTCCCCTTCTCTTTTCTTTTGGATATGGGCTATTGCACTTGTTTTTTTTTGTTGTTTTTTCTACTCAATGCTCTTTTAGCATGAGTCTTTTTCTTCTCTTTATTTTTCTATGCATTTAGCCCATATTTTCTTTCCATCTTAATTTTGGGAAGAAGGGTCATTTTTTCAGGAGTATTTATTTCATGAACATGAGACAAAGGCATGTTTTGCTTCATCCTCAGTGTAAGGATTTAGCTTTTATAGTGGAGTGTACGTGATCTTGACTTTAAAAACATGAAATATCTCTAATAAGGGTCACAAGACTTGAAACAACTCAAAGCTCAAAGGTAAAGTTTGATCATATTTGTAAGTATTTGTCTCTCAAACCCATGAGGAGCATAGCAAGGTACAAAGTTTTAAAACTTTTCATAAATTCCAAGTACTCAAATAGTATAGGTATCTTTCATATTAAAGCCATATCTCAAAATGCAATAACCTAGATGACATGAGTTCCTATAAATATGGGGATTTCCACAAGCCAAAAGTTACAGGGAATAAAATATATGTAAGTTAATAAGAACTTCCATGTGATGGTGAGATGCAAAGGGTTAATTTTACAAAGTTTTTGAATTCCTTGATCAGGTTCTGCAAGAAATCAACTGAAACAGAGTTTAGGATGACCAAACCAGCGTGCAGGAGGAAGCAGAGGTCAGGTGGGACCCAGGCCAGGTCGGCCGATCTGGTGGGGTCGGGCGACCTGGGGGTGACTCCCCTGGTTCAGATCTTTCTCATGCTGCTCTGTTGCGTTCTGATATTCTCTGTTTCGCGTTGGATCGCTCTGTTTCCCGTTGCGATTTTCCCCCACACTTGTACCTTCATCATCTTGGAGTGTGATTGCTCCGTGCGATGAAGTCTCCACCACAACGAATGGTCCTTCCCATTTACTCCGAAGTTTTCCATGTCCAAAGAGCTTCACCCTGGAATTAAAGAGTAAAACCTTATCCCCGGGGTGGAACTCCTTCACCTTGATCCTCTTGTCGTGCCATCTCTTGGTTCTGTCCTTGTAGATTCTGGCACTGTGGTACACTTTGTCTCTCCACTCTTCCAATTCCGATAGTTGCATCCTTCTCATCTGCTGGGCTGCTGGCAAATCCATGTTCCACTTTCTTATGGCCCAGTGCGCTCGATGCTCTAGCTCAACTGGTAAATGGCAAGTCTTGCCGTAAACCAGCCGGTATGGGGGCATCCCGATTGGCGTTTTGTACGTCGTTCGGTAGCCCATAGAGCATCTGGTAACTTGCTCTTCCATCCTTTGCCCATTTCTGTCATGGTCTTCTGCAGAATGTTCTTGATCTGTTTGTTCAATGTTTTTGCTTGACCGCTTGTCTGGGGGTGGTACGGTGTAGCTATATTGTGCTTTACCCCCAGTTCTGCCAGAAATTTCTGGAAGGTCTTGTCGATGAAGTGCGACCCTCCATCACTGATCACCATCCTGGGGGTTCCAAAACGTGGAAAGATGATCTCATGGAACATCTTTCGCACGTGTTTAGAGTCAGCAGCTCTACATGGCATTGCTTCAACCCACTTCGAGACATAGTCCACTGCCACCAGGATGTACTCACTGTCATAGGATTTGACAAAGGGTCCCATGAAATCAATGCCCCACACATCAAACAGCTCAACTTGTAAGTTGTTTGTGAGTGGCATTACATCTCTTGCGCTGATCCCTCCATGTTTCTGGCACTGCTGGCATCGTCGAATGAACTCTTTTGTATCCTCATACATTGTGGGCCAGTAGAATCCACTCTGCCAGATCTTTGACCTTGTCCTGAACGCCCCGTAGTGACCTACATATGGGGCTGCATGGCACTGCTCAAGGATCTTCCTTGCTTCATTTGTTGGTACACATCGCCTGAGCATGCCATCTGAACATACCCTGTACAGGTATGGTTCGTCCCATAGATGGAGTCTACTCTCGTAGATCAGCCTTCTCTTGTTCTCCCCTGGCGGTACATATCCTATAACCATAAAGTTCACAATATTTGCATACCAGGGGTCGGAGGCGGTCACCTTGAGTAGGGTGTCGTCGCGTAGAAAATCATTTATCGGTAGATCCTGCATGTCAGTAAACTGCATATGCGACAAATGATCTGCTACTGAATTCTCTACTCCCTTTTTATCTTTAATTTCTAAATCAAATTCTTGGAGTAAGAGAATCCAGCGGATAAGGCGTGGTTTAGCATCTTTCTTTGTAAGCAAATATTTCAAGGCAGCGTGGTCGGTGTAGACAATCACCTTAGCTCCTACCAAGTAAGATCTAAACTTGTCTATAGCAAAAACTACTGCCAAGAGCTCTTTTTCAGTGGTAGCATAGTTAAGTTGAGCTCCTGTCAAAGTTTTACTAGCATACGAGATAGCATGATGATTCTTATTTTTGGTCTGTCCAAGGACAGCACCAACAGCATAATCACTGGCATCACACATAATCTCAAAGGGTAGCGTCCAGTCAGGGGGTTGAATGACTGGTGCTGAGATGAGAGCGTTCTTTAAAATGGTGAAAGCATGTAAACACTCATCATCAAAATCAAAGGGCACGTCCTTGGCTAAAAGGCTAGTGAGGGGCCTGGCTATCTGGGAAAAATCTCTGATAAAGCGCCGGTAAAACCCCGCATGACCTAAGAAGCTGTGGATCCCTTAACATTGGTGGGAGGTGGAAGCTTTTCTATGACTTCTATTTTTGCTCTATCCACCTCTATTCCCCGTTCGGACACTAAGTGTCCCAACACTATTCCCTCTTGGACCATGAAATGACACTTTTCCCAGTTTAGCACCAGGTCCTTGTCTCGGCATCTTTGTAGCACCTTATCTAAGTTCTGTAGACAATGGTCGAAAGTCTTTCCATAGACTGAAAAATCATCCATGAAAACTTCCATGATCTCTTTAATCATGTCTGAGAAAATGGACATCATGCACCTTTGGAATGATGCTGGTGTATTGCATAATCCGAATGACATCCTACGATATGCATACGTTCCATAGGGGCAAGTGAAGGTGGTCTTTTCTTGATCATCGGGGTGGATGGGAATCTGGTGATAGCCGGAATACCCGTCAAGAAAACTGAAGAAGGAGTGGTTCGCGAGTCTCTCCAACATCTCATCGATGAAGGGGAGCGGGAAGTGATCCTTCTTTGTTGCCTTGTTAAGTCGGCGGTAGTCGATGCACATCCGCCACCCAGTAACGGTACGCTGAGGAATCAGCTCGTTTTTCTCATTACTTACGACGGTCATACCTCCCTTCTTGGGTACTACTTGGACAGGGCTGACCCATTCACTATGAGTGACCCATTCACTATGAGGGACGGGATAGATGATCCTGGCGTGTAGAAGTTTCAAAACTTCCTTCTTTACAACTTCCCTCATTGCATTATTTAGCCTACGCTGAGGCTCCCTAGAAGGTGTAGAAGCTGGATCTATGGGAATGCGATGGGTACAGAGTGCAGGGCTTACTCCCTTCAAGTCCTTGAGAGAGTACCCGAACGCCAAGCGGTGTTTCTCAAGCACCTTTATGAGTCTATCACTCTCGTCCTGCGATAGCTTGTCACTAATGATGACAGGGGTGTCCCGGTCTTCATTTAAGAAGACATAGCGAAGGCCAGCAGGCAAGGGTTTTAGCTCTACATGAGTCTTAGGTGGCTCCTCGGTTTCAAGCGGCTCAGAAGCGTCATCCTCTTCCTCTATAAAATTGTGAACATTCTCTTCGAGGAATGACTCAAATGGGTCACTATGTTGTAGGGATTTCACTTCCTCAGCCGGGTTAGGTTCTGTCAAAGGTTCAACTATGGAGTTCTTAACCCTAGCTAATGGTATAGTCAGAAGATTCCTTCCTACCTTAGCTAGGAGGTTTCCTTCCGAGGTTACATCCTGTAGCAAGCCCTCGATAGGATGTCCTATAAAGAGGTCGAAATCTGATGTCTCAAAGTCATAAAAGTCCAGAGGCATCTCAATCCCGTGGTGAGAGAGGAGAAAATCTCATACTAGGCCGAGACTCTTGAGAATATGACCTGAGGATGTTCTAAGAAGTCTTGACGTTGGGGCCATCTTTTTACGACGTCCAAGGATGTACGCGAAAGAACTGGACATGATGTTTGCCCCAACGGTCGGGTTGTACAAAATGTCTACGGCCACCTTGCTTATGAAACCTCGAATGGTCTGTGAAGGTGAGTTAATCCGAATGAATTCGGAAGAAGACTCAGATTCGTTCGACCATTCTGTGTTTAGGATGGCGATCAGCTCCCTCACGGTTTCGTTCAAAATTTCTTTCTCCATATAGATGGAGGGGGTCTTTACCATAGGCTTCTTCTGTATTGAGTACTTCAAGGTATTCCCAAAGTCTTCAAAAAGATCTTCCTCGAACTCAATTGGTAATCCGAGAGGTTGAGTTTCCTCTTCCTCAACGGATGGGGTCTCAGGAGTTGGACTGGGCAAGTCTATGGGTTCTATCTGTGAGTCTTCTTGCTCAGTCTCGGTCGCGTCCGCAGGAGAGTTCTCTCGGATGGCCTCTAGGACTTCTTTTGCTCTGGCCGGGGTTATGTGTAGGAATGAACCCCCGGCTGCTATGTCTATGTACCGGGCAAGTCTATGGGTTCTATCTGTTCCGGTTAGACATGAGTCCTGGAATTGGTCCCATGCTTTGGCGATCGTTTCCTTCTCTCGTTGCTGGAAGTTAATGATCTCCTTCCGAAGTGCACAGATCTGGTGAACAGGAAAGTATTCAAGACAAAACTTGTCCCGTAACTTTTCCCGTTCACCGTTCATTAGCACAACGGTGTGGTCGTACCACTTTCTTGCTCTCTCTTTGAGAGAGAACGGGAAGAGCTTCCATCTAATCGTTGCCTGCGTCATGCCTGATATGACTAGACATGAGCAAAGCAACTCGAATTCGTGCAAGTGATGGTACGGGTTTTCACCATCACCTCCAGAGAAGGATATGTCCTAGACCATAGCTATGAAGGCAGGGCGAAGTTCATAGCTATCGGTTAAAATAGGATTTGACGAGGGGTGCGGCTCCAATAATTCGCCCTTTGGAGCGGAGAACTCAAGAATTTGGGTGGAATTCATGGTTGATAAAAAAAGAAATATAAAATAAAAGATATACGGGCAACCTTAGATCTTAGATAACAGCTACCGTTCCCCGGCAACGGCGCCAGAAAGCTTGTTGACACCAGCGGTGGCAAACAGAAAGTCCGCAAGCGCACGGCTGTCGAAGTAGCTTTCACCCGTGAGTAAACCAGGTATTGAATCCACAGGGAACGTAAAAGTGTATCTAATTACTAAAGCTGAGCCGGATTGATCGAGTGTATATAAAGGCTGGGTAGAGAGGATAACTTAGCACTAAGGCTCTGATTATAGTTAAGAGAATTCTCCTATGCTTGCTTTAGGCACCGGGGTATCCTAGGCCTCTAGGAAATTGCCGGCCAACAGCTCTACGCCGTACCCGTGCGTGGAGGGTTACAAAGGACGGGCAGGGCTGTTCAAGAAGCAGGACAAGTTCGTATGGACTGCCGAAGCCGATGCGGTGTTTGAAGACCTCAAGACTTTCCTCCAAATACCACCAGTACTCACTGCACTAGCTGATCAGGAACCACTGCTCCTCTACATTGCAACCACAACCCACGTGGTGAGCACTGCAATTATAGTCTAGCGGGAGGAACCCGGCTATATATTTAAATTACAAAGACCCGTCTACTTCATCAGCGAGGTGGTCACGAAATCAAACATATACTACCCTCAGGTCGAGAAGCTGCTATATGCTGTCTTTATCAAATCTCGCAAGCTGTGCCACTACTTCGACGCTCACCGAGTTGTTGTAGTCACCTCTTTTCCAATCGGCGACATTCTTCACAATCAGGACGCAACAGGACGAATCTCCAAATGTTCGGTCGAGTTAGGTTCACACACCATCAACTTCGTTCCACAAGCTGCGATCAAGTCTCAAGCTTTGGTAGATTTCGTCGCTGAGTGGACAGAAATACAACAAGCAGCACCCGAAGAACCTCCAGAACACTGGATTATGTATTTTGACGGGGCGATGAAGCTTGAAGGAGCTAGCACAGGCATTCTTTTCATATCTCCAAAAGGAGACCAACTAAAGTATGTGCTCCAGATCATCTGGAAAGCCACCAGCAATGAAGCCGAGTACGAAGCTCTACTGCACGGGCTACGCCTGTCTACTTCTTTGGGCATCAAGCATATGGTGGTCTACGGCAACTCCTTGGTGGTCATCAACCAGGTCAACAAAGATTGGGACTGCACCGGGAGAACATGGACGCATACTGCATGGAGGTCCACAAGCTCGAGAAGCACTTCCATGGGCTCGAGTTCCATCACGTCCTCAGAGACAACAACATGGCTGCTGATGCACTTTCCAAGCGTGGTTCGCAACGAGCTCAAGTACCGGGTGGCATTTTTGTCCAAGTGCTATTACAACCATACATCAAGGAGTAGGAAGTACAACCGACTACAACACCCCCTCATCAGCAAGTCATGGTGATTACACCCGAGTAGACGAAGCCCTTCATCGAGTACATCCTACATCAGAAAAAGCTTGAAGATAAGGTGGAAGCAGAGCAAGTCATCAGACGAAGCAAGAACTACGTAGTAGTCGGCTCCACCCTATTCCGATGCGGCCCATCCTCTAGTGTCTTGATGAAGTGTGTCCCTCCAGAAGTCAGACGGCAGATCCTTGAAGAAATCCATGCTGGAATCTGCGGCAATCATGCTGCCACCGCATGATCGTCGGCAAGGCCTTCCGATTCGGGTACTACTAGATGTCCGCAGCGGCAGACAAAGAAGAAGTCGTGCGGACTTGTCGGGGCTGCCAGTTCTTCGCCCGACAAGCCCACGTTCCAGCACCGGTCCTCAACACCATACCACCCTCTTGGCCCTTCGCATGCTGGGGGCTAGATATGGTTGGATCGGTCAAGAAAGCGTCATGTGGATTCGAATATCTCTACGTGGCAATCGACAAATTTACAAAGTGGATTGAAGTCAAGCCGCTGGTCAAAGCTAAAGCACTAAAGCGGCCGATTTCATCCAAGACATTGCTTACCGCTTCTGTGTCCCAAATCGTATTATCACTGATCTTGGTTCCCAATTCACAGGGGACGAGAAATAATGTGTTTTCATTGAATAGATGACAATAGATTTCTTGCCTATAGCTTAAATCTTATTTTTCTTAGTGAATTCTTGACTAGTTCTACTGTTAGAATCTCTTTTTTCAGATATCGGGATTATGATCTTATTGGTGGGAGTATCAACACAAAGCTTAGGGGCATAGTTAGTAGTACAATCTGCAGATCAAAAGTACCTATAACAATGCTATACTAGGTAAAGCCCTAAAGAGACCGAGTATATTTCCTACCATGCTACTTGTATCAAAGTGAAGCCTTTGAATAAATAATTTCAAGTTCCACGTTTCCCTTTGTTCAAGGTCTGTCCAGATAGATAGAAGGTTGTTGGCTTGAAAATAAGCACAGCAGCGCCCTTCGTCGCTAGTTCTCACTTCTCGAATCGTTTTCCAACTAGGTACCAGTAGCGTAGACAAAAGTGGCGAAACTCTCATTTCTCTTTTTCTCAAAATCAAGTCAAAGAATAGTGGTAAATAGAATAAGCCAGAAAAATGAACTTATCCTCAAACAAAACCAATAGCACCCCACACATCAGAACCAAAGTAGGTAAGATAGTGCCTTCTACCAAAGGTTCTCTAAATCCTCACTTTGCTCATGATAGTCGGTCGAGTTCCCTTTTCCATTTTAGTTGAGTTTTGCCTTTCCTCCTTTCCTTGTCTCCATTTTGATTGATTTGATCCTTCACGCAAGCACTTGGTTCACCCCTTACTATAACCATCCCACTCAATCTTTTACACCGATGTTTCGTACTCTCTCGATCAGGTCATCATAAGAAAATACTGCAAAATCTTTCCGAAATGAGAGAAGGAGGGAAGGCGCGCTACAACTAACTGCTAAAAATGCAAGATTAGCGCTAAGAAGCCACCCTAGTTTAAGTACTAGCGTCCTACCCCAATGTTCTTGTACTTAAAAAGACTCTCCTCCGCTTGCTGCTCGCCTCAGCCAGACTGGCTTATGTAGTGGTCGGCATTCCTACGTGCTCCAACTGATCCCCACTGGAGATTTTATGAGGGGTCTTGGAAACTGTCTCTGAGGCACTCAAGAAGTATGGCGGCAAGTGGGTGCAAGAGCTGCCTCCTATGGTCTGGGGCTAAGAACCCAACCTAGTCGTGCGACAGGGCAATCGCCGTTCTTCCTGGTCTACGTCTCTGAGGCAGTATTCCGGTGGACATCGTGTACAATACTCCAACAAATCAAAACTACTGGAGACATGTTTCAGAGCATTCCATCAGCAAATGCTGTACTGTTGAAGGTACTCCTCTAGTATCCAGTCTCCACGAAAATATGGTCTTGATTCCTGTATGGTTAGCTGTCTGGTACACACGTGTCTGGCACAGATCAGCACACAATGATCAGGAGACACATTCAGTAAGAATGGTGAAATGTTTGCTTTTGCTATATATGTTTCAGTCGGTTTTGCATGATTGGGACCATGATGACTGCGTCAAGATATTCAAGAACTGCAAAAAGGCTATTCCTCCAAGAGAAGCTGGTGGAAAGGTGATAATAATAAACATGGTGATCGGGGCAGGACCATCAGACTTGAAGCACAGAGAGATGCAAGCCATGTACGATACTTATATGATGATTGTCAACGGCATGGAACGAGATGAGCAAGAGTGGAAGAAGATTTTTTCTGAAGCTGGATTCAGTGACTACAAAATAATACCGGTCTTGGGTGTTCGATCAATAATCGAGGTCTACCCATAATCCTTTAGGAAAAGATGATGTATACTGGCATGGAGCTTGCGTGGTGTGTACTTGTAATACAAATAAGATAGTAGCCTCACTGATCAGCTCATCTATATTGCGCTCTCTACGATCGAGATGTATTCTACAATATATATCATGCGCATGTGGAAGCCTTGTACTTTATATATATCCACACAATGGATCATGTATTGTATATTCGGTTCACCCACATGAATGCCTGGATTATGATGAGCACACAAGGGAGTAGTGTATTAGTGTTTCAGGGCTCCTCTGTTGACACCTCTGTTTGGCAACCCAACTGCTTTGTTTGTTTTCACTTAGAATTATAAAATCTAGCTTATGGTTGAGGGCAATATGGTAAAATATCACCATGGACCACCAAATAATCCAAATAAGCTGCACATAGATAGCTTATTTCAGATTATTTTGTGATCCATGATGACCTTTTACCATGTTACCCTTCAACTATAAGCTAGATTATATAATCTATAGAGAAAATAAACACCCCCTTAACAGCTTCTGATTTTTTTTCAGCCGATGGCCTTCCCAGACGCCAAGCTTCTCATCCCAATTAAATCCAGCGATTCTCTCATTTCTACTGCAGAACCACACAAGCGGATAAGCGGCAGCCAAGCAAAAGGGCATGTTTGGCAGACCTTCTAGAGCTAAATAGACCTTCTACAACTTTGGGCATGTTTGGCAGCCCAGTTGTAGCCCTCTCAAATAGTTTTCCATAGATAAATGATCCTCTGCTGATTTTGTGAAGACGGTAATGGCTCAGAGCTGAAGAAAGTAGTTTCTTCTGATTCTACAAAGTGACTCTCCATTCTAATTTTGAAAGTTTATTTAGTAAATAATAAAAAATACTTTCAGCCATAAAATTACTTCAGAAAATTACTTACTAGGTCCCATGGAAGAATACGAAACCGGCCCTAAAATTCCTATACACCAATCCTACTTTCCTAGTGAGCAGGCCCAACAGCCGAGTTTTTGAACGGTCTGGACGTTTAGACCCAGAAGGCCAGAAACGTCGTCGTGGCCACGCCGTTCGGTCGTCACATCACAAAAGCCCAGCAAAAAACACAGCCCGAACCCCATCCCACCCACCCTGGCTGAGCTCAAGGAAGCGGAGGCGAGAGCTAGCGGCGGCGATGGCGGCGAACCTGGAGGATGTGCCGTCGCTGGATCTGATGAACGAGCTGCTCCGCCGCATGAAGTGCAGCTCCAAGCCCGACAAGCGACTCATCCTCATCGGTCTGTCCGCCCGCATCTCCCTTCTTCCTGTGATGTCTGCACGTTGGGAACCGGGNCACGCAAGCAGACCCCCGCACCCCATCCCTTCGCCCCTCTCTTTCTTCTTCGCGAGAACCAGAAACACCGCGGTCGCCCCATCCCCGTCGCCCTTCCTTCTCCACGCAAATTTCAGCGCCCCTCCCTTTCTCTTCTCCATCCAAGCGCCGCTGCCCTTTCCCCTTACCCTTCCTTCTCCACGCAAATTTCAGCGCCCCTCCCTTTCTCTTCTCCATCCAAGCGCCGCTGCCCTTTCTCCACTGACCCAGCCTTGAATTCTTTTTCAGTGGCATTCACGCCATGGCAAAGTGGAGCAATAAGCCGCTGCCCCTTCAATCCATGGCCGGTCGAGCCTCTCCTCCCTTCTATAAACCCTGGGCGAGTTCCTCCCTGACCCCCCTTGGTTCCTCCATACTCCAATTCCCCTACCTTCGGTATCCAACACTGCCATCAGAGCCTGTCTGACCCTGCCCAGGTAAAGACCGTCGTCGCTGCCTCTGTGTTGATGGTCCTTATAACAGAAATTCGACCATCAATAGGCTCAGAAAACTAAAAAAGATCATGCATAACTTAGACATTGGCATTCAAATAATGTTGTAGCATGCACATATAGAATATATTTGAGTACAGGGACCATGGTGCAAAAGATGGAGAAAAATGGGCCAAGGCCCAGGTCGCCCGACCTGGGGCCATGGTGCAAAAGATGGAGGAAAATGGGCCCAGGCCCAGGTCGGCCGACCTGGCTAGGTCGGGCGACCTGGCCTGGCACCCATTCGACCCCAACTTTCCTGTTGGCAAAGAAGCACAACATAGAGTCATCGTGAGCGTTGATTCAAAGACGATTGCAAACAAAGGACAGGATTCGGCCTCAACACCATCACAAGAAGATTTTTTTCAGAAGCCCAAGGACAATAATGATCATCTGAAAGCTCTATACATGAAAGGTTATATCAAAGGGAGGCCAATTTCTTGCATGCTGGTTGACAGTGGAGCAATTGTTAATTTAATGCCTTATACTTTGTTCAAGAAATTAGGGTGTTCAGATGATGAGTTGATTCAGACTGATATGGTTTTAAGTGGTGTGGGAGGAGATGATCCTAAAAGTGCTAAAGGAATTATTTCTATGGATCTCACTATTGGAAGCAAGACATTGGTTGCTGCATTCTTTGTTGTTGAGACCCAAGGTAAATTTAGTTTGATTTTGGGGCGTGATTGGATACATGCGAACCAATGTGTACCTTCTAGCTTGCATCAATTCTTATGTTGCAGCTGATAGGCGATAAGCAAGAGATTGTGTATGGTGATACATCGGCTTATGTTGCAGCTGATGGTTCTATTAAAGGTGTGCATGGTGACTTTAAATGCTTGACAGGTGTAGATGTTTCATATTGTGGGTTTATAAGGTCTACACGAGATGGTTTTATTCTTTGTCACAATGAAGCCGATCGAAAGTCGGTTAGACCACTTTTGTATGGTGTGAATGAATATAAATATAGAGTGGTTGCAGCAAATGATTATACATTATCGGGCATATGAGAATGATATGTGCAAAATTGTTGAGCAGATTTTGCAAGAGATGGCCGATATGTTGTGATATAGCCCTTAGAGTAAAAAGGCCGATGGATTATGTGTTAAACATCGCCCTTAGTGTTGTTTTTGTGCTTTTACGTTTTCTGCTACACAAGCTTTACCAGAAAACAGGGGGCATATGTTGACGATTAAAATTGGCACAAGAACAGTCTGATAGAGAAAACCGGTGGAACCGGATTCAGGAACCGGTGGAACCGGTTTTGGTTCCTGTTGCCCATCGGACAGGGCAATCTGGTGAAACCGGTTTGGGAAACCGGTGGAACCGGTTTTCCCCGAGTCCTAGTAGGTTTGGACTTTTCTTGTAGATCCGAATTGTAATAGGACTTTCCTTGCGGGGCAAGACCTCCTCACCCTATAAATATGAAGGGTCATGGTCGATTGAGGGTTATCTAATCGATCAAATACATGTATCTTACTTTTTATCCCTTCCAAACCCTAACTCTTCCAACCCCTCCTGCTGTTCGTGCTTCGTCTCTACGGCGTTTAACGGTGTTCTGAGTGGCCTGCCGACTTCAGAACAACCCTAGGTGCGCCAGCCCTGACGGGGTCCCTCCCGGGCTGACGTTCGTAGGTTCACGCCGCAAACCCTAAGGAGCCGGTTTCACCGGATCTCCAAACCGGTTTAACAGGTTTTGCCAGGGCGTGCTGCATGTTATCTATCCATTGCGGATCCGCGCGAGCTAGCGCATATTTCAATGTGTTGACCAGAAAAAGCGTCAACAGACATCTGCCATAGAACCGACGTGCAAACGTTGGTGGTGCCAAAAGAATCGTGCAGGACCCTTTCCTCGCCCGCACGTGTGCGCGTCCTTTGCTGTATCGATCTTTCGGGCGAATAGAAACCAGCCACGTGTCCCGCTGATCCGTTCTGTGCAAGCACGCGCAGCAGCGTTGGTCTGGACCTCGCAGCAATTGGCCGAGCGCCAAGCCCCTGGCTGTGGGCCCCGGCTGCACCTGCCCCCGTGCATGTGCATGAGCTCCTCACGGGCCCCGCTGGGCCTTTGGCCTGCCTGGTGAGTGCGCTGCACCGCTCGGGGGGTGTTCAATTCCTCCAAAAATTTTTCACCAAAATTTTTCCTAAGGGAATCTTACATGCATGGAGTAGTAAACGTGTGTTAATAACAAAACCCATTCCATAACCCCCAGGTAACTTTTCGAGACAAATCTAATGAGCCTAATTAGGCTATGATTTGCAGCAGTGATGCTACAGCAACCATCCGCTAAATATCCACTAATCATGGATTAATTACCATCATTAGATTCATCTCGCGATTTTCAGGCGAGATCTATGATTAGTTTTATTATTAGTCTACATTTAGTACTCCTAAATGGTAAGATTCTCTTGCAAAATTTTTCACCAAAATTTTTTCACCCAATTGAACACCCCTCGGTGTGGTTGTCCCGAGCCCCGCCTGGTTCACGTTCATGTGCACGTGCATGCAAATGAACGCAACACGCCGGCCTGTGCAATGCTGGGCGGGCCCACCTCGGCCGCTCCTGCATGGCGCGGTTGACGCGCGCGGCCACGTGGCCCCAGGCCCGCCACGCATCGCTCCCGTCGTCATGTGGTAGAGCTTCCCTGCGTGGTGACGTCAGCTGGGGTGCTGACATCAGCGTGACGTCAGCACCTCATAATATATTATAGCTTTTGTATCATCTTCATGTGAACCCCAAATAATTTGAACAATATATCCATCTGAATAGTCTTGACGAGCGGTACACAATGGTGCACTCCAATTAGGCATCTGATATACTTTGTGATATTGATATTTTATATCTCATCTCAAGCCCATAGTGCCCTTTCCTGCACGACAAAGTAAAACACTAACACTCGTGGAAATAGTTAGTAATAAGTCCTATCACTATGTTTGGTGTTTATATTTGGTATATTTTTAGCAGGAGTTGTTGGTCAAAAGTGGTACTTAAGGACCGTCAACAAGCTCCCCCCACACTTAGCCTTTGCTCATCCTCGAGTAAAGTTTAAAGACTAAGGCAAAAAAACATGACTCCAAATGATATGATGCAAGCATATAAATTATTCCAAACCATGCCTGCACTTGTGAATTTTGAAGTGTCTATCATGCCATCATGGGTGGTTGAGGAACAGAACGGTCTTGATTCAGGTCATCTTAACTCTTCTGTTAAGTAACTTGGGTTTTTGATAAATTTTTAAAAACATAACCTTACTTAGCTCCTCGAATGATTCTCTCAGATCGCTCAATGTGTATGATTCCTCACCAAGGCATTTCTTTGCCTTCTTTCATCCTACTTCTATAGGCTTATGTGGAGCTCAAGGTAGGAGTAAAGATAAGGCATACTTGCTTCACATATATTGCAAAGTCAAAAAGTGGATCAATGAAGAAAACTATTCATATAATATGATCAAGATGTGCATGTGTGTGGAACAGTGGAATAGTAGCTCCTTTTTGTATGATCTCTCTCCTCTTGAAAATATTTTGAGAACGTGGCTATATATATATATATTTTTCTCTCTTCTTTTCTTTATGCTCAATGCATTTGTGAGCATGTATTTTTTCTTCTTCTTTTTTTTCATTGCCCATGTCTCTTTTGCAAGGATATTTGGAGAGAGGGAGATCAATACTTATATGGAGCATTTATTTTGTGGATGATTGAAATGCATGTTGCTAACTTCCAGTTGTCGGTTTTTTATACTGGCTAGCCTACTATAGGGGGTACCTAAGTAGTCGATTTGTTCATGAGGGCCTCGCCGGAACCAGAAGCACGATGGTGAACACGAGATGATTTAGACAGTTTCAGGCCGCCTCGAGTAGAGAGCGTAATACCCTACGTCCTGTATGGTGGATCACTTCATATTGATGGTTATGATTTTACAGGGGGTCCCTGCCTCACCTTATATACTCGGGAGACAGGATCTACAAGGCAAGAAATACAAACTCCTAGTCGGATACAATACACAGAGTCCTAACATGAGTAGGCCAGGTTGTTTCCTAGTAGCCGACTAGTTTCTTTAAGCTGTACGCCTCTTCCTTGTATTTGTCAGAGTTGCCGGCCCAATTTCCTAGCGGGCCTATAGCCCATGAGGACTCCCATGGATCTTGGACCATCAAGCCCCCGAGCGTCTTCATGTCTTCACGCCTGCCGAGTTGTTTCTCAACAGTTTCGGCATCAGCCGAGTTGTTTCCTCGTCATCCGGCTTGTTTGTTGAAAACCTTCAGAAGTGAACATGATGTGCTCCTTTGTCAACTTCTTTTGCAGCAAGCCCCCGGGCTTTGGTTTGTAAACAAAAGATGATGCAAAAACTTCCCCATTTACTATAATGGTGTCCAGCTTTTGAAAAAAGATAGACCCATTATGGGTCTAGCCCCCAAGCCTAGAAATGTTTTCAAGGATTAAAAATAATTCTAGGGTCTTTAATGAAAAAAATTTTCCAAAAGAAATATACTATTTTCCCCTAGCCCCCAAGCTTAAAGCAGATGACAATAAGCTTAAAGTCTTCTGTAGAAATAAGTATATTCTTTGTTTTGGAAAAATTCACTCCCATTAAGCATCAGCCCCCGAGAATGAAAATACATCAGAAAATGACTTGCTCGTTAGGAAATTGCCGCACAAATGTGCATCTTGTAAAGACCGCGAATACACAAGTGTTGGCGTTTGCAGAGAAAACGGCTTTTAGGGAATACGCCTAGGGTTACCGCTTCAGTTTATTAAAACAAAGGGTAAACCGCTTCGTATTCTCATCTGTTCTGCTGCCACTCCCGAATCCAAAATCTCCAATCTTCCATACTCGCGCGCATACTCCAATCCACTCCAGCCCCACCCGAGATCCAATCCAAAGACCTCGGCTGGCGAGATGGGTCGGAAACCAGTGCCCAACAAGCCCATGGAAAGCAAGTCCTCATCAACCAAACCGGCGGCGAGCAAGAAACTTACGAAGATTCCAATTACTGATATGCCAGTGTTTAAGAATGCACCTGCACCCGCACTCGTCTGGAAACCGTCCAAAGCGTCAGACGAGATGGTGCAAGACCTTGTGAATCAAGGCTATCTTCTGGACAAGTCAATCTCGTGCTGGCGCACCGATATTGGTAAGCCTTGGCCTTTTGATGAAGTCCACGAAATTGTAGTCTTTGTTGTCTTCTATAAGCGAGGATTTGCCCTACCCGCTCATGATTTTCTCCGTGGCCTTCTTTCTTATTATAAGTTAGAGTTGGTGCATCTCAACCCTAACTCCATCCTCCAACTTTCTCTCTTCATTCACCTCTGCGAAACCTTCCTTGGAATCGATTCCCATTTCAATCTTTTCTGACTTCTTTTCCGTGTCAAGTCCAGTCAGGACAAGGTAGTCGGTGGGGCTGGAATCTAGCTCCGTCAGGGCATGAAGAATGTCTATTTTGATTTTAGGATGAACGACTCCATCAAAGATTGGACGGACAAATGGTTCTATGTAGAGAACCAACCCCCGAGGCTGACCAAGCATTCTGGCCATCTGCCGCACCCCCAGAGTAATTGGAATGAAGCCGTAGACAGTGACAAGGTTGAGGGACTGTCGAGCCTGTTGAAGATGATTGCTGACCTTAAGGAGAAGGGCCTGACTGCCATTGGGATTGCCAGCTCATTCCTGCGCCGGCGCGTACAACCCTGCCAGAAGTGGGAGCACGCTGGCTATGAGTACACCGGCCCCAAAGATCCAACCAGGGTCTCCTCCACCGATCTATCATCCGATGAAGTCGCCGTGCATGTCCAAGCACTGTTCAAGGATGCGCAGGAGCTACCTCGCCGGGTACCCCAGTACTCGGCAAGTCGTCCTCCACCAGTGGTAAGTGTGAAATCAACCCGAATACCATTTTTTGATATCCACCTTCTTGCTTCACGAAAACTGATAAGTTTATTTTGCACTCATTTTCAGGAATTGCGGACCAGATTCTTGCTTAGGCCAGGATGATTGAAGAAGAAGCTACTACCTTCGCCCGTCAGATTGAAGAGGGTGAGATTCATGCTGAGGAGGAGAATCCCTAGGTCAAAGCTAATGATGAGGAGGCCGTGGCTGAAGACGCTGATTCTGAGGCCGAATACGCTGAATCTAGGGCTGAAGCGAGCATTGGCGATGTAAAGGCTGACATCTTGGATCTTGCTGATCCGAAGAAGAAGAAGCTCTCAAAGACTCTTGTCCTTGGCAAGTCCAGTGTTAGCACTCAGCTCATCAAATTTAATGAAGAGAAAGAATATTTTTCGATGGGCATGGCAATGCGCCAGGAGACGAAGTTATTCTGACACCAAAACCCAACGAGGTCGTCGTCTTCCAAGATTTCTTCATGGGGAGGCTTCGGATGCCTATGAACAATATTTTTGCCAAGATGTTGGGAAGGTATGTCATGCAGCTCTATCATTTGACTCCCAATGGGATTACCCATCTTCTTCGGTTCTTCTGGGCTGTGAAGACAAACAATTCTGATGTTGCGGTTGATGCCTTCGTTCGCTATTTTGAGGGTCACCGTCAAAGTAAAGTTGTGGATGTTGATGTTGTTGCTTTCGCGCCTGACTTTGGAAGTATTACTTTCTGCCCATGTCGCCACAGGATATCTTATAAGAAGGTTGAGCTTACCTTCTGTCAGCGGAACCATTGGGACCGGGACTGGCAAAAGTACTGGCTTTACGTCCAAGTTCCTTAGGAGGAAATATTACTTGATGATGGCACAAATCTGATTTCTTATCCATTGCATGGCAAAGTTTTGTCGAGTGCTTTCGTTTCATGTCCTGACTTAAATTTATGTGCTAGTGCCATCCATAAGGTGAGTTTGGTTAGCGGAAGTCGCGATCTCATTGAAGAAGGTCTTGCAATGGGAGTTAATTTTTTGTCAGCCGATTGGAAGCCATATGCTGTTGAACATAAGGATTTCCATGGACATATGCATGTATGTTTCCTTGTTTTGGAGCGAAGAAACCTGAGAACATGAGTGATCATGCTTTCATTGAGTCCATTGAGTTAAATGGCCAACATTATCCTTGGGCCGTATACACTAAAGGAAAACACTAGTTGTGTGAATCTTCTTGGAGGCCATTGGCATAACCGGGTCTTTGATGACATGAAGATCATTATTCTCAGCGTGCTGCGCCTAGTAAAGGCAAGAGGAAATTTCAGAATGTTGATCATCCAAGTGTTCATCCCCTTCTGAGGTCAAGTTGGGGTCATGGCTAAAGAGGTCGTGCCTCCAGTCAGACTAGTGACGGCGGCGAGGCGATGCTAGTGATTGAGGGACTGAGGCCACTCGAGGAGGTGGTAAGACCAAGCCCCAAAGCAAGAAAGTGGCTTCATCTACAACACTTGGGAAACATTCCTCGACGCCTGCATTGGAGAGTGCTAAGAATGCTCTCCAGGGTAAGGCACTCACTGTTACTCTTGTCTCTTCTGCTCTGCCGGCCCCTCCACCTTCGAACACGGTGCCCTTGACTTCCACTATTCCTTCGGTCGTCACATCGTTGAATTCGACCCCTGATTTTACTAGTTAGTTTTACTTTTGTTGCACTTTTGTTCTGCTTCCTTCGTCAAACTTATTTTGTTCATACTCCATTTTTCTTATTCTTGTGTTGTTTTGTAGCTGAGGCTAATGTTGTCCTTGGTCCTTCGCTTGGCCTTCGTGTGGCAGCCACCTTTGGTGACGACGATGACGACATTAGCTTTCTTCGTCTTGTTGCCAAAGAGGAATCCGGCGACCACCCTACTTCTACAACTCCTATTAGCTCTGCTACTGCTCATGCCGGTATAGCTTCTCTTGATATCTTGGCACGTGTCGTTGGGAGAGTCCCATTTGACACTGTTCATGAGGAGGAGGTGGAGAGGCTGGAGGTAGTTGTCAATGAAGATGATGATGAAAGTCATTGGGTGAAGGCTTCTGTCGGTGCAAGAAATCACCGACGAGTGAATTTAGTGGATTGCGCGTTTAGGCTCGGATGGTTCGCGAGAGGACACAAGGGATTATACTGGTTCGGGCACGAACGCCCTACGTCCAGTGTGAGTCAGCTCGTGTTACTCGCGTTGCTCGTAGTAGGGGTTACAAGCGGTCGAGAGAGAGGAGAGGCCTCAAATCTCTGTGAGCGTGTGTGTTTCTTGTCTGTCTCCTCCCCTGAGGCCTTATTTTTCTATTTATACCTCCGGGGAGAAACTTCGTACAAGGCGTGTTCAACAAATAACAAATAACAGGAATTTTGCTGAAGAAGCCCCGCTGCCTGTAGGACACTGTGGGTGATGCTGGAGTAGATCCTTGTCCCGAGCCTGCTAGGGTCGTGCTCGTCCCTTCGCGGCGCCTGCGGGGCGGCTGGAACAGTGTGCGTCACATCCCTCTGCCACACCAGGCGGCACGCGGTGAGGCCGGTTAGTGCTGGTAGGTCGTGCGGTAGATATGCGGCGAGGCGTACCCCTTGTCCCCCTCGGCGCGGGGTCCCCCCTGTTGACACACGTTATCCTGGCCCGACGTGGACCTGGGCGAGGCGGAGGAGGGTCGGGCGAGGCGGAGAAGGGTCGGCCGAGGCGGAGAAGGGTCGGCCGAGGTGACGTGGAGTCGGCCGAGGTGACGTGGGGTCGGTCCCCTCTCGTCCGACGTTTCCCTCGCCGTCCTTGTTTATGGGTTCGCTCACGCCTGTTTCCTTCCCAAAATACTGGGGTCCCACCAGTGAGCTGGTGGGTCGGATATTGGTATCCGACAGTAGCCCCCGAGCCTGCTCGGAGGATAGTTGGTCCTCCGTGTGGGCTCCCTCCTAGCGTTCGTTCGAATGTCACTCGGGGGTGCGCGCGAGCGCACCCACCGGGTGTAGGCCCCGAGCCTGCAGGTGAACGGGTAATTTACCTATACGCTATGGCAAATCTTGTTTCTTTTCTCACCGGGGCGCGCGAGCACACCCGTTGGGTGTAGCCCCCGAGCCGGCGGGTGAGTTGTCAAGTCGCCCGAAGGCTTTTCATCACTTCTGCTTGACTTTTGCAGGATGGCGCCGCGTCTGTCCAAGGGACTGGGGTACGGCCTGCTTTTTCAGAGATACTGTTCTTTATGGTTTAGGAGCGCGTGCCTCCGCTGCGCCGGGCAGGGCTCTTGTCACGCCTGCTCTGCCCTCCTTTCGAGCCGTCATCTTACCCTCTTTAAGGCGAGTTTATTGTCCGCTCGTGAGGCCCTGACGCTTTACAGGAAAGGTCACGTGGCGGGTTCCCACACCCTATCGGAGGGTTGGCTTGGGCATTTCTGAGCTATAAATAGGGTCCTTCGACCTCTTTCTTTGGGCACCCGGCCACTTCCCTTCTCCTTCCTCCCGTTAGCATGAGGTTCCTAGTGTGGGAACCATCTCAAGGGCGCCCCCTGGTCCCAGGAGTGGGAGAATAGCTTGCTGATGCCACAAGAATGACTGCGACCTTAGAGAGTTTCGGCGTAGAGGGACGCTCCTCGGTGTCGCACGTGAAGGACGACTCCGTCCTTGGCGACTCCCCCTGCCTGACCGTCCCACCTCAGTGGCGGTGAGATGGGCTAGCGGGGGAGCGAGTCGTCGGTGCTGTCGCCGTCTTCTCGACTTCACCCGGCGCCCGGCCTCAGTCGGGTCTCGCCAGGGCAGTTGCGGTAGTCGTGTATAGCCACCGCCGCGCTTCCCATCTTCTCTTGGGTACCGACGCGACGCCGTGGTCGGGGTCAGTCGGCCTCAAGGTGAAGGAAGCGGGCTGTGGTGATGTGACGTCATCATGCCGCCACGGGACGAACCCTTGCCGGGCTCCCTCAAGGGCGCCGACGGGTGGGAAGATGCTACAAGAAGGTCTTCGATGTTGGCAGCTCGGCCCTTCTTGTGGCACCGAAACTTCCGCGCTCTTCGTCGCCTGATTTCGCCACCAAGGGTGGCGAGACCCGTTTGTATCGTTCCACGGCCCTCGGCCGTATGTACTTTCTGCCCTTATTCATGAATAAAGGAATTTGGTTGATTTGGGATTTCTTTCTACGACCGCGTGGTCGGTCTCTTTTTCACGATTCCAGCCTCCCAGTATCCCCCGAGGCGGTCGTCTTGGGATGAGGAGGTTGTTTCGTCTTTTTATCGTTTTTCCCTCACGCAATCCCTCCGCGGGACGGAAGGTTAGGTCACGCCTCGTGTTTTGCCACTTAGGCTGAAATACGGCTCCCGATGAGCTACTAACGGGCTAGATCGAGCGAGGCCTCGATTCTCCAGCGAGGGAGGACCGTCGGATCAGCTTGTGATCGACCTCGGAAAATCCCCAGCACTCTCGACCCCCTTAGTTCCCATGATCGTCCGACCGACCACAGGGGCTCGTTGCCTCTCTTCGCTGAGATACACGGGGTCAGAAGCCTTAGGCTCGAACGCAGGTCGGGGCGTCCTCGGCACTCGTGTGCCGGGGCTATGGCCTCTAGCGGGCCCGTCCGTCTCTGCCCCTTCACTCGGACGCCTCAGAGCGGCCGTCAGACCCTAAGGCCGGCCTTGGAACTCTTGGGCTGTTTTTTTCGGTTTGTATTTTCGGTTGCGCCCGTCCCCCGAAGGCTTGTTGCCATGGCCTTCCAGCCCAGGGACGGCCCTGTGCCGGCTCCCTTTTCCTGAAAAATAGAGGCGCAGGACAAGGAAATAGGAATAGATGCGGGATAATTGAAGGAGAAAGAGGGGGGCGAGATAATGGAATGCGAAAGGTTTAGAGAGAGAGAGAGAACCTGGGCGCGAGTCCCGGGGCGTGGGAGACGTGGGCGAGTTGGGACGCACGTCGCAGGGCCGCGTGGGCCCTACGGGCCACGGCGTAGGTGGGAGACCCGAGGCCCTCCTACCTTGTTCCCCTTACCTGTCTATTTAAGAGGGGGGAGGGCGGAGGCCTCTTCTTCTTCCTCCTTCGCTCGCCTGCTCCCGAATCGCCGCCGCCGCCTACGTCATTGCCTGCCCAAATCCATACCTTTTTCCTTTGCCTGTCGCCCTCCTCGCCCATCGGCCATGGCCTGGCCTCGTTCCCATGTCACCGAAGCCGAGCTCGAGCGTCTGGTGGAGCGCGGGCTCCTGCGTCCGCGGTCTGAGCTCGTGGAATGGATGGCCCCGGGCAACGAGGAGGTCCCTTCCCCTCGCGTTGGGTACGTAGTATCCTTCGTCCCCTTCCATGAGCGGGGTTTGGGGCTTCCCCTTCATCCTTTCCTCCGCGGACTCCTCCATTATTACGGGATTGAGCTCCAGCATCTCAACCCCAACGGGCTGCTGCACGTCGCCGTGTTCGTGGCCCTGTGCGAAGGATTCCTCGGAATCGATCCCCATTTCGACCTCTGGGGATCTTATTTCCATGTCGAGGGGGTGAAGAAGGATGGGCAGTCGACACCACTCGGCTGCGCCAGGATCCGGCTGTGCTCGCGCCAGGGCGAGAACTACTCCAAGCTCCCTCTGATGACCACCAACAAGGGTTGGCATCCCTGGTGGTTTTACCTACAGAGTGATCCGGCCGCTCCCTTTTCGGCCTTTACGGGGAGGACCATCGAGGAGCGGCCGAACTCTTGGCATTGGGGCCCGACCAGGGCGGAGCGGCCGCACCTGGACGGTCTCCACGCGGCGGTCATCCGTCTTCGCGAGCTGGGGGTCACCGGCCCCGGGATCATCGCGGCGTACCATGTGTGCCGCGTTCTTCCACTGTTGGCTCGCCGGCTGAGGTTAGATCAGCTGACCCTAATGGAGAATTGGACAGGGTCAGTGATGTCTGTTGAGGCTCTCTCGGACGCGGAGGTGCGCACCTGCCAGCGCGAAGCGGTGGCACGCGACTCCACGGCGTATCCGATGCGGGATCATCCCGTTATGCGCCCCGTGGGCGACCCCCTCGTCCCGGTGAGTTTTCACGGTTTTTTCGTTTGTCTTCGTTGCATATTTTTTAATCTGGTGAGTCATTCACTTCTCTTTCTCTCCGGCAGCCCCTGGTCTACAAACCTTCTCGGCCCTCGCACCCTGAGGATGAGGCCGTTCAGGTTTTGAACCGTGAACGAGCGGAGGCCGCTCGTTTGAAGAAAGCGGAAGCCGAGGGGAAGAAGGGGAAGAAGCGGCTGGCCCGCGAGAAGGCCGAGGAGGAGTACCGTCGGCGGCGTTTGCACGCCTGACAGGACGGGCTATGGAGCGAGGATCAGGGCCCCTTCGAGGGGGCTTCGATTTCGTCTCGGACTCCTCCAGTGGGTCCACGTCGGGCCTCCCGACCTCCCGGCGTGAGTCCGCGGTTGATTGGGACGCCCTGGACTCTGCGGAGCCGTCGGGTGGCGGCAATACTGCGCCCCCGCCACTGTCGATCCGGTTGCCGCGTGAGGTCTCCCACGGCGCGAGCTCCCCGACCCGAGAGCGGACTCCACCGAGGGGCGATTCGAGCAAGCGGCCGCGAGCAGAGGGGTCCGAGTCGGGGGGGCCTCCCCCAGCCAAATGGCCGTCCCGAGGTTTTCCCATGTCATCTATGTGAGTCTCTTCTCCCTTCTTCATCTGTCCTCCTTGCCTGCGCCGAGGCACGTGTGTGAGGCCTTCTTTTGTCCGCAGGAGGGGGAGTCAGGTTACTCCCTTGGGACTGGCACCGGCCAAGCGGCTCGCACGCCGGATCTCCGAGACGGCGACGAGCCGAGGGATCGACCTGGGTGGCCCCTTGGTGGGAAAGGTGCTCGACCCGCTCCCTCCCCAACAGCAGCTCATTGTGGTATCGGGCGCTGAGTCCACACTCTCGGCCGGGATGATTCCAGAGGCCCTCGTCGGGCTATGCTTTCCGCCTGCGGACGAGCCGGCCGGAGCAGGAAATGCCGTGCCGCCCGAAGTGGTTGGGCCGACCGGAGGTGTGGCCGGGGAGGAGGATCTAGTACCTTCCGGGCCTAGCCCTGCTCAAGAAGATCTCGCCCTCTCGGCCCAGGCGGTCGGGCCTTTTTTCGAGGAGAGGACGGAGAAGACCGAGGAGTCCCCGGGCGACTTGGCGCCGGTGGATACTCGAGAAGAAGAAGAAGAGGCAGCAGGGCCGATTTCTGCCCTGGTCGAGCGTCCAGGTGGCTCAGTAGATGACACGCTGCGGGAAGGGCCTGTTTCGGAGTCAGCCGTGTCTCCGAGGGGCGCCGATCGCGAGGAGGAGTTCCTTCCTGCGCCGGCCACCACTGCTGCCTCGGCCGACCCGTCGCCCGGCTTAAGCGGATCCATGGCGCCTTCTTCTCCCGCGAATTCGGTCCATGCAGTGGTGACGACGGACGCTCTCACGGGAGGGGAGACCGTGGGATCGAGCTCGGGCCAGGAGACCCGTCCCGCAGCCGACACCCCTGAGGGCCGCGAGGTCGTTCGGACCGGAGGGGGACCCCTTCGCATTCGGGGGCCCTCGCCTTAGCTGGACCGACCGCGCCTAGGGCGAGGTTGTCTTCTCCCTGGACGACGCCGAGGAGAATGACGAGGCTTCCCGGGTTCGTGCCGGGATTGGCTAGCGGTCCGGTCACTGAATTCCGCCTGGACGCCATTCGCGACGTCGCCATTCCTTGCGGGGAGGTAACCTTTCCTTCATCTGTTTTTCTTTTCCTTCTTTTCCCGAGTCGACTCTGACTCTGATTCGGTTTTCACAGTCCCTGATGGCCCGCAGCCGGGATAAGTCCCTCTTCCTACGCCGGGAGAGGGGTTCGTGGGACCGTCTGTCCACGGTCACCACGGAGCATCACGCCTTGATGGAGCAGCTAGCAGCCGCTCGCCGAGAGGTCGCCGCCGCCCGTGAAGACGCGCGGGGTGAGTTCGAAGGGCGAATGGCCGCGGCTCACCAGGAGATCGAGTCCTTGCAGGGGCGGCTCAAGGAGGCGTGCGAGCATGCCGAGGATGCCGACAAGCTCAAGTACGACGTCATGGTCTCCTGGGAGAAGGACTCGGCGGCTCGGGAGTAGGTCAGGTTGGGCCTGGTCCGTGAGGACAAGCGCCTGAAGGCCGACCGGGACCGCGTCACCGCCGTCCTTGATGGGACTCGTACTCAGCTGGCTCAGGTGGTGGCGGAGCGCGATGAGGCCAGGCGGCTCAACGAGGCATAGGCCCGCGACCTTGAGGCTGCGGATCGAGCTCTTGCGGCTGAGGAAGCCGAGGCAATGTGCGCCTCCTTGAGTGAGGCGGCGGCGACGGATCGCGCGACCATCGGGTGCCTTGAGACCGAGGCGCGCAACCTCGAAGGGCTGCTACGGCAGGACGGGGACAAGTACGACGCCCTCCGCGCGGCGGTTGGCATCGTTCTCGATGACCTTGGGATGAGATCGCAGCGAGGGCCGAGCTCGCTGCTCGTCGACGCCGGCCGCATCCCAGCTCGGGCTCGGTCCATGGCGAGTGATGGGCTCTTCCTCGGGGTGCGCCGTGCCTTCGCCGTCGCCCGCTCCCACTATGCCGACATTGCCCTGGAGTACCTCGCCGAAGGGTTTGCTTCCGGCACGACGCCGAAAGGGGTGGCGACGCTTGAAGAGGAGGTGTCGTCACTGGCGTCCGTCCTCGCCACCAAGACTGCGGAAGAAGAAGAGCCGTGGGCGCCCTGATTAGTTTTTCTTTTCTTTTGGTTTTTAGGCAGTCATATTTACTTCTGTAACGAACTTAAGCGTCTGTGTTGTTAACACTCGGCCTTTCCTGTTTCCCTGACTAAGTGTTAGGGCATGCTGGAAATGAAGTGAGCCGTGCGGTTTACTAGTGAGCCTTTGAACCGTTGCCACTGGGGCCTTTGTTCTTCAGCATTCCGACTAGTGAGCGCGTGTCGCTTCATTAACAGGCACCCTTTCTTCTTAGTCTCAGGTATGTGAATTTGCCGAGGGTCAAGGATCCGGGGGACGCAGGTTAGCACCCGAGTGACGTCCGACCCTTGGTTAGCAGACCGGGGTTGGGCGTCACTTTTTGAAACGAAAGGAATACGTTTGAATAATGATAGGTAGCCCAGAGTAATCAGGGATAGAAACGACGTAGCTGCTCAATATTCCAGGCGTTGGTGTATTCCTCCCCTTCCGCGTTCTTTAGCTTGTACGAGCCAGGTCGGAGGACCTGGGAGATGATGAATGGGCCTTCCCAGGGCGACGAGAGCTTGTGCTTGCCTTTATTGATTTGGATGAGGCGTAGCACCAAATCACCGACCTGGAACGCGCGACCCCTGATGCGCCAGTCATGGTAGCGCCGCAGGGATTGTTGGTACTTCGCCGAGTGAGCCAAGGCGACCTCCTTGGCCTCTTCTAGCTGATCGGCCGTGTCCTCGAGAGAGGCTCGGTTGCCTTCGTCGTCGTAGGCATGGACACGCAGGGACCCGTAGTCGAGGTCGGTCGGGAGCACGGCTTCTGACCCATACACCATGAAGAACGGGGTGAAACCCGTCGCGCGACTCGTCGTTGTACGTAGGCTCCAAACCACCGCTGGGAGCTCTTCGACCCAATGTCCTCCGAACTTTTTCAAGCGCTCGAATATTCGGGGTTTGAGCCCTTGCAGGATCATCCCATTGGCGCGTTCTAATTGTCCATTCATGCGAGGATGTGTGACGGCGTCCCAATCGACCCGTATGTGGTGCTCATCGCAGAATCGCAGGAATTTCTTCCCAGTAAACTGGGTTCCGTTGTCTGTGATGATCGAATTGGGCACGCCGAAACGATGGACGATGTCGAGAAAGAACTTGACGGCCTCTTCCGATCGGATCGTCGTGATCGGTCGGACCTCTATCCATTTGGTGAACTTGTCGACGACGACTAGCAAGTGGTCGAAGCCCCCGGGCGCCTTCTTGAGGTGCCCGACCATGTCCAATCCCTAGACTGCGAATGGCCAGGTAATGGGGATCGTTTGGAGGGCCTGTGCAGGAAGGTGCGTTTGCCTCGCGTAGAACTGACACCCTTGTCGGCCAGTAGAACCCTTGTCGGAACGCGTTTCCGACAAGGCTGCAAGGTGCGGTGTGGTGGCTGCACGTGCCCCCATGGATGTCCCTCAACAGCTCCTTGCCTTGATCCAAGGGGATGCACCGTTGGAGGATTCCCGTGGGGCTGCGTCTGTACAGCTCGTCCCCTACAATTGCATAGGATTTGGCGCGCCGAGCAATACGGCGGGCCTCTGTCTTAATCGTCGGGAGTTTCACCCGTAGCAAGTAGTCGAGGAAGGGCTGCCGCCAATCCGAGGCGCCGGAGTCTGGCCCCTAGTCCTCGGTTAGCGTCGTGACGGCAAGAGCGAGAAGGTCGGACAGAGCTTGGTCGGTCGGCTCGGCGCTGACCTCTGACCCTTCTGCGACCTCGGTCTCGTCCTCGCCAGCCCCCGAGCCCGGAACAATTCGCTTCGGGGATCCTTGGCCGCGTGGCTCGGTCTGTGCCGGGCAGGGGAGCTTTATCGAAGGGCTTCATTGGTCATTGACGATGATTCCAGTCGGAACGGGTTCCCGGCCGGACGCTTTCTTAGCCAGCGCGTCGGCGGCCTCGTTGAATCGCCTTTTGATGTGACGGAGCTCAAGGCCGTCGAATTTGTCCTCTAGCTTTCGCACTTCCTGGCAATACGCGGCCATGGTCTCGCTTTTGCAGCTCGACTCTTTCATGACCTGATTGACCACGAGTTGGAAATCGCCTCGAATCTCGAGGCGTCGAATTACCAATTCGATGGCTATCTTCAAGCCGTTGATCAGTGCCTCGTACTCGGCCGCATTGTTGGAGGCTGGGAAATGTAGTCGGATCACGTATTTCATTCGCACCCCGAAGGGTGAAGCGAAAACTAAGCCGACCCCCGCTCCCGTTCAAGTCAACGAGCCGTCGACATACATTATCTAGTACTCCTGATCAACAGGGGCTGTGGGTAGCTGGGGTCTGGGACTTAATGGCAGTCCGTGGGGCGTAGGTGATGCCCTGGCCCATCAATTCCATGGCCCACTTTGAGATCCGACCCGTCGAGTCAGGACTATTTATAATCTCGCCAAGGGGAAAAGAACTCACCACTGTGACCGGATGTGAGTCGAAGTAGTGGCGGAGCTTCCTTTTGGAGATGAGGACAGCGTACAGCAGCTTCTGAATCTGCGGGTACCTCGTCTTGGTGTCTCCGAGCACCTCGCTCACGAAGTATACCGGGCGCTGCACCCTGAGTGCGTGCCCCTCCTCTTCGCGCTCCACTACCAACGCCACGCTTACCACCTGAGTAGTTGCTGCAATGTAGAGGAGAAGGGGTTCGCCTGTATTTGGTGGGACCAGGATCGGCGGCTTTGTCAGGACCGCTTTGATGTGGTTTAGTGCCGTCTCGGCCTCGTCTGTCCAAATGAACCGCTCGGACTTCTTCAAGAGTCGGTACAGAGGAAGGACCTTCTCGCCGAGACGCGAGATGAACCGACTCAACGCTGCCAGGCACCCAGTGATCTGTTGCACCCCTTTCAGGTTCCGAATCGGGCCCATTTTGGTGATGGTGCCGATCTTCTCAGGGTTGGCTTCTATCCCTCGGCGAGACACAATGAAGCCCAGAAGCATCCCTCTAGGTACCCTGAAAACACATTTTTTGGGGTTGAGCTTAACGTCGTTTGCCCTGAGTTTGGCAAACGTCTTTTCCAGGTCGGCCACAAGCTGGTCGGCTTGTTTGGACTTGACAATGATGTCGTCCATGTATGCCTCAACGGTTGGTCCGATGAGTTCATCAAAACACCTAAGCATACACCGCTGGTAATTGGCGCCAACGTTTTTAAGCCCGAACGGCATCATCACGTAACAATACGACCCGAACGGGGTGATGAAGGAAGTTGCGAGCTGGTCGGACTCCTTCATCGCTATCTGGTGGTACCCTGAATACGCGTCAAGGAAGCATAGGGTTTCGCACCCCAAGGTTGAGTCGACTATCTGGTCTATGCGTGGCAAAGGAAAAGAGTCCTTTGGGCATGCTTTGTTAAGAGCAGTATAATCAACACACATTATCCATTTCCCATTCTTTTTTCGTACAAGGACGGGATTGGCTAACCACTCGGGGTGATACACTTCCTTGATGAAACCGTCGCCTTGCGCTTCTCGTCATCGAAGCGTCGGAGGCGATGCTTCACGGGTCGGGACCCGGGCCGGATGTCCAAGGAATGCTCGGCAACCTCACTCGGGATGCCCGGCATGTCCGAGGGCTTCCACGCAAACACGTCGACGTTTGCGTGGAGGAAGTCGATGAGCGCGCTTTCCTATTTGGGAGACAGCTTGGTCCCGATCCGCGCCACCTTCTTATCTGGGTGGTTGGGGTCCAGCTGGACCTCCTTGGTGCCTTCGAGCGGCTTGAATGATGCCGAGCCATGGGTGAAGTTGGGCGCCTCTTCGACGAGTCACGCCTTAATTGGGGCAAGCTCTTCGGTTGACGTGATGATGGCCGATGCCAGCTCGCAGCTTTCCACCTCGCACTGGTGAGCCCGTTGGAACGATGCCCCCACCGTGATCACCCCCCTTGGACCCGGCATCTTGAGCTTGAGGTAGGTGTAGTTGGGGATGGCCATGAACTTCGCGTAGCACGGGCGGCCCAAGATGGCGTGGTAGGACCCATGGAATCCCACCACCTCGAACGTGAGGGTCTCCGTCCGGAAGTTGGTCGGAGTTCCAAACGTAACAGGCAGGTCGATTTGCCTGAGGGGGACGGCCTGTTTACCGGGAACCACCCCGTGGAAAGGTGCCCCCGGTCGGACGAATGCGTCCTCGGTCAATCCCCATGGCGTCCAGCGTGTCAGCGTAAAGGATGTTGAGTCCGCTCCCGCCATCCATCAGCACCTTGGTTAGGCGCTTGCGCCCTATGACCGGGTCGACCACTAAGGGGTACTTACCCGGCCTCGGGTTGAATTGCGGATGGTCAGCCCGATCGAAGGTGATGGACGCCTCCGACCACTTGAGGAAGGTCGGGGTCGCTGGTTCGGCGGCGTACACCTCTCGACGCTCCACCTTGGCTCGCCCTTTGCTCACCGACGCCTCCGTCCCGCTGAAGATCATCAAGCATCCGTCTGGCTCCGGATATGGGTCGGCGTCCATGTTCTCTCCCGCCCCCAACTTCTTCGGGGCTTGGTCGGACTTCCTTGGTCGGGGTGCCGGCCTCCAGGGACCCCCAGCCATGAATTTCTTCATGAGGGAGCAATCCTTGTACAGGTGCTTGACAGGATACTCATGATTCGGGCATGGCCCGTTCCAGTTCTTCTCGAAGTGGTCGGGAACCTCTCCTGTCGGGGGTTTGGAGGTCGGCTTGGGGTTGGCCGCGGCTACCATGGTGGTCTCACCGTCATGGCGCTTGCCCTTGCCCTTCTTCTTCTTCTTGGCGGGGGGCCCTGATGGGCCTTCCTTAGCTTCCTCCCCTTGTTTGCCCTTTGGCTCGGCAGACCGGTGGAAGATGGCCCCTACTACCTCCTCGCCGGCTGCGTGACTCGTAGCGATGTCAAGCAGCTCCTTCGCGGTGCGAGGGCTCTTCCGCCCAAGCTTGTGGATGAGGGACTTGCATGTCGTTCCCGTGAGGAATGCCCCAATGACGTCGGCGTCAGCGACGTTGGGGAGTTCGTTACACTGCCGAGATAAACGTCTGATGTATTCTCGGAGCGTCTCCCCCCTGCTTTTGCCTGCAGTTCTTGAGGTCCCAAGGGTTCCCAGGGCGATTGTAGGTCGCCTGGAAGTTCCCCACGAAGACTTCTCTCAAGTCGGACCAGCTCCCGATTTGTCCCGCGGGGACATGCTGGAGCCAAGCCCATGTCGAATCGGCCAGATGGAGCGGCAAGTTGTGGATGACAAAATCATCGTCATCGGCTCCCCCGGCCCGGCAGGCGAGTCGGTAATCCTCAAGCCAAAGCTCAGGGTCGGTTTCCACGTCGTACCTTGGGAAGTTCGATGGGGCACGAAAGTTGGCAGGGCGAGGAGCCGCTCGGATCCGTGGGCTAAACGCCCGCGGTCCCGGCACGTCCGGGCTCGGCGTCCTCTCGCCCTCGTCGTCGTTGTCGTACCGGCCGCCACGGCGAGGAACGCGCCCTCGCCGTCGCTCGGGCTCGTACTCGGGGACCTATCGTCGGTGGGCGTTCAGGATGCTTCAAGCGCCCTGAATCGGGCCGTCCCGTTTTAGGATCGGAGCTTGAGAGCTGCGCGCTCGGCAGGGCGGGGCTAGTGCACCGAGACCCCTTGCAGGTTGCGTCGGCCGCGCTCACCGAACGGCTGCCTCGAGGCCTCGCGGTGGCTCATCTGCGACGCTCGTCGTCGCGATTGCAAACTCTCAGCCTGTTGAGCCGCAGCTCGCTCCAGGAGTTCGTCGAGTTCCCGCTGCGCCTTACGAGCTTCGGGTGTCGCCGGCAGGGGGAGCCCCCGCACAAGCATAGCCGCGGCGGCTATGTTTTGTCCGGCGCGGGGGCGGGGCACCGTCGTCGTCGATGATCTGGCGTCGCACGTCCCACGCACGTTCCCGTGCCGGGGCCGCATCTCCGATCCGCAGAAGTTCGCGCTCGACGCGCTCTCGCTCCTGTTCGGAGACCTGATTGATCATTCCGATGAACTCGCTGTCCGCCGGGGTGTGGCTTAGGAGGCGTGTCACCAGTTGTGACACGACCTCAGCCGCGTTGTGTAAACCGTAAGGGGTCGCATACGGCGGGATGGAGTCCAGCGTCTCCGTGGGGAGTGGGGCTCCTCCCACAAGCTGAGCGGCAACGTTCGCCAGGGTGAACCTGACGCAGCGCGTGTCCTCCTGAGTGGGCCGGGGCCCCAGGAAGATCTCAAGCTGCCTCCATAGCAGGGTCTCATCGGCACTCGAACGAGGGTCGCTAGCCTCGTTGTCATGGGTGCTGATGCCGACATTTGCGAGAGCCTCGGTGGTGGTCGCGACGTCGGCACCGATGACGTTGACCGGGGGTGTGGGAGCGACTCTCGCCAGGTCCCCGTCAACGGTGATGACAAAATCTAGAATTCCGAAACGCAGTTGCGTCCCGGCAGTCCAGCTCAAACCATCGGTGACCATCCGAAGCCTGATGATCGTCGAAAAGCGCAAAAGGCCCCTACCTGGCGCGCCAACTGTCGGTGCAAGAAATCACCGACGAGTGAATTTAGTGGATTGCGTGTTTAGGCTCGGATGGTTCGCGAGAGGACACAAGGGATTATACTGGTTCGGGCACGAACGCCCTACGTCCAGTGTGAGTCAGCTCGTGTTACTCGTGTTGCTCGTAGTAGGGGTTACAAGCGGTCGAGAGAGAGGAGAGGCCTCAAGTCTCTGTGAGCGTGTGTGTTTCTTGTCTGTCTCCTCCCCTGAGGCCTTATTTTTCTATTTATACCTCTGGGGAGAAACTTCGTACAAGGCGTGTTCAACAAATAAAAAATAATAGGAATCTTGCTGAAGAAGCCCCGCTGTCTGCAGGACACTGTGGGTGATGCTGGAGTAGGTCCTAGTCCCGAGCCTGCTAGGGTCGTGCTCGTCCCTTCGCGGCACCTGCGGGGCGGCTGGAACAGTGCGCGTCACATCCCTCTGCCACACCGGGCAGCACGTGGTGAGGCCGGTTAATGCTGGTAGGTCGTGCGGTTGATATGCGGCGAGGCGTACCCCTTGTCCCCCTCCGCGCCGGGTCCCCCCTATTGACCCACGTTATCCTGGCCCGACGTGGACCCGGGTGAGGCGGAGGAGGGTCGGCCAAGGTGACGTGGGGTCGGTCCCCTCTCGTCCGACGTTTCCCTCGCCGTCCTTGTTTATGGGTTCGCTCACGCGTTTCCTTCCCAAAATACTGGGGTCCCACCAGTGAGCTGGTGGGTCGGATATTGGTATCCGACAGCTTCTGCTCATAGTGTCCCAACTCGCGCTGGAACCGGCGAGTCGTCTGACGTTCAAATTGTGAGAGATGATGCTAAAGCTGGTCGAGTTGAAGGTACCCTCAGTTCCTTCTCTTCCAGCTCTGACAGTCTGAGCTCCAGCTCCTCTAGTGATGGTTCGGGGAAACAGTTGAGTGATCAGAGATCCACTGATTTTGGTGTAGGGACAGGTATTGCAGAACCCGAGGCTTTTGTTGACCATTTGCGTCGGGACGGGCTTCGTTTGATGGACGATCTCCCTGATTTTAATCCCAATGGTACTTGACTTTTTTCTTACTTTGCATATACGTTTCTTGCCTTCATTTTGTAACTCATTCATTTTTTATAGCTTTTGAAAACGAAGTTAAGTCTTTGGATCTGTACTGTTTGGCTGGTGTTTGCATTACTAGACATATGAAGGTGATTATCTTGTCTTCGTTCCTCCTCTTTTTTTTTGCATTTTGTTGCTTTAGATTTCTTGACATTTTTTCCTTGCTTTTGCAGTCTATGATTGTCATGCAAGAGCTGTTGCACCGGCTTCCTCTATGCATTGGCGAAGTCGAAGACGAGAGAAGAGAGTTGGAAGCCTTGCGGACGGAATGTGAGGAGTGGTCTCTCAGAAAAATAGTTTTGGTAAACTTAAGGATTTTCTAGGGACAGAGAAGGAGCAGCTTAGAGTAGAGCGTCAGACTTTGTCCAAAGAAATGTCTTTGCTTAAAGAAAAGCTTTCGTCTCTCATAGTTGTTAGCGCTAAAAAGGATGATGTCATTGAAGGGTTGCGCACCCAGCGCATTGGCGATGCTAAATTGGTGCATTCACTTAAGAATCAGATTATGAGCTTGGAGGGTTAGAAAGAAAAGTTAAGTGTTGAGAGTGACAAGTATAAGCGTGATCTTTGGACAGTGACAGACCTGAAGAATACTCTTCACGATGAAGCCACTCGCCTTCAGTCCACTGTCAAGAGGCTTCGAGCTGAAAAGGAGAAGATTGAAGAAGAGGTTTGGGCTAGGGGTCTTAAGGTATACCGTGCTTACGAAGCTACTTTGAACTCCTACGATGCCGAGCCCCTGCCTTTTCCCATCCGTGATTATGGTCTGGAGGAGCTTTTTAATTGGTTGGACGAAGAGTTCAAGTTTCTTCGTGGAGTTTTATCTTTGGTCGGAGATTACGATGCCCAAGTTTGTGCAACAAATGCCTACAAGATTTTATCTGACGAGGGCTGTACACATTATAATGCTTTCCTGAAGAAGGACTACTGCTTCTCTCCAGCCCGAAATTCTCTAGACAGGAGTGTGTTTGACAAAGCTATCCATGCGACAAAGACTTCATTCTATCAAAAGTTTTTGGTTGCAACTGGTCGTGACACTGCTCGTCGCGTTGCCCACGACCACTTGGCAAAGGTTAGTTTTAAATGCTTATCTTAGCTTCGTTTGCGTTCGACCATGGATGTTATATTTTTCTTGTTTTTGATAGCTTATACTCTCACAAGCGAAGGAACTTCTTGCCCTGGAGGCAAAGCAAAAAGCCAAAGGTGAAGCTGCTGCAACTGGGTCTTCTTTGGGCGTTGGTACTTCTTCAAGATCTCAAGGCGGTCATGCTGCCCCGAAGGGAGATCCGAAGGTGTAGATGTGTTAGATTGACAAACTGGAGAATTTGTTATGTGAACTAGTCTTTGAACTTGTATATTTGTATATATTCAAATCCCTGATGTGGATGATGTGCTTCAACTTTTGCCGTTAAGAATGCGCGATGATGATATTTGCGCTTCCGGCTATGCTTGGAAGGAATACAAGCGTCGTTATCCTGATTCTACTCTTGCTGAATTTTTGAGTTTCTATCGGGAATTTTATCTTCATAGCGAATTTGAACTTTATAGCTTTTTTACTTCATTCATTGTGTATGGTTCTGAGCGTGTTGACCGCGCTGCTAGGAGAAATGCCGAAGCCATTCGGCTTCTTGTGCCGAAGATGGAACCATTGAAGGTTGATTCGGAAGCTGATGACTTTGCTTGCGTGTTCAACGCTCCTTGGTTTAGTTCTTCCGGATGGCAGTTTAATGAATATGTTTTGAGATGTTCTGAAGAACTTTTGTATGGAATAATTGTAATAGGGTTTGCCCTTTGCTGTAATTTGATATATTTTGCTTCTATGCGATTATAAGTGAATGCGCACTCGATTTGCTTTTGTTTTGGAAGAAACGCCTCCTCCCCCCCGAAGTGAGTTCGTGTTTACTTATGATTGCCTTTGGTCTTTTAGATGAGTTCTATGAAGCACCTTTTACTCTTTTTTGAGTAAGCATTGTTTGTGTTTCGTAAGTAAATAATATAGTCTAATGAGCTTGTACGAAGCCCCTTTTACTCTATTTTGAGTAAGCATTGTTTTTGTTTCATAAGCAAATAATATAGTCTAATGAGCTTGTACGAAGCCCTTTTTACTCTTTTTTGAGTAAGCATTGTTTGTATATCAAGCCTTTGCTTCTATTACTCCTTAGAGTAAGATTATTTTAGATCTGAATTGGCCTCGTTCGAATGGGTCAATTCAGTTCTTAGTCGAATATCGAATATTGTCGATCCGCTCGAAGCTAATCGCTTTCAATGTGAGATAGATTTTTTTGGGGGATGTTTCTTGCATATTTCACACAAGTTACAAATAGCACCGCCTCATTAAAAACCTCACCCTTAATAAGCGTTCCCCTGTGAGGAAAAGAGTACGGGCTTTTAAAAGATAAAAACTACTCTACGATTGACTTTGTTTATATTTCCACGAAGCTAATGTTCCATACAGGACGTAGGGTATTACACTCTCTACTCGAGATGACCTGAACCTGTCTAAATCATCTCGTGTTCACCATCGTGCTTCTGGTTCCGGCGAGGCCCTTACGAACAACTCGACTACTTAGCCGGTATAAAAAAACCAACAGCTGGCGCGCCAGGTAGGGGCTCTCGTCAAGAATCATCAAGCAAGCTTGGTGGAACCAGTCATCATCAACTGCGATGGCGACATGGTGTTCGAGAAAGGCGCCACCTTCGTCTTTGGCTCCTAGGTCTGCACGGCAGATGGCACAGGCAACTTCGACCGCGTCCTCAAGTCGCCGACTCCGGAGCAACTCGCCGATAAGCTCGATGAGATCGCGTCCCCGGGTCCGAACTCAACTCGGGCTCGGGAAACCTCAACTCCCAGTTTGACTCCAACCCAGACTGGGAAGATTTCAAAGCGGACTAGGCGATCCGAGTCGGTTTCTGCACCATCGGTCGCGCCGAAATCCGTCAATTCAAAAATCCAGAAGAAAAGGAGTCCAGCCACTGCTAAACGTGAGGCCGACACCCCGAGCCAGTTTCCCTTTGGACTCGTGGGCCCCACCTCCATTTCTCAGGCGGCGTCCTCAAAACAACTCTGATCTCTGGTCGAATTCAATGAGGTCCCCCTAAGCGGGAAACAAGTCAGACTCGTCATTACTTCAACCCCTGAAGGATGATTCGTTCATTGGCCAGGAGCAAGCCTAAGCTTGGAACAACACCGCATGAAGACCTGGACATGTCTCGCATCATCGCGTGCATTGATCCACTCCCATTTCAACACGGGTAGCCCCTGGATTCTTCAAGCGGACGCAGCTCAACTGTTCCAATAACTTCAAGCACAGGAAGCTTTTCACCAGGGCGCCAAGCCATGGTGATTATTGGCCAAGAAGCAGAAGTCTCCAACGACGAACCAACCATGGAGAACAAAGTCGAAGTTGACCAAAACTGGCGCAGAGAATGAAACGCTGCTCGCGCAGAGCGTCGTCACCATGCTGGTCGTAGACTTCCTCCACAGAACCTCAATGAAAGATTCGTGCAAGCCGCTGGACAGGATGTCTACCCACCGCCACAGCCAACATCTTGGCTGTTGCAGCAGAGCTCGACAATCTGGCGCAAACTCCAGAAATCCAGAGGATGAAGACGATGCTCGAGACAGCGGCCATCCAGCATGACGCAATCAACCCTGCCAAGATCATCACCAGGTCCAAGGCACCAAGCCGTCAGGCAAGCAACCGGCCTACTGACGGTGGCAACCGTAGCAATCAATCCCATCACCCAAGCAGAGCCCGCCAAGAACCCGGCAACAAGGGAGGCACGGTAGTCGGTGCCGAAGGTAGAAACCACGGCGCCGGGCCTAGCCACCACTAGAGATGGCAATGGGTGCCCGAAACCCGAAACCCGACGGGTTTTTACTCCATTAGGGCATGAGTCTGGGTTAAGTTTTCTACCCGTGGGTCCGTTGATGGGCAAAAGTCTAGACCCATCGGGTTTATGGGCATGGGTCTGGGAGCGTAGTACCCAGGCCCGCAAACCCATGGGTTTTTTTTGACCCGGTCATTCTTAACAAAGTAACACATATTAGTCTAAAATATTCTATATATTGCTATTGATTGTTGAGTCAATTGATGTATTATGTAAGTTAGTATGTGAATATGTATTTCTACTCATCATGAGTTGTAGTATTGAATACTAGGCATGACAGATGAATAGCTAGATTTATGTATTTATACCACTAATATATGAATTCATGTGCTACATAATATTATGGTGGTGAATTAGTATCTTTCTATGTACTTATGTTTCTTTACATCGATGTTGCATGCATATATGTGCATAGATGTATATATGTGCCTATTGTTATTGACGATATACCTTGTTGGACATGGGCGACCCGTGGGTACCCGTTAACCCAATGGGCATGGGTTTGGACACAAAATTAAACCCGTGATGGGTCATGGGTTTTTTAGTGGGCGGGTTTTATTTTCATGGGCACGGGTTTGGAATGGCAAAACCCAGCGGGTTTGAACCCGTTGCCATCCCTAGCCACCACGTTGCTCAACAGAGTCACAACGGTGGGCGTGATGGGAACAGGAACAGTGGCGCACGACGCAACTACCGCGACGATGACAGAGATCTGCGACACCAGCTGCAGAACAAGGACGCACGCACCGTCATCTCCTCACGAGTTTGTGACCGGGAAGAAGAAGAGCGCAGGCGGCGCCAGGAGTACGACCAGGTCTATGGGCCCTGAGGCCAGGGTTACCACAACCTTGGCAAGTACGAAGGGTTCCCGGTCTTCTCGGACCGCATCCGCGCCACTTCGTGTCCCGACAAGTTCAAACCTGCTCATATCGAAAGATATGACAGGAAACGTGATCCTGAGCATTGGCTTCGCATCTACTACTCGGCGATCAAGGCAGCAAAGGGCGACACTGACACTATGTGCACCTACCTCCCAGTAGTCCTTGACCAGGCTCCACTAACCTGGTTAGAAGGGCTAAAACCAGGCTCCATCGATTCCTGGGATGCGTTCTGCAAGGTCTTCATCAACAACTTCCAGGGTTCGTGGCAGAAGCCGGGTACTCGCTTTGACCTAGCCCAGTGCAAACAAGGCCAGAACGAGTACCCGCAAAGCTACAACCGCCGATTCTGGAAGAAGCACTCAACATGTGTGGGCCTATCAGACCAAGACGTCATCAACTGTTTCCACAGCGGCCTCACAGATCCCACGCTGCACCTTGATTTTGGGAGAAACAGGCCAAAAATGCTGGAGGAGATGCGCGAGCTCATCGGTCGCTGGGCAAACGCTGAAGACCTGCAGCGTGAAAGATTCAACCAAAACATGTCGGGAGGTGATCGCAACAACAACAATGACCGCAACAAGGGCAAGCAAGTTGAGAACAGTGGCAAACGCGACTTCAACGACAAGAAACACAAGCCCGAAGATTCGGTCAACGTTGCTGAGAAAGGCCCTTCCCGCAGGAAGTTCGACAAACTACTCGACAAGCAATGTCCTTTTCATCCAAAGGACAAACACTCGAGTAGGGAGTGCTATGGGCTCAAGAAGGCCTTAGCCTCTGAAGGCACTCCTAAACCCAACAACCCTGACGACAAAGGAGACAAGGGTGACAAAGACACTGGCTATCAACAAGCCGACAAGGTGGTCAACGTCATCTTCGGGGGATCACTCAGACCGAATCAAAGTGCAAGCAAAAGCTTATCCAACGCGAGACTGCCTGCATCGAGCCTACCATCCCCACCTTCCAGAAGTGGTCAGAAGTCTCGATCAGTTTCTCTCGCGATGACCAATGGACCAACATCAAGAACCCGGGACGGTACCCTCTTGTACTGGACCCGGTAGTGGCCGGTGCGCGACTCATGAGGACACTGATCGATGGCAGAAGCGGACTCAACATCCTGTTCACCAAGACTTTGAAGAAGATGGGCTTGGACATCACCAACTTGCTCAAGCCCACCGATTCATCCTTCTACGGCATCGCCCCAGGCAACGCTGCCGTGTCCCTTGGCCAGGTATCACTTCCAGTTACATTTGGTACCGAGGCTAACAATAGGACCAAGTACATTACATTCGAGGTTGCCGACTTTGAATCATCGTACCACGCGATCCTAGGAAGACCTGCTCTGGCGAAATTCATGGCGATTCCACACTACATCTACCTCGTCTTGAAGATGCCAGGCCCTAAAGTGATCATATCCCTAAAGGGTGACTTGAAGACCTCCTACGATTGCGACCCTGAGGCAGTGACAATTGCTACAAATATGCAGCAACCGAGTGTTGACGGTCCTTAAGTCTAACTTTTGGCCGTCAATTCCTGCAGAAAATATATCAAATATAAACACTACACATAGTGGTAGGTGTTGGTATTTCTTATGGTCGCAGATAAATACGCAAGCGCACGGATACTATTGTAGCTTTCACCCGGAAGTATTCAGGGTATCGAATCCACAGGGAAGGCGATGGTTGACTAGAGTAGTTATCCATTGTATTCAATCATAACATTATTAATATACCAAACTCTAGCAAGGGGTAAACATTGATAGATGGGTAGTGACACACAGAAGGTATCATTGCTCATTATATAAGTCTAGTTAATATGAAGATCCTAAGAGAGAACTAGGGATTCTATGTACTTCTTGCATATGGGTTACATTCCTACAAGTGTGTATATGCAAGCTCAGAAGGAACACATGTTAGAGGGCAAATCGAGGAGTCGTGGGATCCCCTCATCCAAGGGTACTGTCACGATGTTTATCACGAAGGCCTGCAAACGCCCAAACTCGAACGGCGAGGATTACAAGGGACGGACAGGGCTGTCACCACCTGCCGCCTACCTCTGAATACGTGGGGTAGGGTATCCCCAATGTTTTTCCATATACCAAACACCACATTTACTATATGAAATACAACTCTATTTATGGTCCACCTAAACAGAGCAACCTTGCTGTACACTGGGCCATTGCCATAACATGCATCCACTATACTAAGGTGCAAGACATACAACTTATATGATGAACAAACAAGACTATAAGCCAAATAACATAAGCAAGATAGTAATTCCATTAAAGCTCTAAGTCTTACAAATAAGCAAAGGATATAAAGATAACTGACACTCTAGGCTTACCAAGACTCCGTCGGAAACCCGTAGAAGCTCAACTCCTAGAACTACTTCACTACTAACTAAGACAATAACTTGTAACAAATGGAGCTCTTCCTTCTGGTGTGTGTTGAACCGGAGCCAAGGCCATCTATTTATAGCTTGGTAGGACGGTGGAGAGGCACCCCGAGGCGGTTGAAGCCGTTTGGCCCCGGGACTAGGTCGGCCGACCCTAGGATGCACCGACTTGAGTGATGCATGGCCGGGATGGACTCCTGGAGGCGGTGGTAAGCACCACGTCAAAGCAGACCGAGTTTGGCGCGAATCCCAGGTCGAGCGACCGGGCTAGGTCAGGCGACCGGCCACCGGCTCCTTTCGGGCAAATCTTCGCCTGGGTGACTGTGGAGTGGGTCCTAATGACGGTTTCAGGTGAGTTTACTCAATTTGAGTTCGTTTAGATATGTTGGTGGGCCCCTCAATCCATGTGAACTCCTCTTAGACCATTCCCCTCTCTTGGATCCAACCATCATGGATTCAATGGCTATGATGGTCCTGAACTATGCTTCTTTGTTGTGGCCAAGTATGGGCTCCATTGGGCATTGGGCCCAGGTCGGCCGACCTAGGAGGGTCGGGCGACCTGGCCCTAAGCCCAAATCTCCTCCTCTTTTGCCAATTAGTCCCTGCATTCACATATTCACCAAAACTTATGGAATTGATTAGATATAAACCCTATCACTATGTTTGGTGATTATATTTGACATATTCTCTGCAGGAGTTGACGGTCAAAAGTGGTACTTAAAGACCGTCAACAAGCTCCCCCGCACTTAGCCTTTACTCGTCCTCGAGTGAAGCTTAAAGACTAAGGTGGAAAACATAACTCCAATTGATATGATGCAAACATATAAGTTATTCCAAGACATACCTGCACTTGTGAATTTTGAAGTGTCTATCATGTAATCTTGGATGGTTGAGGAACGGAACGGCCTTAATTCAAGTCACCTCAACTCTTCTGTTAAGTAACTTGGGTTTTTGATAAATTTTCAAAAACATAACCTTACCTAGCTCCTCAAATGATTCTCTCAGATCACTCATTGTGTATAATTCCTCACCAAGGCATTCTTTTGCCTTCTTTCACCCTACTTCTAAAAGGCTTATGTGGATCTCAAGGTAGGAGTAAAGATAAGGCATACTTGCATCACATATATTACAAAGTCAAAAAGCGGATCCAAGAAGAAAACTATTTATACAATCCGATCAAGATGTGCATGTGTGTGGAACAATGGAAAATGTATGTGGAAATTATGATAGCTCCTTTTTGTATGATCTCTCTCCCCTTTATTTTGATGACATGGCTATCTCATTCATCATTTTTTCTCCTCTCTTTTTTTCTATATATTTTTTTTCTTGCTCAATGCTTTTATGAGCATTTTTTTTCTTGGACCTTCATGTGTCCAAAATGTTTTTCTATAGCCCATGTCTCTTTTGCAAAGGATATTTGGAGAGAGATTCATAAGACATATGGAGAATTTATTTGGTGGATGGATGGGTATTGCTAACTTCCAGTGTAGAAGTTTAGATGTATGTGGAGTGTATGTGATCTTGATCAAGAAAGTATGAAGAGCATCTTACAAGGGTCACAACATTTTGACAAAGCTCAATGCAATAGCAAGCAGCGTATGTATAAGGTTTTCAATGTGAGCAACATATGGCTTTGGTAGGAATGGAATATCATTGAGGAACTTTGCAAGGCCATTGATTTTAAACTTTTGCAATAAAAACCTCCCAAGTACTTTATACAGAAAGAGCAAGATTTCCTTCATCATACCATATCTCATTAATCAACCACTTAGATAAACATGTTTTCCTAAAGAGATATGTTCACAAGCAACAGGTGTATGTGCAAGGAATAAAGAATATGCAAGCCAATCAAGGATAATCATGTATATCGAAAGAGCATCAGGATTCATTGAGTTTAATTTTAGTGATGATCTTAAATTTGGAATTATTTAAACTCATGAATCAGAGAGGATGAGAGATAAGATGCGCAAACCATCGCTTTGGACGAAAATGGAGGCGAGAGGTACCAAAGGGATGTCGGCCGATCTGGGGGGTCGGACGACCCCTTCTGGGCCTCTTCCTCCTTGATCTTTCTTGTATAGTCTTATGAGATGTTGTGCAGCGTAGTTGTAGGTGGTCTCAATCATGTGCGCGTCAGAAAGCTCGAGAGACCCCCACACTTAATCTTTTGCCTGTATTTATTCTCACACAATGGAAACAAAACAATGGCTCCATGGTTTTAAGAACCATGAGCCTTTATTGGAATTCAAATATTTTTAGTGTTTTTAAGTTATGTAAATTTTTATGGATTTTTTTTCATGGCAAACAAATCTTTCAAGGTAACTAAGCAGGAGATCAAAGGAAAATAAGTGCACAGAGTATTTTGGATACTTCCCTGACAAATTCCCCCAAACTCTAGTCTTGCAAGCGAATGCAAGATTTGAGCTTTAAGAGCGCCAAAAGATTTGTCCATTGTTCATCTTGCTGCATTGTGCAAATTTCTTCCGTGTGACTAAAGATGTTGAATGTTGAAGTTATGCTCGCCATCCTTTAGTCACTACTTTATCCCTGCAAAAAGTTAGTGGACAACAAATACCCGAAAGACTATAAAGAATAAATCATTGTTGCCCTTGGGTTAGTGGTTCACATCCACGCTTGAAAACAGATTGGTCTTTAACATACTAAGTGTAGATCCTGTTTGCCTTTCTCCCTTTTTTCAAACTTTATTTTCACCATTTTATTTTAAGTATAACTCAAACAAGGTTGAATTTAAATCACATGAACATGATCACAAGGGGCTTTGCAATATACTCACAGTGGACCTTCGAAAGGTGATGTACCTCCTAGTATGTTGTGCAGCAATTGTTGCAACGCATCCAATGCTTTGGTTTATTTCCAATTTGAATCAAGCTTGATGACTGACCCGATTGAATTTGAAATCTTCCTGCAGGGGTTAGTCCATACATACAGCCAATATCTATACATGCATTTACTCAAAAGTTCATTAATCAAACTTGACACCATGTCAAATTTAATTAAAGCAGGTTGTTTAACCTAAGCACCATGCTTAAATTAAAAAGCCTATGAACGCATTTTGCAAAATACGTTCAAACCAGAGCATACGAGGATAGATAAATGAAGCATGATAACCTGACCGAGCATTTTTCAAATGGAGATATCATGAGTATATGAGTGGTGAACTTCGGGTTACCTCTCGGAAGGGCTTTGTTTAAAGTCAAAAGCAGGACCTTCCATTTACCTTAACATACTTACCACTGACATTGGATGATTAGTCTAGAATTTCCATCACGGTAGTTCCTTGGCTCTTGGTTATATCATTAATGGTGACGTGGTCGCACGTGGATAGCTCGTGCTCACTAAATGTTGGGATTTCCCAAACAAGTAATTGGCAAGGCGCCAAAACACGAGCAGACGTCTTTTCTCATGAAAGCAAGCACAAGAACCAAAGATGCAAGGCAAGGTGGAGCCAGGAGCCATATGGGGAGTACCAAGATGTAAAGCCACACTTGCATGTACACCTAGTTGTCTCAATCCCAATGAGACTCACCGGCTATATCTTTCTCTCTTTTTTTTAAGATTTGTTAAGCAAGAAATGCAAGAACTAGCATCACATGAAAACCAAGATAAAATTTTGTACCAATGGAACTTGTCGTGTAACACTTACCGACCTCCCCACACTTGGATTTTTGTGAATCACAGGACACCCAAAAATCAAGTGTGTAGGTCTCCTTTGAATTTGTTCCATCACCAAAACTTACCATTGTTGCTGATGTAGCTCCATGTTCTTATGCATCATGCACCCTTCGTTCTTCTCAGTTGCAACCTGAAATAGTTAGCCACCAAAAATACCCAAGGGGAACTTATCCTAGAACATGTTCTTATTTTTTTTTAAACTTGAGAGCCCATCACTTGAAAATCCTAAGGAGGGAGAGGAAAAAGGCCGAGGGCACTTGGCAGCATAGCTGGGGGCAAGAATTGATGGTGGAGGGCACCGCCTTTCTTTGAACAGAGGAAGCCTGGGGTCGGTCGACGGCCTGGGTCGGTCGACCCTAGCACGACTCCGTTTCAGCTAAGCTTTCAAGGCTTGCACTGGACTCGCTGGTGTGAAACTGATGGCAATTGAATTCACTCCAGAATGGCCAGGGCTAGGTCGGCCGACGGATGGGGTCGGGCGATTCTGGCACAGGGCCCACTCTGTTGAACTTTCGCAGCGGTATTCCAGATGCAAAAGCTGCTTTGAATCTAAATGAATGAGGTGCAGGAGAGACAACCACAGGTCGGGCGACCCATGGGGTCGGCCGACGGCCTGTTGGTACCTCTCAAGCCTAGCTGGCTCAGCTATCCTACATGGTCCTGGCTCATTAAGACTATGTATGTGTATGCAGGAGCAGGGGATTCAAAGGGATTTCAAGATAAAAGACTCCAAGTTTAAATTTCAATGCATAAAATTGATTTGGAATTCAAACATGCAGAGATTGGAATTCAGAAAAAATGCAATGTGAAATAAATATGGGATACATACCGATTTACCTGTCGATGAGGACTCGTCAGTTTACGTCCGTCGAGTAAGGACGTCTCCGTCAGTTTGTATTGCCATACCTGTTTGTCTTCTTCGGACGGGATCATATAGGCCTTGGTGTTGAGCCTTGGCCTTGGGTCCGTTCGCGTTGGTCTTCCCATGTAATGGGCTGGCGTGTACCAATTTGACAGATGCTAGCCTAAGATCGAACACGGTGTCTCTCATGTTCAGCTCTGGGCCGGTCTGTGAACCAGAGTGAATCGAGAGCTCGTGAATCGTTCTTTTGGCAGTAGCACTCGTCGATATTGGTGGCGTAGGATTGACTGGAGTTGCTGCCGATCAGACTACCTAGGAAGATACGATGCAAGATCGTATTTCCTGATAATCTTGAGTTGTCAATGAAGTCCATTGGCAGTCCAAGACCAGTCATACACTACCCTGTTCCACATCAAAGAGAAACATAGCAAAGATAACCCTGCCGGAGCAGTGGTAATTAATCATGCTATCGATTGAGTACATGGGTTAACCACACTCTTCAACCATTGCCGTTCCCCGGCAATGGCACCAGAAAGCTTGTTGGTATTTCTTACGGTCGCAGATAAATCCGCAAGCACATGGGTACCGTTGTAGCTTTCACCCGGAAGTATTCAGGGTATTGAATCCACAGGGAAGGCGATGGTTGACTAGAGTAGTTATCCATTATATTCAATCATAACATTATTAATATACCAAACTCTAGCAAGGGGTAAACATTGATAGATGGGTAGTGTGACACACAGAAGGTATCATTGCTCATTATATAAGTCTAGTTAATATGAAGATCCTAAGAGAGAACTAGGGATTCTATGTACTTTTTGCATATGGGTTACATTCCTACAAGTGTGTATATGCAAGCTCAGAAGGAACACATGTTAGAGGGCAAATCGAGGAGTCGTGGGATCCCCTCATCCAAGGGTACTGTCATGATGTTTATCACGAAGGCCTGCAAATGCCCAAACTCGAACGGTGAGGATTACAAGGGACGGACAGGGCTGTCACCACCTGTCCCCTACCTCTGAATACGTGGGGTAGAGTATCCCCAATGTTATTCCATATACCAAACACCACGTTTACCATATGAAATACAACTCTATTTATGGTCCACCTAAACAGAGCAACCTTGCGGTACACTGGGCCATTGCCATAACATGCATCCACTATACTAAGGTGCAAGACATACAACTTATATGATGAACAAACAAGACTATAAGCCAAATAACATAAGCAAGATAGTAATTCCATTAAAGCTCTAAGTCTTACAAATAAGCAAAGGATATAAAGATAACTGAGCTCTAGGCTTACCAAGACTCCTTCGGAAACCCGTAGAAGCTCAACTCCTAGAACTACTTCACTACTAACTAAGACTCTAACTTGTAGCAAATGGAGCTCTTCCTTCTGATGTGTGTTGAACCGGAGCCAAGGCCATCTATTTATAGCTTGGTAGGACGGTGGAGAGGCACCCCGAGGCAGTTGAAGCCGTTTGGCCCCAGGACTAGGTCGGCCGACCCTAGGATGCACCGACTTGAGTGATGCATGGCCGGGATGGACTCCTAGAGGCGGTGGGAAGCACCACGTCAAAGCTGACCGAGTTTGGCGCGAATCCCAAGTCGGGCGACCGGGCTAGGTCGGGCGACCGGCCACCGGCTCCTTTCGGGCCCATCTTCGCCTGGGTGAATGTGGAGTGGGTCCTAATGACGGTTCCAGGTGAGTTTACTCAATTTGAGTTCGTTTAGATATGTTGGTGGGCCCCTCAATCCATGTGAACTCCTCTTGGACCATTCCCCTCTCTTGGATCCAACCATCATGGATTCAATGGCCATGATGGTCCTGAACTGTGCTTCTTTGCTGTGGCCAAATATGGGCTCCATTGGGCATCGGGCCCAGGTCGGCCGACCTAGGGGGGTCGGGCGACCTGGCCCTAAGCCCAAATCTCCTTCTCTTTTGCCAATTAGTCCCTGCATTCACATATTCACCAAAACTTGTGGAATTGATTAGATATAAACCCTATCACTATGTTTGGTGATTATATTTGACATATTCTCTGCAGGAGTTGATGGTCAAAAGTGGTACTTAACGACCGTCAACAGTAGGGTTTATTACTGACTATTTCCACAAGTTCTGGTGTTTCAACATGATGTGTGGGATTTGATATTATTAACTTGAGAAGGAGCCAAATATATCATTATCGCAAAGTATCTCAATTGTCAAATTGGAGTTCACCACTGCGTAGAGCTTGTCGAGACGATTTCAATGGATATATTATTTGAATATTTTGGATCTCGGATTTGAAAGTTATTAAAAGAAGATAAAAGGGGATCATGATGTCAGCATGACGTCAGCGCCCCCCTCCAAGTCAACGCAGCTGACGTAGGCGGGGCCAAGTGGGCTCGGCGGCCCACACCGGCGCTCTACCGTGCGCGCGCTGGAGCAGCCGAGCAGGCCACCAGGCCTAGTGACCGCAGCCACATGGCGCTCACGCACGGGCGAGCGAGGCCCAGGCGGAGGCCATCGTGCACACGCGCGGGGACAGGCGCGTGGGGAGCCGCCCGGCCACCCGGACCCCGACACGTGGCGATGTGGCTGGGGAGTGCGAGTCCGCCCGCGTGAGGACGGCTCGGCCCAAGGCTGGGGACAGGTGGCGTGCTAGGAGAGGCCAGGCGACCGGTTTTAGTCGCAGGTCAGCGAGTTTTTCCCAAGGTCGGCGGTTTCACATGGGTTTGTCCCGGTTCTGCTCCGGTTTGCCTCGCACCGATGTACAGGAATGGATAAGGCTTGGTTTAGCGGGTTCTATGGCCAGTTCTACTCCGATTCTTGACCCAGGCACCTGGTTCTTGACGGTTCTGAGCGGTTTTGGCTTCCACCGACCTCCTGGGCGCGAGTCTCACGCTTCCACCGCCCCTGACGTCGGTTCTGTGCCAGATGGCGTGAGGAATGGAGGGGTACCCCCTACTTTCAAATGGGACTTCTCCACATGCTCAAGTTTGCTCTTCCTATAAATAGAGACCCATCCTTCACTTGAGAGGACACACAAGAAGTGAGGCAAAGATCCAAGGTTAGATCCAATGTAGTGTTAGAATATGTGAGAGGTGAGGCGAGAGTCTGGGAGAAGCCGGGGATGTCGGTTCCTCTCTTCTTCTTGTACCTCGGCGGATGCGGCACAGGTTTGAGTATCATCCGGGTATTTTCTTTGTATTTCTGGATTAATATTTAATTAAGTTCAAGCTTTACTTTATTTGCTTGTGGGCTCCTCGCTGTGATAGGTGTCTTAGTACTTGCAAAGCTAAGATAGTATTCAATAGAATAGATGGATGTCTAATCATGTTGAATACCTTGGAGTGCGCCTAGTGCCACGGATTCATAGTGGTAGCCCCAGGTGGTGACAGCCCTGACGGCCTACGTAGTCCACCACGTGGGAAGCACTAGAGAGTAGTAGGACCATTGTTTGGCTTGCCTTGCCCCCTTCTCATCCCTTTTTCGGGCTTGGACAGTTGGGCGTCCCAAAGCAAGTAATATAGTAAACAACTTGAGCTCATCCTTAGTTATCCAGAATGCATAGGAATAACCCTCTCCACCTTCTATCCATTTATCACTTCTGTTGTCCTTGGTCGTTCTTAACTCGTCACTAGTACACACATGTTCCCTGTGGATTCGATACCCTAGAATACTCTCGGAAGGTATCCGTACGCTTGCAGATTTATCTGTGATCATTAAAAATACCAACAAGTTTTCTGGCGCTGTTGCCGGGGAACAGTTTTTGTACTAGTGTCGAACCGAGTTCGCCCATGTATCCCCATTCCATACCATCACATCATTTCATTTATATTTACCATTTATTTTCACCACTACCCATCCATCTTTCACATAAAAAAAACTAGCAAAAGCATGTTCTTCGGTTAAGTTTTCCCTTGGGTATTTTTGGTCGCTAACCATTACAGGTTGACACTGAAAAGAACGATGGATCTACGATGCTTAAGAACATGAGAGCTACATCATTTGCAACACAATGGTAATGTTTGATGATGGAAAAAATTCGAAGGAGGCAATACACACTTGATTTTTTCTGTCCCGTGATATAAAAATCTAAGTGTGGGGGAGGTTTGCACGTATTCCATGACAGGTTCCATTATTATCAAATATCTACCATTGGTTTATAGATGATGCTAGTTCATGTATCCTTTCTTGCTATTAAAAAATTAAAAAATACCAAATTCCTGCCTGGAGGTAACCAGGCATTATCCCTTGCATTTCGAAACATTCATATTACACATCATTTTTGTTTTGAAGCATTCATGTTGCACTTCATTTGCAAGCAAACTCTTGTGCCTTCTTTTTGAATGGGTGGCTCCTCGGCTTTGAACTGTATTCGGGCACTGTGCCTAGTCTAGGTGGGTGGTGAAATCTTTCATCACCTATCTATTCAGGTTCCTAGTCCAACTCATGCAGCCCCTACAGGGTCGGTTAATTGCCAGAACGTGGTTGGTAGACCGATCAATAGGATTAAATGGAACTGGCACCCACCACATCATTTAGATCAAAGGGTTGATCAGTTCGCGCTTTGAGAAACGCCAGGCCTCGAGTTTCTTACAAATTGCATATCATGTTTTGATTTTCCCTCATTTGGATTTTCCAATCACCCAGCATATTTGTTTCGTTCATGCATTTTTAATTAGTTGGCATATTTGTTCCCAACCATGATTGCATTTAAAAAGAAAATAAAAAAAGGAATAGTGAGCGAGGCTCAGTGGGATTAAGACATCTTGGTGTGCAAGCCACAGAGCCGTTGCACCTTGGTAGTCCCCATATGCTTCCTGGTTTCCACCTTGCCTTGCATCCTTGGTTCTTGAGCGCGCTTTCATGAAAAAAGGTGTTTGTTCCTTGCTCGTGTTTTGCATTTGTGCAAGCTACTTGTTGGTGGCACCCCAACATTTAGCGCACACATGCTATCCACGCACGACTACGTCACCGTTAATGATGTCATCAAGATCCAAGGAGCTATCGCGATAGCAATTCTAAACTTGTCGTCATCCAATGCCAGTGGTAAGTACACTACGGTAAGTGTCATGTCTTGCTTTAAGCAAAGTCCTTCCGGGAGGTAACCTGAAGTTCACCATTTATATACTCATGATATCTCCATTTGAAAAAAAGAGCTTGGTCATGTTCTCATGCCTCCTTTATCTATGTTCATGTGCTCTTGTTTGAATGTATTCTCGAGGTACATTCATAGGCTTTTTAAATTAAGCATGTTTTGGTATTTCTTAGCATCACTACTTAAAGTAGTAATCGTACTAGAGATACTTCATCGTAAATCTAGACGTTACAGATATTCTGCAAGCGCACAGAAGTACGTTGTAGCATTTCACCCGGGAGTATTCCAGAGTATCATTATTTGTTTATCTGTAGGGAAAGCGTTTAGTTAAAAGAGAGAGATGCCATCCAATGCTTTTACGTACAACAATATTAATGTACCATAATCTAAACAGGGGTAAATGATATAGAAGTGAATGGGTAGGTTGACACACAGAGATTCATTGCTCATCATTATAGCAGTCTTAGTTAGTATAGTACATTAGTGAAGATTAATAAGGGTTCATTAGCATCATACATATGGGACTTGGATATACTACAATACCCTATACAAGCTCATTCAATGATCATATGCAAGAGGACATATCGAGGTATCCAGTGGTTCCCTCATCAAGGGACGACAGTAGGACGTCTTATCATAAATTCCTAATACCCACTCTCGAACGTGGAGGATTACAATGGACGGACAGGGCTGTCACCACCTGCCGCCTACCTCTTCTAATCCGTGGGGCAGCGGTACCCTCAACAGTATTCCACATCCCAAACACCATGCTTGCAATATGTAATACGACTCTATCTATCACGTTAATAAATAGAGCAACCAAGAGGCACATTGAGCCAATGTCATAACATACATTCACTTGAATAAGGTGCAAGACATAAGTAGAATATGCTAAGTGGATAAGGTATAACTGAGGCATACAACATAAGTATGAAGGTATTTCCATTAAGCTCAGAGTACTACAAGTAAGTAAGAGAATACAAGAACTGAACTCTAGAACTCACCAAGACTCCTCCGAAAGCCCTTCAGAAGATCTAACACTATGACTATCACTACTAAGACTAAGACTAAGCTTGTAGCAAGGAGAGCTCTTCTTCTGGTGTGTGTTGAGTACGGTGCCCTTTGCAGGTATTTATAGCATCACCAAGGCGGTTGGAGCCAGTCAGAGGCGGTTGAGGCAGTTGGGAGATGGGCCTGGGTCGGCCGAATCCCCAAGGTCGACCGACCCTTGGATCCACCGTCTTTAGCGCTTCACGGCTCAGATGCAATGTCCATGGCGGTTTACAGTTGCAGGTCAAAGGAGGGCCGAGTCGGGTGCACGAGGAGATCGGCCGACCTGGCTGGGTCGGCCGACCCTCCATAACCGCCTCTAGGGCCCATCTTCCTCTGGGAAACTGATATGTGGGTCCTAAGGTCGGTTCCAGGTGGGTTCTGTCGATTTGGGTGCACTTAGCTCTGGTTGTGGGCCCTTCAATCCTTGGGGTGGACATGTGGCTCATCCTTCACCATGGACTTCCACCGACCATGAATCAATGTTCACGATCCTTTCTTAGTGTGCTTCTTGACCTGTGTAGGAAATGGGCTCCATCGGGGTTCAGTCCAGGTCGCCCGACCTAACTAGGTCGGCCGACCTGGGCCTATGCCCAATTTCATCCATCTTTTGCACCGTAGTCCCTGTACTCAAATGTATTCCAGATATGCATGGTATAACCTTATTTGAATACAAATGCCTAAGCTATGCTTTGATCTTTATTGGTTTCTGAGCCTATTGACGGTCGGATTTTATGTTATAAGGACCGTCAACAGCATGGTGCTTAGGTCAAATAGCCTACTTTAATCAAATTAGACATGGTGTCAAGTTTGATTAATGAACCTTTGAGTTAATGCATGTATAGATATTGTTTGTATGGACTAACCCCTGCAGGAAAGATTTCAAATTCGGGCGGGTATGTTTTTGAGCTTGATTCGATTGGAGACAAACCAAGGCATTGTATGCAGTGTAACAATGTTGCACAACATACAAGGAGGTACATCAACTTTTGAAGGTTCACTGTGAGTAAATTGCAAAACCTCCTTATGATCATGTTGATGCAATTCAGCCTTGTTTGAATTGCGCTTAAAAGAAAGTGGTGAAAATAAAATTTGAAAAAAAGAGAACCTTATGAAAATAAATATAAAAAAGAATAATAATAATAATGGCAAACAGGATCTACGCTTAATATGTTAAAGACCAATCTGTTTTAAGTGTGGATGTGAACAACTAACCCTATGGCAATAATGATATCTTATCAAATAGTACTTCGGGTATTTGTTGTCCACTAACTTTTTGCAGGGATGAAGTGATGACTAAAGGACGGTGAGCATAACTCCAACTTCTGAAACCCTTAGTCACGTGGAAGGAACTTGCACAATGAAATCAAGATGAATAGTGGATAAATCAGTTGGTACCTTTAATCTCAAATCTCGCATTCGCTTGCAAGATTAAAGCTTGGGGGAATTTCGCCAAGGAAGTATCCAAAACACTCTGTGCATTTATTTTCCATTAATCTCCTTGCTAAGTTACCTCGCAAGATTTGCTTGCCATGAAAAGAATTCAAATTAAAAAATCCATAAAAATTTGCATAACTTGAAAACACCAAAAATATTTGAATTCCAATAAAGATCAGATTCCCTGGTTTGTAAGGCCAGTGGAGTCGTTGTTTTGTTTCCACCTTGTTTTGAATAAACGCAGGTACAAGATCAAGTGTGGGGGTCTTGTGGTCTTCTTCACGTTCACACATTCAAGACCACGCACAACTACGCCGCACAACATCGCATGGACCGACATTAAAAAGATCATGACGGCTGGGCACCAGAGGGGTTCGAACGAATTTCTTCAATCCAAGGCCCTCTGGCACACCTCATCTTCCATTTCGTCCAATGCAATGGTTTGAATGCCAATCCCCCTCTCTCTCTCATTCAGGAGTTTAAAATAATCTTAAGATGATCCTTAAAATTAAACTCAATTGAAACTTGATGCTCCTTTGTCCTATGCTCATCCTTGATTGGCTTGCATATTCTATATTCCTTACACATTGGCCTGTCACTTGTGAACATATATCTTTAGGAAAGCATGTCTATCTAAATGGTTGACAAATGAGATATGGTATGATGAGATGAATCTTGCTCTTTTTGTATAAAATACTTGGGATGTTTTCTTGCAAAAGTTTAAAACCATTAGCCTTACAAAGCTCCTCAAGTGATGCCTTATTCCTACCAAAGCCATATGTTGTTCACATTGAAAACCTTATACATATGCTGCTTGTTATTGCATTGAGCTTTGTCAAATTGTTGTGACCCTTGTAAGATGCTCTTCATGCTTTCTTGATCAAGATCACGTACACTCTACATACACATGCTAAACTTCTACAGTGGAAGTTAGCAATATTCATACATCCACAAACTAAATGCTCCATATGTTTTATGAATCTCTCTCCAAATATCCTTTGCAAAAGAGACATGGGCTATAGAAAAACATTTTGGACATATGAAGGTCCAAGAAAAATAAGAAGAAAGGAAAAAAGGGGGTACATGCTCAAAAAAAGCATTGAGCATGGAAAAAAAGAAGAAAGAAAAAAAAGAGATAGCCATGTTCTCAAAATAAATTCAAAGGAGAGAGATCATACAAGAGGGGAGTTCTCATACACCTCCCACTTACCACACACACGCACATCTTGATCAGATTGTATGAATAGTTTTCTTCTTGGATCCACTCTTGGACTTTGCAATATATGTGATGCAAGTATGCTTTATCTATACTCCTACCTTGAGCTCCACATAAGCCTTTTTAGAAGTAGGGTGAAAGGTGGCAAGTTAAACATTGGGTGATCTGAGAGAATCAATTGAGGAGATAGGTAAGGTTTTGTTTTTGAAAATTTATCAAAACCAAGTTACTTACCAGAAGAGTGGAGATTAATTGAATCAAGGCCATTCCATTTCTCAACCATCCAAGATGACATGATAGACACTTCAAAATTCACAAGTATAGGTATGTCTTGGAATAACTTATATGATTGCATCATATCAAAAGGAGTTATGTTGTTCCGCCTTAGTCTTTGAACTTTACTCGTGGACGAGTAAAGGCTAAGTGTGGGGGAGCTTGTTGACGGTCCTTAAGTGCAACTTTTGGCCATCAATTCCTGCAGAAAATATGTCAAATATAAACACTAAACATAGTGGTAGGGTTTATTGCTGACTATTTCCACAAGTTCTGGTGTTTCAACATGATGTGCAGGATTTGATATTATTAACTTGAAAAGGACCAAATATATCATTATTGCAAAGTATCTCAATTGTCAAATTGGAGTTCACTGCTGCGTAGAGCTCGTCGAGATGATTTCAACGGATATATTATTTGAATATTTTGGTTCTCAGATTTGAAAGTTATTAAAAGAAGATAAAAGGGGACGCTGATGTCAGCATGACGTCAGCGCCCCCTCCCCCCCAGTCAATGCAGCTGACGCAGGCGGGGCCCAGTGGGCCCAGTGGCCCACACCGGCGGCTATACTGCGCGCGTGGGAGCAGCCGAGCAGGCCACTAGGCCCAGTGACCGGCGGCCACATGGCGCTCACACACAGGCGAGCGAGGCCCAGGCGGAGGCCATCGCGCACATGCGCGAGGACAGGCGCGTGGGGAGCCGCCAGGCCACCCGGACCCCGACGCGAGGAAGGCTCGGCCCGGGGCTGGGGACAGGTGGCACGCTAGGAGAGGCCAGGCGGCCGGTTTTCGTAGCAGGTCAGCGAGTGTTTTCCCGAGGTCGGCGATTTCACATGGGTTTGTCCCGGTTCTGCTCCGGTTTGCCTCGCACCGACGTACAGGAATGGATAAGGCTCGGTTTAGCGGGGTCTGCAGCCGGTTTTGCTCTGATTATTGCCCCAGGCACCCGGTTCTTGATGGTTCTGAGCGGTTTTGGCTTCTACCGACCTCCTGGGCACGAGTCTCACACTTCCACCGCCCCTGGACGTCGGTTCTGTGCCAGATGGCGTGAGGAAAGGAGGGGTACCGCCTACTTTCATGTGGGACTTCTCCACATGCTCAAGTTTGCTCTTCCTATAAATAGAGACCCATCCTTCACTTGAGAGGACACACAAGAAGTGAAGCAAAGCTCCAAGGTTAGATCCAATGTAGTGTTAGAATATGTGAGAGGTGAGGCGAGAGTCTGGGAGAAGCCGGGGATGTCAGCTCCTCTCCTCTTCTTGTACCTTGGTGGATGCGGCTCAGGTTCAAGTATCATCCGGGTATTTTCTTTGTATTTCTGGATTAATATTTAATTAAGTTCAAGCTTTACTTTATTTGCTTGTGGGCTTCTCGCTGTGATGGTGTCTTAGTACTTGCAAAGCTAAGATAGTATTCAATAGAATAGATGGATGTCTAATCATGTTGAATACCTTGGAGTGCGCCTAGTGCCATGGATTTGTAGTGGTAGCCCCAGGTGGTGACAGCCCTGACGGCCTACGTAGTCCACCACGTGAGAAGCACTAGAGAGTAGTAGGACCATTGCTTGGCTTGCCATGCCCCCTTCTCATCGCTTTCTGGGCTTGGACGGTTGGGCATCCCAAAGCAAGTAATATAGTAACCAACTTGAGCTCATCCTTAGTTATCCAGAATGCATAGGAATAACCCTCTCCACCTTCTACACATTTATCACTTCTGTTGTCCTTGGTCGTTTTTAACTAGTCACTAGTACACACATGTTCCTTGTGGATTCGATATCCTGGAATACTCTCGGGTGAAAGCTACTTCGGTATCCGTACGCTTGCGGATTTATCTGTGATTGTTAAAAATACCAACACCGAGCCATGCAGCAATCATAGCAGCTATGGCGAAACAACTCGGCGAGGCTGAGTTGGACATCCCATCGAAAAATCCAGCCGCGTCAACCATGAAGCCCTCCCAGGAAGTTCCAATCAAGGCAATCGACCTTGGGATGGGCGACCCCTCCAAGACGGCGCTGACCTGCCTACCAAATAGGAAAGCGCGCTCACCAGCTTCTTACAGGGCAACCGTGACATCTTCGCATGGAAGCCATCTGACATGCCGGGTGTCCCAAGGGAGTTGGCTGAGCACAAACTCAACGTTGATCTAGCTGCCAAACCAAAGAAACAATGACTACGACGCTTCGCCCAGGACAAGAAAGAAGCCATCCGATCGGAGCTAGAGAAACTACTAGCAGCTGGGTTCATTAAGGAGGTGTTCCAACTCGACTAGCTCGCTAACCCTGTCCTGGTGCGAAAGAAGAACAACAACGAGTGGAGGATGTGTGTCGACTACACCGACTTGAACAAGCACTACCCAAAAGATCCTTTTGGGCTACCCTGCATTGATCAAGTGTTGGACTCCACAGCTGGCTGCTCTCTACTCTGTTTCCTCGACTGCTACTCGGGCTATCATCAGATAAGCCTGCATGAAGACGACCAGATCAAGACAGCGTTCATCACTCCGTTTGGCACCTACTGCTACACCACAATGTCCTTTGGACTCAAGAACACGGGGGCAACATACCAGTGCGCAATTCAGAGTTGTTTGAAGGCTCAGATTGGCCGCAATGTTGAAGCCTACATTGATGACATCATCGTGAAGACAAAGAACCCGGACAGCCTCATTGATGACTTGTTTGAGACCTTTGCACACCTTAGGGAATTCCAATGGAAGCTCAACCCCACCAAGTGCATGTTTGGCGTGCCCGTAGGAAAACTGCTGGGCTTCATAGTCAGCCATCGGGAAATTTAGGCCAATCCCGAGAAGATCACCGCTATTACATCCATGGCGCCTCCCAAATCCCTCAAGGATGTCTAGAAGCTAACCGGATGCATGATGGCCCTCAACCGATTCATTTCAAGACTGGATGACAGAGGATTGCCTTTCTTCAAACTCCTCAAGAAGCAAGACAAGTTCGTATGGACTGTAGAAGCTGATGCGGCATTTGAAGACCTGAAGAAATTCCTCCAGACACCACCAGTACTTACTGCACCAGCTGATCAGGAACCACTGCTCCTCTACGTTGCAGCAACAACTCACGTAGTGAGCACTACCATTGTAGTCGAGTGGGAGGAACCTGGCCATGTATTTAAGGTACAGCGCCCAGTCTATTTCATCAGCGAGGTACTTAGAGAATCAAAAGTACGCTACCCCCAGGTCGAGAAGCTATTATACGCTGTTTTGATCCCGTCTCGCAAGCTGCGCCACTACTTCGACGCTCACCGGGTTGTTGTAGTCACCTCCTTCCCAATCGGCGACATCCTCCACAACTGGGATGCAACAGGGCGAATCTCCAAATGGGCGGTCGAGTTGGGCTCTCATGCCATCGACTTCATCCCATGCACTGCCATCAAGTTGCAAGCCCCTGTGGACTTTATTGCTGAGTGGACAGAGATACAACAAGTGGTGCCAGAAGAACCACTCGAGCATCGGATCATGTACTTCGATGGATCAATGAAGCTTGAAGGAGCCGACGCAGGAGTACTATCCATATCACCAAAAGGCGATCAAATCAAGTATGTGCTCCAGATCCTCTGGAAAGCCACCAACAATGAAGCCGAGTACGAAGCTCTATTGCACGGGCTACGCCTGGCTACTTCCCTTGGCATCAAGCATATGGTGGTCTATGGCGACTCCTCGGTGGCCATCAACCAGGTCAACAAAGACTGGGACTGCACTAAGGAGAACATGGACTCATACTGCATGGAGGTCCGCAAACTCGAGAAGCACTTCCATGGACTCGAATTTCATCATGTCCTTAGGGACAACAACATGGCTGCTGATGCACTTTCCAACCTTGGTTCCCACCGAGCCCAAGTACCGGATGGCGTTTTCGTCCACGAGCTGTTACAGCCATCCATCAGAGAGCAGGAAGTACAGCCAACTGCAATACCCCCTCATCAGCAAGTCATGGTGATTACACCCGAGTGGACAAAGCCCTTTATCGAGTACATCCTACACCAGAAAGAGCCCGAAGATAAAGTGGAAGCCGAGCAAGTCATCAGGCGAAGCAAGCACTACGTAGTAGTCGGCTCCACCCTCTTTTGACGCGGCGCATCGTCCGGAGTCTAGATGAAGTGCGTCCCTCCAGAAGTCGGATGGGAGATCCTTGAAGAGATCCATGGTCGAATCTGTGGCAACCACGCTGCCCACCGCACGATCGTCGGCAAGGCCTTCCGGTCTGGATACTATTGGCCATCAGTAGTGGCAGACGTAGAAGAAATCGTGAAGACTTGCCAGGGCTACCAATTCTTTGCCCGGCAAGCTCACATCCCCGCAACAGTCCTCAACACCATACCATCCTCTTGGCCCTTTGCATGCTGGGGGCTTGATATGGTTGGACCACTCAAGACTGCGCCAGGAGGATTCCTATATGTCTACATGGCGATCGACAAGTTCACCAAGTGGATTGAAGTCAAGCCGCTGGACAACGCTACAGCATCAAAGGCGGCCGAGTTCATCCAAGACATTGCTCATCATTTTGGCATCCCGAATCGCATTATCACTGATCTCGGCTCTGAATTCACAGGAAGCGAGTTCTTTGATTTCTGCGATAGTCTAGGAATTGAAGTCCGCTACGCATCGGTGGTGCACCCACATGCCAATGGACAAGTTGAGAGAGCTAACAGCCTCATACATCAAGGACTCAAGCCAAGGCTCTATGAACCACTCAAAAAGTACGGCGGCAAGTGGGTGCAAGAGTTGCCGGCCGTGGTATGGGGGCTCAGAACCCAGCCCATCTGCGCGACGGGGCAATCACCCTTCTTCCTGGTCTATGGCTCCGAAGCAGTATTACCAGTGGATATCGAGTACAATGCTCCAAGAATCCAAAATTACTCAGAGGAAGCAGCAGAGCAGAGTAGAGCAGAAGATGTGGACATGCTAGAAGAAGCGAGGCTAGCTGCATTGATCAGGACAACCAAGTACCAGCAAGAACTCAGGAGGTATCACGATCAAAACGTCCAAGCAAGGTCGCTCAACATCGGTGACCTAGTTCTCCAGAGAATTCAGAGTACAAAGGATCAGCACAAGCTATCTTCACCTTGGGAAGGCCCATTTATAGTATCAAGGGTCATTGGCCCGGGTACTTATCAGCTACAACGGGAAGACAGAACAGAGGTGCCCAATGCTTGGAACATTGAGCACTTGCGGCGTTTTTACCCTTAAGAAGATTTTAGGAGTTGTTAAGAGTCAATAAAAGTCAATCCTTTCAATGTACTGATGTTGGCTTTTTCAGCCAAACGATAATAAAGTGTCTATATTCCATTGTCATCAAGCTTGGAATTCGGATACATGTATCATGCCATGCTTGCTCGCCAAGTAACTCATATACAAAAAAGTTTTGCATCATGCCGGGTTATTTAAAAACAATCCAAACAGGCTACATTCAAACAAAAGCCATCTACTTTCTGTTTCCACATAGAAGGATCGGGCAAACCAAATACAGATAAACAAGTACTTTTGTTGACGAAACATTAGTATTTACATCTAACAAGTTCATTACATGGGTTCTTTGTAACACTCCCGCGTTCATTAAACTTCTAAACACTATTTGGATGATCTTGCAAAGTCTTTAAGGATTAATTGGTGATTAGTGAGATTAAATCCAAAAAAGAGAAAATGCGATTTTGGAAGGAAAGGTTTGAGTTTGAAATTTTGGATCAAAGTAAAGGCCTTGTAACTTCCAAATGATGCAAAATTAGCACACAAGTGTATAAGAGAAAATGCAGCTTAATGTACCAGCAACAAGAGTTGCATTGGGAGTTTCAAAAGTTTACATGTGAAAAATGGAGAAAAAGTGGCTTGATGGTGGCTGTTTCAAAGAATAACTTGGCTGAATATTTTCTGAAAACGAGTAGTTGAAAAGGGTCAGATTCAGTGCGGTTTGTCTTCTGATCCAAGCAGAATCAGCCCAAGGCCATATTAGAGAAAATGAAGGTCTATATATAGGCTACAACTTTTGTATTTGGATATTTGAAAGTTTGCATTCAAAATGTGGAGAAAAATCGGGTTGAATTTGCAGGTTTTCACGAGATTCAGCAAGTGTCAGATTTTTGGGCTAAGGTTCAGTGATCCATATCTCAAAATTTGTTGAGATTTAGACCAAAGTCATATTAGGGAAATGGCAGCTTGATGTTTGGGCTACAATTTTCGTGTTTTGAGCTCCAAGGTTTCACATTTGAAATTTGAAGAAAAAGGTGAGTTAATTTGCTGGTCTGGATGGGTTTCAGAATGTCTGGCCCGGGTTCAGTTATCATCCGGTTTTTAGGCTGAGCTTCAGAGTTGAGAATCTCCATTTTGGTTGAATTTTGGGACAAGTTTGTATAAAGGGAATTGAAGTTGGATGTGCCCTCTACAAGTTTCGTATTGGGCGATGCTACAGGTGGCAAATGGTTGAGGAGATCGGGAGAAGTTTTGGGCGCGGGTGCAGGCCGATCCCTGCGCTGAAGCTCGATGAGCATCGGCTGACGCCGCCGCCACGCCACTCTTGGCCGCACGCCAAAGTTCGCGCGCGCCACGCGCCGGCGTGGATGAAGCACAGCGCTCGGGCAGCAAGCAACTGCTGGCACTTGCGTCGCCCATGGAAAGGAGAAGGCCGAGCCGAACCAGTCATGTTCCTTCCCTAGCCCGTTTTGTTCTCATCGCCGTTCTGACCTCACCGCCGTAGCCACCGAAATCCACGCCATCGCTGCCTCCTCGTTCGATTCCGTTCGCAAGCGAGCGTTCTTGGATCGCCTCTACCGCTCCAGCTTGCCCCCGCCCAGGTTCTTCGTCCGCAACCGTCGTTCACCGAGTTCCACGACCGCCGCCGACCTTTTTCCCATCGAGCCCACGGTGAGCTACACCTTCCGACCGTTCTCATCGCCGTCCAACCCCCTAGATAGGTTCCTGAGGCTCTTGCGCAGCTCATCGTCGGACGTGTGGTCCTATTCGGTGCCCTGTTTGGCCGGAACGCCGTTGCACCGCCGTGGTCTGGGGGTGCCGCCGCCGGGTGCTTGTCTGGGGGAGGGGGGTTCCGGTCGTCCTTGGTTTGAGGTTTAGTCGGGGATGGATCCCTAGTGTGCTTGAACAGTTGGCCGTAGAGTTCGTAGGAGTCGAGGGTCGCGCCATCGGCGATTTGGCCGCCGGCAGGGCGGGTCCTTGCCACGCTCCGACGCGAGCGCGTGGGCGTGCGCGCATGTCGGCGCAAGGAGGGAGAAGGGGGTAAGGCGGTGTTGGGCTGGGCCGAGTATCGGCCAAAAGGGAGAAGGGGCAGCTGGGCCGAGCCCGTTTGCCGACCCGCTGAAATGGGGAAGGAGAAGGAGAGGTGGGCCGGGCCAGTTTGGGCCGGCTGGGAAAAAAAAGGGGAAGAAAGAAAATGGAAAAGGAGTGGGCCGGACCGGGCCGGCCCATTGGAGAAGAAATATGGATTGCAGGTTTGATTAAAGGAAAAGCTAGGGGTTTTCTGCAAAATCAGGGAGTTTTAGGTTTTTAGTGTTTTTAGAAATGCATTTCAATAGGAGTAATATTTAGAAATGCATATCTTTCTGTAGGAACCTCTAAAATTAATGAAGTAAATTTTATTGCAATAGTTGCATTATTAGTTATGCATCTAGATTATTGCTTAGTATATTAGATGCTTTTATAATTGTTACCCTTGATGTTAGGATGGGTTTAAGGTTTGTTTAAATTAGAAATAGGTTTTTAATTAGTTATTCTCTTGTTTATAATCCTTAAATACATTAATTAATTCTTTTATGCTAACTAGGTGTTTAATCAAAGTTTAGTGTGGTTGAGGGTCTCTAATTTAATTCTTCCATGTTTTTGCATTATATCGTGTAGACAAGGATCCGTTGCAGCCCGAGTTGGTGGAGGTCCTCGACGACGTCCAGGAGGGGGACGAGGTGGTGTTCGAGGCAGAGACTGAAGCCGTACCGCGAGCCCCAGAAGCCCCTGTTGCTGCTGAGCCGGAGATCTGTGAGCCAGGCAAGCCCCGGAGCATACCCGTCCCAATACTAACATGTTTACTGTGTTTTGATTGAGCCCATGTTTGTGCATTAGAGTAGGATAGAGTAAATCCTATTTGGATGCATCATCCATCCTTGTTTAGAGCATCTCTGCCACCTTTTCAAAAAGATAGAGTAGAGTTGCTTAGACCTGCTCACAATAGGAGTAAATCAGGTGGTATCCCAATCACCTGCCAGTAAATAATGTTGGCATTAGAGAGCTAAATCTGTTTAGTCAGTCTTTGAAAGTGTTGGGCAGGGCTTATGGTTGATGATTAAGTAGTACGTTGGACGTTTTGGTGATTGAGTTGGTCATGCCCACTAGATAAGTTTAGGAGTTGCTGTGGTCTGCCTGTGGTCAAGCTTTGAACGTACTGGGCACATACCGGCATAGGGAGCCGGGAAACTGATGTACTTCTGTGGTACTAACGGTTGAACTGTGACTCACCGTGTCTGGCGAGGAATGTTGGCGGGGTCGTAGTCAGTAACCAACATGCCTTTGCACGGGCACTGTGTAGGGAATGGGGATGCGACCTCGGGCTATGTGGGCACAGTTCAGGCAATGGTGGCCGCAGCGGGAAAGGTAGCTTCGTGTGGCCTTCCGGGGGCGCGCACGCGGCGTGTGTTCCAGGTTTATCCTGCAGGGTTTGAAATCGATTCGAATCGCCGAGTGTCACGGTTTTGATACATGCTTGATCCTGACAGATAGTTTATTGCATGTTTATGTAATGTTCAGCTCTTATGCCTTAATATTCCTACTGTTTGGTAGTAGTGGTTGGTTCACCTAGCTAAACAGGGTTTTATCTTATCAAATTAAAATTTGGTAATTAGAATAGTAATTAATTAAGCTATGCTTAGCTAGAGTTGTTTATTTCTATTAACTTCACAGCCTTGCATGCCCTTGAGATCCCTTTAGAGTAGTCTGTCGGGTGAGTCTCGCTGAGTACCTTTGTACTCAGGGTTCTTTGACTCCCTTGTTGTAGTTGAGCCTGAGGAGTAGGCTGTTGCTGGCGCCGAGGAGGTCCGTGGATCCAGACATGTCAGGGCATGACATGGTCTGATGTTAGTTGTTTAATTACCTTGTTAAACTGTTGCTGAACCTAGAACCTATGTGCAATATTTAAATTAAGCTACTCTGGTTTGTATAAATCTTACCTGTCTGTATTGTATAATCTACATGTGCAATATCTGTGATGCTTCCTCTGGTGTTGGGATCCTGAGTATTGGTGATGAGAACAGCTGACAGTGAAGACTCGATGGAACCCTGGACTTATGCTGACCCAGGTGTGTGACGTGTTAGTGTTTCACACTACGGATCACATCTGAGTCAGTTTAAGTAGGGCTGTTCCGTCACAGCTGGTATCAGAGCTTATATCCTCAGGACATCACAGGTGTTGAGTTGAACCCAGTTAGAGTGCCCTAGTGGATAGTTATGAGGTTATTATGAGGTGGCCCTAGTAAACTAACTTCTAGAGTTGTGTATTTACTTTCTGCTAAACTTGCGATTCTGTAACGACGCACCTCCGATCAGGTATGATGGTAAGTTAAATTCAGCAAGATATAATATTATGACTCTGACTTGCACAAGCTTGCTTGTGTGAGGGGCCCCGTTCACTGATTGTTCGGGGGTGACCTGTCCATTGGCTAGCCCGTTGGGCTTGTCTTTGAGGCTGGTCAACATCTGCCGCCTGATCTGAAGTGCGGAGTTCCTACCGTGTGATCTTACTAATCACGGTCGCTTAACCCTAAGGAGTGGCCTACTCAGGGGCACCCCAAATGGCAATGATATGGGGCACGCAAACGCCGACCATACGGTGGTGAGTATGGGACAAGTGAATACGTGTAAACGTATGAAGCACTGTCCCTGCAGTGTTGAACGCATGGGTGCCATTTCTATAGTGAATGGTAATGTATGGTCTTCTGCATGTACCCTAACTTCGTTCGCTACGCTTAGAATCGGTAGATTATTATAAGTTGGGAGATGTATGAAAAAGCCACCGTGTCTATGCGAGAGGTTGCGTGTTTCTTTTCAGGTCGTAGGAAACCGAGCATGTGCATTGCATACCTTTGCATGGGTTCTTGGGTAGTTTTTGTTTTCTTTAAAAACCCTTTGTTTTACCCTGGCCTAAGGTTTTTGTCTATCTGTTGTACAGATGGCAGTCCTGTGGATAGATGAGGAGGGTTGGACCCACGGTTTTTGTGAGGAGGAACCTGGTTTCCCTCAGGTGCTTTGGGGAACAATGAAGTAGTTGGGTTTTGAGGAGTACCCAGAGTATGTGTTTAAGGAGACTTTCACTGGGGGACACAGTTTTTGTGACATGTATCTACACCTACCCCCAAACCCACAACACCCAGAATGGCCACCTAAAACAATTCATGCCCAGGGGATGGAGAGGGCTGACACTATCAACCTGGTAGCACACAAGGCTCTCACTGAGCTTTGTGATAAACACGCCACTGAAGTTGGGCAAACCAGTTCTAGATTCTACCCCTCTGAGGTGAGACCCTATGACTTGTGGGGTTCTAGGGTTAGAAAAATCCACCAGACTCCCAAGGCTTTGTACCATGAATACATGAATGCCAACACCAGCTACATGCAAGCCTTGTATAACCTGAGCCATGAGAGAGAGCAGGGATATGAGCAATCCCTGAAGCATGGGGCGGAGTTAGAAGCACAGCTTAGGCACTAGCAGGAGATGGCAGAAGTTAGGAATGACACTGTGGGGATATTGGAGGATTCGTATAAAAAGCGAATCCGCTCTTTAGAGGAGAATATGCAGTCTGCACAGCACCATTTTTATACTCAGGTTTTAGAGTATGATCAGCAAATCCAGGCGCTCAATACCAATGTCAACAAGTTGCAGCAGGAAAGGCTGCAACATGTTGATGAAATTGCTGCCTTAAGGGTTGCTTTAGAAGAAGCCCAAGCAACAGCCCAACCCTCGCCACTAGAACAGGTGCAGGGGCAGGGGCAGGGTGTTGAGCAGGAGGGAGACAATTTTGAGGAGTTTGAGGAGGATCCTGAGATGCCTGGAGAGGGTGGTTGGTTTGAGGTTGATGATGATGATGAGGAGGAGGAGGAGGAAGAGGAGGACCCTGAGGAACCATCTTGGCCCATTAGTTTAGAAAACCATTCCTCTGTGCCCTATCTGGAGGATTCAGTCCCCTCTTTTGGGGAATACAGGGGTGATTATGGTACTTCAGGTGGTTTCCTCATGAACTACGATAATCTGTTTGGGCTGGTGAAGGATAACCAGGACGAGATTTGTGAGATGCTTCACCAGTTGGGTCATGAGGACGGTGGAGACTAGTAGGGAGACTTGGAGGGAGTGAGTGTGTTTATGTAATAAATCTGTGTAAAAGTAATAGGAATAACTGAGCTGGGAAAAAGCTCAAGGGTTGTACTTTTCTTTTGAATTTTGTAATGGAGTTTGTATAATTATGGGTGTGAGGTGAACTTTGTTACTTAAACTTTGATGTACTAAGTTTCTTCCTTTTGATGCAAGTTTAGCCAAGATGTATGAAATGGATGCTAGTACTTGTTGTACTTTTATTTCTTCCAATTGTTGTACTCTTACTATTGTAAGTATCAGCAAATTGAGATCAGCATTTAATCAAGCATTCATACTTTTGTAGAATGTCTTCTCCAACTCCAGCTAGAAATGGTTCGGGAGGTAATGGGGCGACCCCATCAGCCGGGTCTGGACCCCAGTTGCCGACTGACGTGATAGCACACCTGGTGAATAACAATGATGAACTCACAAGGTTAATGGGTATGATCGCCAACAGCATGGCGGGTTCTTCCTCTCGCAGACAGCATGAGCCTGTTGAGGGGGTGGACTATCAGAGGTTCATGGATGTTCATCCCCCTGTGTTTATGAAGCCAGAGCATCCATTGGAAGCTGATGAGTGGATCCGCACTATGGAATAAAAGTTCCGCCTAATTCCTCGCATAACTGAAGCGCAGAAGGTGGAGTATGGGTCCCAACAGCTGCAGGGTCCTGCTGGGACCTGGTGGGCCAACTTCTTGGCCACTCAGCCGATTGGGAAGGTACTGTCGTGGGAGGAGTTTCGTACTGCCTTCCGCGCCTACTATATTTCCAGCGGGCTGCTCAAAATGAAGATGGAAGAATTCATGAAGCTTCAGCAGGGTAGAAAGTCCATAATGGAGTATACAAATGATTTCAACTTCCTAGCTCAGTATGCCCATCCGTTTGTGGACACGGATGAAAAGAAGAAAGGTTGCTATTATCGGGGGTTGAGTTTGTGTTGACGCGGAAAATCGGCGGTCGTATCTCCCACGTGCAGCACACGATGACCGGGGAGAGTCTGCTTCGCTCCAGTGCCAGTCTACACTCCAGTTCAGGTTCGCAGCGTGCCAGTCAATTTGACCTGAAATTGACAAGGGAATAAAACAGTTAAATTGCTCTTTGATTGTGCCGGCTCTATTTCAGACGATGGAGTAACGTCGAATTTTAGCCAAGACCCAATCAGACACGTATCGGCCGATACCGATCGGACCTCAGAATCGGACTTCACTGATGACGTCAATCGGACCGAGTAATCGGACCTCAATCAGACAACAGATCGGACCTCAGAATCGGACCAATCAGGATCGGACCTCAATTGATATTACAGACCAGCCTTTAAATAATAAAATAAAGCATAAAACAAGGCCAATATGTAGAATAATGGATCAGCTATATCTTTAAACAGGATATTAAATAAGCAAAATGTAAGCCGATACATTGTCCACCTTGCTTAATTGCCAGTTTGACTCGTCTTATCGGACGATCTAACCACTGATCAGACTATAGCCTTTGCAGAGAAATCTAGCTCCGACGTAGGGAATCTAGATTTCTCCAACTATGATCAGATCGGATAGCTAGATAATCAGATTCGACTCATCAACCTGTCAATTAAACAAGATGCTCGCACAGGTGTTAATCAGACTAAGCAAATAAGCATGATAAAACATTAACAGATTCGTTCTGATTCTAGGATATGCTACCAAATAATTAAGTGAGATCCAGCTCCGACGTAGGGAATCTACACCACACTTAACATTCAAGTAGCAATAAGGCATAATCAAAGCTTCCTTTAATTAATCAAGATGAATCTAGCTCCGACGTAGGGAATCTAGACCAAGCATGACAATCAAAGATTAATCTAATCGTATTGTAAAGATCCAGCTCCGACGTAGGGAATCTACACCAGTACAATACTCAAAGAACAACCAGATTAAACCACATAGCAAGATCGGACATAGAACGATGCTGTAAGATAAATATTGCTTAAATCGGACCAAGACCAATGCTCAAAGCCGTTGAAGAAGTAGAATTGATTCACATGGCGTAGATCTAAACCAATCTAGCAACTCCAACAAACCGCAAAGACTATCTTTAGTAACCAAGATTATTCTAGCTCCGACGTAGGGAATCTAGACTAATCTTGATACCTAGCTCCGACGTAGGGAATCTAGGCTTAAAGTATAGTCCGATAAACGATAATCTGTTGAATAATCAATATTGATCTAGCTCCGACGTAGGGAATCTATATCAATCTTGACTATCCAGAGATAAATCGGTTGAACAATATAAACGAGAAAGGGCGATGCGCCTCAATTCAAAGCCTATATTAGTTCGATAAATTGACTAACTTACTGGTAAGCCGGAGATCAGAACTGATGCAGCCCGTCCACCAATGAGCTTCGTCGTAACTACTACTAAGGGTTTTGGCGTGAAGCCGGGTTGTATTGATTGTGAGAATAATATTTACAATGGACGAGGGCTCATATTTATACCCTGGTCATGGAGAGTCCTGATCGGACCAGACTAACTAAATAAGGTAAACTAAACTTAAGATACAACGGGACTCTCATACGCTTTCTGAAAAGGAAATAGTCCCCGCATCTGATACGTTCCCTTCCTTAGCCGACGCGTTCTTCCTCTTGCACTTGTTTGTCAGATCGGACTCCTGCTTCTCATCGGACTCCTTTCTCTATCGCCTCCGGCTTTGACCAGTCAATGGGTCCATTGCGCAGTTTCAACCTCACCACGTCATCATCTGACTCAGCATGTCGGGTGCGAAAATCTGGTGTTAACAGTTTGAAGATGCAACACAAGTTGTCCACCTGCAATCTTCCAGATTTCAATAGTCTGGTCAGCCAGGCTATCCAAGCAGAGGACAGGATGAAGGCATACCACAGTGAGAAAAAGAGAAAATTTACTCCCGGTGGATCTTCCAGTGCACCACCACCGCCACAAAGGATGCGTACAGTGTTTCGCATCCCTGCTCGATCGGGATATCGAGCTCCTCAGCAGCAGCAGCAGCAGCAGTAGCAATTTAGGAACCGGCAGTGGGTTGTTCGTGCTCCAACCAATGTGCCTCGCTTGGCTGGGCCTAATAACAGCAACTACCGAGCACCCAGTGGCCAGTAGCCTTGCTACAACTGTGGAAGGCCAGGGCACTTTGCCCGAGACTGCCGCTTTCCTAAGGCTAATCAGTCAGTGCCAGCTCTTCTAGCACCTCCAGTGGCTACTTCTGCACCAGCTCAGGGTGCAGGACCCAAGTTCGTGAAGAAGAAGTTCCTGAATACCCGCACGGGACGGGTAAATTATCTGAATGTGGAGGAGATCCCGGATGAGGAGCCAGTGCTTGCTGGTATGTTCACTATCAACCATCATCCGGCTTTTGTGTTATTTGATTCTAGAACATCTCATACTTTCATCAGTCAGAGTTTTGCATTGAAACATCAATTAGATGTTAAGGTTCAAGGAACCCGATATGTTATTAATGCTCCTGGAGCCCAGCAAGTAACTAATCAAGTGGTTGATCAGTCTCAGTTAGAGCTTAATGGGGTGGTTTTTCCTACCAACCTAATTGTGTTGGAAAATTAGGGGTTAGATGTTATACTGGGGATGAATTGGATGAGGCATTACCAGCAATTGGGTCAGTCCATAAGACTGAAGCAGTTGACTTGAAGAAAATCCCGGTGGTATGTGAGTTTCTGGATGTGTTTCCTGACGACCTTCCAGGAATGCCACCTGATAGGGAGGTAGAGTTTATTATAGAGTTTGAACCAGGTACAACCCCTATCTCTAGACGCCCTTATAGAATGACTCCTAAAGAGTTAGCAGAGTTGAAGATACAGTTGAAGGAGTTGCTAGATAAGGGTTATATCCGACCTAGTTCTTCACCTTGGGGTTGTCCAGCTTTGTTTGTCAAGAAAAAGGATAAGAGCTTGAGGCTCTGTGTAGATTATCGGCCTCTGAATGCAGTTACCATCAAGAACAAGTATCCTCTGCCGAGGATTGACTTGTTGTTTGATCAGTTGGCCGGTGCCAAGGTGTTCTCCAAGATTGATTTGAGGTCTGGGGTATCATCAAATCAAGATCAAGGCTGAAGATATACCAAAGACAGCATTTTCGACCAGATATGAGTTGTATGAGTATCTGGTAATGTCCTTTGGTTTAACCAATGCCCCGGCATACTTTATGTATCTCATAAATTCAGTGTTTATGCCAGAGTTGGATAGATTTGTAGTGGTGTTTATTGATGACATCCTACACTATTCCAAGACTGAAGAAGAGCATGCAGAACATCTTCGGATTGTACTCAGCAGATTGAGGGAACATCAGTTGTACGCCAAACTTAGCAAATGTGCTTTTTGGCTGAAGAAAGTTCCATTTCTGGGTCACGTTCTATCAGCAGAAGGAGTTACAGTAGACCCTGGTAAGGTTAAGGAAGTTTTGGATTGGAAGATTCCAAAATCTGTCTTCCAGGTCCGAAGCTTTCTAGGATTGGCTGGTTATTATCGGAGGTTTATTCCTAATTTCTCCAAGATAGCCAAGCCAATGACAGAGCTCTTGAACAAGCAGAACAAGTTTAAGTGGACCCCAGAATGTACTGAAGCTTTCACCACTATGAGGAAATTGCTCACCACAGCTCTGGTCCTAGCTCAACCAAATCTGGAAGAACCCTTTGATGTATATTGTGATGCCTCCAGAATTGGGTTAGGATGTGTATTAATGCAAGAAGGGAAAGTCATTGCATATGCCTCAAGACAACTTAAGAAGCACGAAGAGAATTATCCTACTCATGACCTGGAATTAGCAGCGGTGGTTCATGCTCTGAAAATATGGCGCCACTATCTTCTTGGTAGTGTCTGTCATATTTACACTGATCATAAGAGCTTGAAGTACATTTTCACTCAAGCAGATCTGAATATGAGGAGAGAAGATGGTTAGAATTGATAAGGGATTATGACCTAGAAATCCATTATCATCCAGGTAAAGCCAATGTGGTGGCTGATGCTCTGAGTAGAAAGGCTCAGTGTGCATGTATGACTGCTAGGCAACTAGAGACTACGTTATGTCTGGAGATGGAAAAGTTAAATCTTAGTATAGTACCAGAAGGATTTGTGCATAACCTCAGTGTTATGTCCACTCTGATGGACCAAATCAAAGAAGCTCAAAAGGGAAACAAAGGTATAGAACACATTAGGAAAAAGCTACAACTGGGTCAAGCCCAGTGTTTCACTCAATACCCAGAAGGAATCTTGTGGTTCAACGGAAGATTAGTGGTACCTAAAGTGCCACAGTTGAAGAAGCAGATTATAGATGAAGCACATACCTCCTGTTTGACACTGCATCCTGGAAGCAATAAAATGTATCAAGACTTAAAGCAGTGATTTTGGTGGACCAGAATGAAAAGAGAAATTGCCAAATATGTTTCAGAATGTGATGTTTGCCGCAAGGTAAAGGCTGATCTTTTAAAGTCTACAGGATCAATGCAGCCATTAGCAATACCAGGATGGAAATGGGAGGATATATCCATGGATTTCATCGTAGGATTGCCTCCTACTTCCAAAGGTTATAATTCCATTTGGGTAATTGTGGATCGACTCACCAAGACAGCTCACTTCATTCCTGTGAAGGTAGCTTATGCAGTCAAGAAGTATGCAGAATTGTATTTGTCCCGGATAGTCTCATTGCATGGAGTGCCCAAGACTATTATATCTGACAGAGGTTCTCAATTTGTTTCAAGATTTTGGGAACAGTTGCACAAGTTACTGGGTACTACTTTGATCAAAAGTTCAGCCTATCACCCCCAGACTGGAGGTCAGACAGAAAGAGTGAATCAGATTTTAGAAGATATGCTTCGAGCCTATGCCCTCACCAATTCGAAGAGGTGGGATGAATGCTTGCCTTTGGCAGAGTTTGCGTATAACAACAGTTACCAAGCGAGCATTCGGATGGCACCATTTGAAGCTTTGTATGGAAGAAGATGCAGGACACCATTGAATTGGTCGGAATCTGGAGAAAGGACCATCTTTGGACCTAACTTAGTAAAAGAAGCTGAAGAGATAGTCCATCAAGTTCAGAACAACTTGAAAACAGCCCAGTCAAGGTAGAAGAGTTACTCAGATAAAAGAAGACGACCGCTCTCTTTTCAGAAGGGAGATTTTGTGTATCTCAAGGTCTCTCCGATGAAAGGAGTGAATCGTTTTGGAGTAAAAGGAAAGCTAGCGCCCAGGTGTATTGGACCTTTTCAAGTTGTGGAGCTCCGAGGCCCAGTGGCCTATCGCCTTGCCTTACCAGAGTGCTTAGCCGGGGTACATGACGTGTTTCATGTGTCCCAGCTCAAGAAATGCCTTAGAGTGCCTGAAGAAGCTATCAATGAGACAGAAGTGCGGCTTGAGTCTGACTTGATTTATGAAGAACGCCCGATCAAGATACTGGATCAGAAAGAACGAGAAACTCGAAGAAAGAGCATCAGATTCTATAAAGTTCAGTGGAGCAACCACACGGAGGACGAAGCCACCTGGGAGCAAGAAGAGCATTTGGTGTCTCAGTATCCAGACTTGTTTGTAAAATAAATTGTAATATAGCCACCACAGTGTTCTGGTGAGAAATAAAATAAGTTGTGTATATGACACATTTTCCTTACCGCTGTTTCGGTAATAGCTTGTAATCCTGCTAAATCTCGGGACGAGATTTCTTTAAGGGGGGAGGGCTGTAACACTCCTGCGTTCATTAAACTTCTAAAAACTATTTGGATGATCTTGCAAAGTCTTTAAGGATTAATTGGTGATTAGTGAGATTAAATCCAAAAAAGAGAAAAATGGGATTTTGGAAGGAAAGGTTTGAGTTTGAAATTTTGGATCAAAGTAAATGCCTTGTAACTTCCAAATGAAGCAAAATTAACACACAAGTGTATAAGAGAAAATGCAGCTTAATGTACCAGCAACAAGAGTTGCATTGGGAGTTTCAAAAGTTTACATGTGAAAAATGGAGAAAAAGTGGCTTGATGGTGGCTGTTTCAAAGAATAACTTGGCTGAATATTTTCTGAAAACGAGTAGTTGAAAAGGGTTAGATTTAGTGCGGTTTATCTTCTGATCCAAGCAGAATCAGCCCAAGGCCATATTAGAGAAAATGAAGGTCTACATATAGGCTACAACTTTTGTATTTGGAGATTTGAAAGTTTGCATTCAAAATGTGGAGAAAAATCGGGTTGAATTTGCAGGATTTCACGAGATTCAGCAAGTGTCAGATTTTTGGGCTAAGGTTCAGTGATCATATCTCAAAATTTGTTGAGATTTAGACCAAAGTCATATTAGGGAAATGGTAGCTTGATGTTTGGGCTACAATTTTCGTGTTTTGAGCTCCAAGGTTTCACATTTGAAATTTGAAGAAAAAGGTGAGTTAATTTGCTGGTCTGGATGGGTTTCAGAATGTCGGGCCCGGGTTCAGTTATCATCCGGTTTTTAGGCTGAGCTTCAGAGTTGACAATCTCCATTTTGGTTGAGTTTTGGGACAAGTTTGTATAAAGGGAATTGAAGTTGGATGTGCCCTCTACAAGTTTCGTATTGGGCGATGCTACGGGTGGCAAATGGTTGAGGAGATCGGGAGAAGTTTTGGGCGCGGGTGCAGGCCGATCCCTGCGCTGAAGCTCGATGAGCATCGGCTGACGCCGCCGCCACGCTGCTCTTGGCCGCGCGCCAAAGTTCGCGCGCGCCACGCGCCGGCGTGGACGAAGCACAGCGCTCGGGCAGCAAGCAGCTGCTGGCACTTGCGCCGCCCATGGAAAGGAGAAGGCCGAGCCGAACCAGTCATGTTCCTTCCCTCGCCCGTTTTGTTCTCATCGCCGTTCTGACCTCACCGCCGTAGCCACCGAAATCCGCCGCCATCGCTGCCTCCTCGTTCGATTCCGTTCGCAAGCGAGTGTTCTAGGATCGCCTCTACCGCTCCAGCTTGCCCCCGCCCAGGTTCTTCGTCCGCAACCGTCGTTCACCGAGTTCTACTACCGCCGCCGACCTTTTTCCCATCGAGCCCGCGATGAGCTACACCTTCCGACCGTTCTCGTCGCCGTCCAACCCCCTAGATAGGTTCCTGAGGCTCTTGCGCAGCTCGTCGTGGGACGTGTGGTCCTGTTCGGTGCCCTGTTTGGCCGGAACGCCGTTGCACCGCCGTGGTCTGGGGGTGCCGCCGCCGGGTGCTTGTCTGGGGGAGGGGGGTTCCGGTCGTCCTTGGTTTGAGGTTTAGTCGGGGATGGATCCCTAGTGTGCTTGTACAGTTGGCCGTAGAGTTCGTAGGAGTCGAGGGTTGCGCCGTCGGCGACTTGGCCGCCGGCAGGGCGGGTCCTTGCCATGCTCCGGCGAGAGCGCGCGGGCGAGCGCGCGTGTCGGCGCAAGGAGGGAGAAGGGGGGTAAGGCGGTGTTGGGCTGGGTCGAGTATCGGCCGAAAGGGAGAAGGGGCAGCTGGGCCGAGCCTGTTTGCCGACCCGCTGAAATGGGGAAGGAGAAGGAGAGGTGGGCCGGGCCAGTTTGGGCCGGCTGGGAAAAAAAGGGGAAGAAAGAAAATGGAAAAGGAGGAGTGGGCCGGACCGGGCCGGCCCATTGGAGAAGAAATATGGACTGCGGGTTTGATTAAAGAAAAAGCCAGGGGGTTTTCTGCAAAATCGGGGAGTTTTAGGTTTTTAGTGTTTTTAGAAATGCATTTCAATAGGAGTAATATTTAGAAATGCATATCTTTCTGTAGGAACCTCTAAAATTAATGAAGTAAATTTTATTGCAATAGTTGCATTATTAGTTATGCATCTAGATTATTGCTTAGTATATTAGATGCTTTTATAATTGTTACCCTTGATGTTAGGATGGGTTTAAGGTTCATTTAAATTAGAAAATAGGTTTCTAATTAGTTATTCTCTTGTTTATAATCCTTAAATACATTAATTAATTCTTTTATGCTAACTAGGTGTTTTATCAAAGTTTAGTGTGGTTGAGGGTCTCTAATTTAATTCTTCCATGTTTTTGCATCATATCGTGTAGACCAGGATCCGTTGCAGCCCGAGTTGGTGGAGGTCCCCGATGACGTCCAGGAGGGGGACGAGGTGGTGTTCGAGGCGGAGACCGAAGCCATACCGCGAGCCCCAGAAGCCCCTGTTGCTGCCGAGCCGGAGATCTGTGAGCCAGGCAAGCCCCGGAGCATACCCGTCCCAATACTAACATGTTTACTGTGTTTTGATTGAGCCCATGTTTGTGCATTAGAGTAGGATAGAGTAAATCCTATTTGGATGCATCATCCATCCTTTTTTAGAGCATCTCTGCCACCTTTTCAAAAAGATAGAGTAGAGTTGCTTAGACCTGCTCACAATAGTAGTAAATCTGGTGGTATCCCAATCACCTGCCAGTAAGTAATGTTGGCATTAGAGAGCTAAATCTGTTTAGTCAGTCTTTGAAAGTGTTGGGCAGGGCTTATGGTTGATGATTAAGTAGTATGTTGGATGTTTTGGTGATTGAGTTGGTCCTGCCCACTAGATAAGTTTAGGAGTTGCTGTGGTCTGCCTGTGGTCAAGCTTTGAACGTACTGGGCACATACCAGTATAGGGAGCCGGGAAACTGATGTACTTCTGTGGTACTAACGATTGAACTGTGACTCACCGTGTCTGGCGAGGAATGTTGGCGGGGTCATAGTCAGTAACCCACATGCCTTTGCTCGGGCACTGTGTAGGGAATGGGGATGTGACCCCAGGCTATGTGGGCACAGTTCAGGCAATGGTGGCCGCAGCGGGAAAGGTAGCTTCGTGTGGCCTTCCGGGGGCGCGCACGCGGCGTGTGTTCCAGGTTTATCCCTGCAGGGTTTGAAATCGATTCGAATCGCTGAGTGTCACGGTTTTGATACATGCTTGATCCTAACAGATAGTTTATTGCATGTTTATGTAATGTTTAGCTCTTATGCCTTAATATTCCTACTGTTTGGCAGTAGTGGTTGGTTCACCTAGCTAAATAGGGTTTTATCTTATCAAATTAAAATTTGGTAATTAGAATAGTAATTAATTAAGCTATGCTTAGCTAGAGTTGTTTATTTCTATTAACTTCACAGCCTTGCATGCCCTTGAGATCCCTTTAGAGTAGTCTGTCGGGTGAGCCTCGCTGAGTACCTTTGTACTCAGGGTTCTTTGACCCCCTTGTTACAGTTGAGCCTGAGGAGTAGGCTGTTGCTGGCGCCGAGGAGGTCCGTGGATCCAGACATGTCAGGGCACGACATGGTCTGATGTTAGTTGTTTAATTACCATGTTAAACTGTTGCTGAACCTAGAACCTGTGTGTAATATTTAAATTAAGCTACTCTGGTTTGTATAAATCTTACCTGTCTGTGTTGTATAATCTACCTGTGCAATATCTGTGATGCTTCCTCTGGTGTTGGGATCCCGAGTATTGGTGATGAGAACAGCTGACAGTGAAGACTCGATGGAACCCTGGACTTATGCTGACCCTAGTGTGTGACGTGTTAGTGTTTCACACTACGGATCACACCTGAGTCAGTTTAAGTAGGGCTGTTCCGTAACATTCTTCTTACATAACAAGAAAACCTAAAACTTAAGGCCAGAGACTATCTTCTCTACCGTATCCTTCTCCTCCTCCACATAGCCCTCATACATGTCATGGGTGCACGCCGGGTTGATCCTCCCTTGAGCAATGCTCAAGGGCTGGGCAGGGAACCAGGACCGAACTAGGCCGAGTACTTGCCTAGTACAAGACTAGGTGATTCGCTGGCAGTATGCTCGCACCTGCCCAGGTGTGGCCCAGACACGATCGATGAGAGGAGGAGTAGGACCGCCGACGGCTACCTTGGCATACACGTCAACCAGCGGGACGACGGCTTCTTTGATGGATGCGAGCTCTGCCCCAAGTCGACTGACATCCTTGCTAAGAGCTTGGATTGCTTTGTCTTTGTCGCGGATCTTCGCCATATCCTGAATAAGTTGTGCGTCGGCATCCTTGCGCATTTTCTTCTCTTCGGCCAGCTCCGCCATGCAGTCTCTTTCACGCTGCTGGGCTTGATTGGTGCGGCCCTATTGCCGATAGAAAAGATTTTTCATATCGACTACTTCGGCCTTCAGGGATCGATTTTCCTCTCCTCATCTGCATTAAACAAATCTTATTATATTGACATTTTATGATTTGTGCTAATCATGGGAAGAAGAAGTCGGTGGCATACCTGAGAGCTTTTGCCTAAGTGACCTATTCCCCTCGAGAACATCCTCGCGTTGATCCTGGTACAGGTTGATCTTCTTGTAAGCTTCATCCAACTCAAGTTGAAGCTTGGCGCGCTCTTCATCCCATGACGACCGACCCTTGGCCAAGTCGTCTGCTGCCTTCTCCGCTCGCGTAAAGCATGAACTGGCTCTGTGGAGCATCTCTGACTTCTGATGAGAGCGGTGAAGGATGCTCTGTTGTCAAACAAGATGACTGAGTTGTTAATACAAATTCTAGTGGAGATAAGTATACTTACAGTATTGATTTACTTTATACTAACCTCTGTGAGTCTGGACAACTGTTTCTATACTTCGGTAGCCCTCTCAATGTCTTCCTGATCAACCTGGGAGTTGAACAGAAAGGCCTCATCGTCATCAGGACCAGCGCCAGGTGTTCCAGTGTAAATCTGGAATGGTTTCGGTGTTGGCTCTCAGGCTTTCTTCTTTTCCCGGATGATTTCTTCAATGGATGCAGCCTTCACGAGTCTAGCAGCCACATCGAGTTCCTCAGTACGCAGGCTCGCCATCTGGGTACTTTCTGCGGATTTAGGCCATGCGCCCGAAACAGATGTACCCGGAGTGGCTTGCTCTGGTACCTGGGAGGAAGATGAAGTGGTGGCGGTTGACTTTTGAGGACAGGGCTACGGCGACATCTGGGGGCACGGCTCTTGCTCCACTTCCGCTTCCTTGCCCTGGGTATCCACAGATGGATTGACCTCCGGGATCTTCGGCGACTGAGCGGGTGGGGGAGTGGGAGGCCGGCTGAACAAGATATAAGAATACAACAATCAATCTATCAGGGACAGTGGATGATTAGATGGCATCGATCAACAAGAGAAATTACTTACCTGGCGAAATCCATATCAAACTCAGGCTCATCCAAGTCAAACATGATCCCTCAAGACGGGATGTCTTGAGGCTCGTGTATTTCTTCTTGGCGAGTGGGTTCTTTCTCCTGTGTTTGCTACATAAAAGAACTCGGATCAGGGAAAGAACTCGGAATGGGTCAAGATGAAGGGTTTCAAATACAACTTAACATACCTTGGGTGGAGATGGATGCAGTGGGATCCCTACTGGTATCCCCACATCTGGCTCTGCCTCCGTGCCAAGATCCTCTGCTTCAGGCAGACTGGCGTCAGCAGACTTCTCGACGAAGGATGATAGCTTCTTCCTCACAGCCCGCCTCTTCTTGGGGATTTGGGGACTTGGCGCGTCATCGGAGATAGGCCTCTTCAGGCCTGATCCTCCCTATCCAAGAATCTTGGGACAAGGCCGTGGGGGCATGTCATCATCCGATGAGGAACCTTCTTCCAACACCACATCGTCGACGATTGGCGCTGCTTTTTTCTTCCCTTTCCCAGAACCACCAGCGGATTGCTGAGGCGGTGGGGCAAGGGGTGGCTCAGGCAGGCCGGTCTGGCTATCTTCCACTGCAGGAGGTGCAGAAGCGAACCTTGTGCGCAATTCCTATAATTGGGCATAAGAAAAATTATCAGATCATGTTCAGAAAGAAACTGGATATCAATTACAAAATATTCGGGTCGATTTCTAACTTATCGCTGCTGGAGGACGACTAGCCGAGTATTCGAGTACCTGGCGTGGCAGCTCCTGCGCGTCCATGAACAATGCTTGGACACGAACGGCGACTTCGTCGGATCATTGGGGCCGGTGTAATCATAGCCAGCGTGCGCCCGCTTCCGGCAGGGCTGCACGCGACGGCGGAGAAATGAGCTAGCGACCCCAATGGCTATCAGGCCCTTTTCCTTCAGATTGGAGATCATCTTCAACAACCCGGCGAGTCCAGTACTTTCATCCTCGCCGAGTGCTTCGTTCCAATTGTTCTGTGGCTGTGGCAGGTTGCCAGAATGCTTGCTCAGCCTTAGGGGCTGGTTCTCTACATAGAACCACTTGTCCGCCCAGTCCTTGATTGAATCATTCATCTTGAAGTCAAAATAGACATTCTTCATTCCTGGGCGAAGCTGGATTCCGACGCCGCAAATCATGAGAGGGAAGAGCAAATCCACGCTCATAGAAGGAGGAGAAGACAACAATTTCATGGAGTTCATCAAATGGCCACGGTTTTCCTACATCCGTTCGCCAGCAAGAAATAGATTTGTCAAGGAGGTAACTTGATTGACGAGATCTTGCACCAATTGGTCTGTCGCCTTGGACGGCTTCTAGACGAGTGCAGGGGCAGGAGCATTCTTGAAAACCGGCATCCCGATAAAAGGGATCATGGGAGTCTTCTTACTCGCCGCCGGTTTGCTCGCTGTGGACTTGCTTCCCGCGAGCTTGGTGGTTGTCGGCTTCCTACCCATCTTGCCAGCCGAGGCTCTTGAAAGAGGGATCTTGAGCGGGACCAGAGTGGATTTGAGGGTGTGCGCGAGTATGGAAGATTTGAGATTTTGGAGTGGCAGCTAGAATAGATGGGAATGTGAAGCGGTTTATCCTCTGTTTTTATAATCTGAAGCGGTAACCCTAAGCGTATTCTCTAAAAGTCGTCTTCTCATCAGCGCCAACACTTGTGTATTCGTGGTTTTTAACCAAATGCATATTTGTGCGGCAATTTCCTAATAGGCTAAGTCGTTTTCCGATGTATTTTCATACTCGGGGACTGATGCTTAATAGAAGTGGTTTTTTCCTAATCAAAGAATATACTTATTTCTGCAGAAGTCTTTAAGCTTGTCATCTGCTTTAAGCTTGGGGGCTGGAGGGAAAATAGTATATTTCTTTAGAAAAGTTTTTCATTAAAGACCCTGAAATTGTTTTTAATCTTTGAAAATATTTCTAGGCTCGGGGGCTAGACCCATAATGGGTCCATCTTTTTTCAAAAGCTGGACACCATTATAGTAAATGGGGAAGTTTTTGCATCATCTTTGGTTCAAAAACCAAAGCTCGGGGGCTGATTGCAAAAGAAGTCGGCAAGGAGCACATCATGTTCACTTCTGAAGGTTTTTAACAAATAAACAGGATGACGAGAAAACAACTCAGCTGATGCTGCAACTGTTGAGAAACAACTCGGCAGGCGTGAAGACATGAACACGCTCGGGGGCTTGACGGACCAAGATACATGGTAGTCCTTATGGGCTGTAAGCCCACTAGGAAATTGGGCCTACTCATGTTAGGACTCTACTAGTCATCTTATAAGGTGATTGCTAACTCTGACAGATGCAAGGAAGAGGCGTACAGCTTAAGGAAACTAGTCGGCTACTAGGAAACAACCCGGCCTACTCATGTTAGAACTCTATGTTTAGTATCCGACTAGGAGTTTGTATTTCTTGCCTTGTAGACCCTGTCTCCCGAGTATATAAGGTGAGGCTGGGACCCCCTGTAAAATCATAACCATCAATATGAAGCGATCCACCATACAGGAGGTAGGGTATTACGCTCTCTACTCGAGGCGTCCTAAACCTGTCTAAATCGTCTCATGTTCACCATCGTGCTTCTAGTTCCGGCAAGGCCCCTACGAACAACTCGACTACTTAGGGACGCCCTATAGTAGGCTAGCCGGTATAAAAAACCGACATTCAACAATGTCCTTGTCAATAGCTTCACTTTCGTTAGGTGCTACTTGTTGAGTTCTCAGCCCTTTGTGTAGAATTTCTTCTACGCATACTCCTTCTCCGTAGGTTAGTTTGAATGGAGTGAATTTGGTTGTCCTAGATGTGGTGGTATTGTGAGCCCGAATCACCTACGGCATCTCTTCCACCCATTTGTCTTTTCTCTTGCAATTCGCCCAAACAATTTCTGATGGCCGAAAAGATTAAGCCATTTGCCTTTTCTACTGCTCCATTTGATTGTGGATGGTATACTGATGCAAATCTTTCCTTCGTCCCAATTGACAAACAATATTGCTTGAATTCCTCGCAATCAAATTGCTTCCCATTGTCTATCATGATTTCTCTTGGCACCCCAAACCTTCATACTATTTGCTGCCCAAAGAATTTTATGATTGTTTTTGCTGTGATGTTAGCCAATGGCCTTGCTTCGATCCACTTAGTGAAATATTCGACTGCCACTATTTCATATTTTATCTTTCCTTGAGCTCTGGGGAGCGGGCCCACTAAGTGTTTCCCCCATCTTTGCAAAGGCTAGGGTGGTCTGATCAGCTGAGATAATTCTAAAGGCGCTTTTCTTGTGTTTGCACATTTTTGGCATTCATCACATGTCTTTACGATGGTGGTGGCATATGTGATAATCATTGGCCAATAGAAGCCTTGCCTCATTGCCTTGCCTACTAAGGCTCTTGCCCCAAAATGTGCTCCATAGGGTCCACTGTGTATTTCCTTGATAAGTTCCTTGCCTTCGTTGTGAAAGATGCAATGAAGAAAAGGAGCTAGTACTCCTTTCTTGTATAGTGTGTCGTCAATGATTTGGTATGGTCTGGCTCTTTGTTGCATGTATTTTAGGTCATTTTCATCTTCTGGCTCATAGTATCCTCGAAGATATGCCATTATTGGAGATCATCACTCTTTTGAATCTATTGCATTGATCATCTTTGGTTGCTCATCTTGATTTTTAATCGAAGTCGTGGTGATTGTTCGAAAGAACACATCTGGTGGAAGCTTATCACCCCTTGCTGCTGCTTTAGCTACTGCGTCAGTTTTGTCATTTTTGGCTCTTGGAATATATTCCATAGTGAAACCTTTGAAATTTTTCTCCATTGATCTTACTACGCTCAAGTATTTGATCAATTCTGGTTGCTTAGCAATACTCTCTTTCTCAATGTGGTCTGCCACCACCTTTGAGTCTGTTCTTATGGCGAATCATTGTGCTCCCAATGCTTTTGCTTTTCTTAACCCCAACAAAATCGCTTTGTATTCAGTGACGTTGTTCATGCTTCAGTCACTATCTTTGCAGAACTCTAGGTTCGCTGCATATCTCGTTTTTGCTCCCAAGGGCGAAGTTACAATTCCAGCTCCCATTTCCCCCTAAGCACCATCCCAATGCACGAGCCAAGATTCTTCTAATTTTGCTTTGTTTGACGAAGGAGATTTCCATTCTGCATTGAAGTCAGCTAAGACTTGCGATTTGATCATTGTTCTTCTTTCGAACTCAACCGCATATTCAGATAGTTCAACTGCCCATTTACGCAGCCTTACTTAAGCTTCTTTGTTGTCTAGCAGCTCACATATTGGTTGGTCGGTCAGTACCCTGGTGTTATGCCCTTCGAAATAATGCCTTAGTTTTGTGGAAGCCATTACCATGGCGTAGATTATTTTCTCGACCTCTAAGTAAAACATCTTCAATCCAAATAATGTCTCTGACACAAAGTATACCGGTTGCTGCACCTTTTGTTTACCGCTTTCTTTCTTAGGTATTAGTGCTGCACTTACAACAGATTGTGATGCTGTGATGTACAATAGCAATAGTGCCTTCGGATCAAGTATTGTTTCAATTCTTGGAATGCTTCAGACTGTTCTTGTCCCCATTCAAACTTTGTTGCATTTCTCAGAGTTGCGACAAAGGGTAAGCTTCATTCCGCTGCTTTTGTAATGAACATGTTCAATGCTGCTATTCTTCCTGATAGTTTTTGCACGTCTCTTATGGATTTTGGCTCTTCCATATCAAGTATTGCTTTGATTTTGTCAGGATTGGCTTCGATATCGTTAGCTAACACTAGGCAACCCAATATCTTTCCTTTTGTTACTCCAAAGACACATTTTTTAGGATTAAGCTTGACTCCCGCCTCTCTCATTCTTGCGAAGGCAATTATCAGATCTGAGATATGATTTGCTCTCTTGACACTTTTTACCAGAATGTCATCGACATAGGCTAGTATTGTTTTGAACAGTTCTTCTTTGAATACAATAGTGAACATGCGGTAGAAGGTAGTACCAGCATTGCAAAGCCCTTCTGGCATTCTTACAAAGCAATGTGTACCAATGGGTGTGATGAAACTTGTTTTTTCTTCACCTTCCTTCTTCATCCAAATCTAATGATAACCAGAGAAGCAATCTAGCAAGGACATCATTTCACTTGCTGCAGCTTGATCTACTATTTTGCCAATTCTTGGAAGTGGGAAATCATCCTTTGGGCATGCCTTATTGAGGTCAGTGAAACCAATACATATTCTCCACTTGCCATTCTTCTTCTGCACTGGCACAGTATTGGCTAGCCACTTGGGTTATTTGACCTCTCCAATAACATTGGCATCCAGTAATCGTTGCACTTCAGCTTTGACTGCACTTACTATTTCTTTAGACATCTTCGTTAGTTTTTGCTTCTTCGGTCGCATTGCTAGACTGATTGAAAACTTGTGCTCTATTATGGTCCTGTCCACACCCGGCAAATCTTTGCTTGACCAGGTGATGGTATTTCTTACGGTCACAGATAAATCCGCAAGCGCACGGATACCGTTGTAGCTTTCACCCGGAAGTATTTAGGGTATCGAATCCACAGGGAAGGCGGTGGTTGACTAGAGTAGTTATCCATTGTATTCAATCATAACATTATAAATATACCAAAGTCTAGCAAGGGGTAAACATTGATAGATGGGTAGCGTGACACACAGAAGGTTTCACTGCTCAATATATAAGTCTAGTTAATATGAAGGTCCTAAAAGAGAACTAGAGGTTCTATGTACTTCTTGCATATGGGTTACATTCCTACAAGTGTATATATACAAGCTCAGAAGGAACATATGTTAGAGGGCAAATTGAGGAGTCGTGGGATCCCCTAATCCAAGGGTACTGTCATGATGTTTATCACGAAGGCCTGCAAACGCCCAAACCCGAATGGTGAGGATTACAAAGGACGGACAAGGCTATCACCACCTGCCGCCTACCTCTGAATACGTGGGGTAGGGTATCCCCAATGGTATTTCATACCCCAAACACCACGTTTGTAATATGAAATAACTACTCTATTTATTGTCCAGATAAACAGAGCAACCTTGCGGCGCATTGGGCCATTGCCATAACATGCATCCACTATACTAAGGTGCAAGACATACAACTTATATGATGAACAAATAAGGCAATAAGCCAAATAACATAAGTAAGATAGTAATTCCATTAAAGCTCAGAGTCTTATAATAAACAAAAGATAAAAGATAACTAAGCTCTGGGCTTACCAAGACTCCTTCGGAAGCCCGTAGATGCTCGACTCCTAAGACTACTCCACTACTAACTAAGACTACAACTTGAGGCAAAGGGAGCTCTTCCTTCTTGGTGTGTGTTGAATGAGGGAGTGAAGGCCTCCATTTATAGTGGGAGAGATGCCTTGGAGATGTGGATATGCTTCACTTGTGTTGGCGATCAAAAGTTCTGCCAGCGAAACCGGTGGTACCGGATTCCAGAACCGGTGGGACCGGATTTGTCCGACTGTTGCCCATCTGGCAATCAAATCCGGTGGCACCGGATTCTGAAACCGGTAGCACCGGTTTTCCCCGAGTCCTAGTAGAATTGGATTCTTTTGTGGGTCCAAGTTGTAATAGGGCTTTTCTTGCGGGGCAAGACCTCCCCACCCAATAAATATGAAGGGTTGCGGCCGATTGAGGTTTTATCCAATCGATCAAATCAATATACCTTTACTTCTTTGTCATCTTCAAACCCTAGCTTTTCCAACCCTAATTTCTATTCGTGCTTCATCTCTACAGCATTGATGGCGTTCTGAGTGGCCTTGCCAACCTCAGAGCAACCCTAGGCACACCTGTCCTGATGGGGTCCCTCCCGGGCCGGCGAACTTAGGCTCACGCAGCAAGCCCTAGGAAATCGATACCACCGGATTCCTAAACCGATGCCACCGGTTTCGCTCGGCCCACTGTCGGTGTTTGATCCATTGCGGATCCACGCGTGCTAGCGCAACTCAGTGTGTTGACCATGTTGACACCAGATTTTGACTCGGCTGGAGTTGAGCGCGACAGAAATGACGTAGAGGCTAAGTCCGATTCTGAGTCAGCCTCTAATTCCGATCGGAGTATGTCCGATAGGAGTCCTGATCGGACATGGGAAGGAGAAGGCCGGAGCACGTACGACTTCTGAAGGGAGGCGCGTCTGGAAGCTTCTTCAGGGCCTGATTGCGCGTCAAGATTTGTAGTAGATCTAGTAGTTTAAGATTAGATTGCTTTAAATAAATTAGAGATATTGTTGTAGCCAGCAAGTTTTAGTTAGATTTCCGGGGTATAAATATGAGCCCTGCGCCATTGTAAAGAATGTTCACACAACCAATTAATCAAACACAACTTTCAGCCTCATGTGCCAACAAACTCTTTTCGTCGAGTTCTTCAGCAAGCAGGGCTGCATCATCTTGACCTCCGGTTTGTTTGTAAGTCCGACATCCTATCGAATTAATCTAGGCTTTAGATTGAGGCGTATCACCCTTCTTCGTTTAGTTAATTCATCAATTTATCGAGTTGTTCTAAGCTTTAGATTGAGGCGTATCACCCTTCTTCGTTTAGATCACTCACCCTTTTACCGTATCTTGTTGATTTTATCCTATCGGCTTACATCTATCAGAGAAGATCTATTCTGCTTTATTGTTATTCAAATTTCATAATAGATCTGTTTATATTGATTATATAGCTGATTTAGATTAAATAAGCAAGTTACAAATAGATCTAGTTTAAACAAGTTATTTGATATATATTGATGTATCGGAGTAAGCAAGTAAATTGGTGCCCTGCTAGCAACGCTGTCTCGAAATCGATCCGATTGTTAGTGACATGAGATTTGGTTTGTTTACCGCCTTTGGAAAGATGCATATTAAAGAATGAGCTTAAATTAGATCTATCTCCGATTCGGTTTTCATAGCCGATGGTTTATTTCAATACACGTTATATTCTCACGATTCGGACTCAAGGCCGATTGTCCATGTTATCGAAATCGGATTTCTCTTTATGATGATCCGATTCCTGGAACGAATCGGGGTCTTGGCCGATGAGTTCCTTGTTGCTTACTGATTAAACTTTACCTTGTCAATTTCAGGTCAAATTGACTGGCACGCCGCGAACCTCAAGATTTTTGGACCTGCACTGAAGTGAAGCAAATCTTCCAGGCCACAGTGTTAATTTCCGAGAGTCAGCGCCTGACTTTTTGGACGTCAACACATTTTGGCACGCCCAGTGGGACAAGAAAGCTTTTGCGATGGCACCTGGAGGCGGTGAAATCCTTGCTGTCACGATGGAGGACCTCAGTGACGAGCAGAAGAAACCCGTGGAAGCACATCTTGAAAAATTCAAGAATCTGTGTCTCGACTCGTTCAACAAAACTCGCAATGCGGTGATCAAGAAAAATCAGTTTCCTGTTCCCCAGGAAGCGTTCGATCGGATCACTGCCGAGGAAAGAAAATTCTTCCAAGACTACATAGACGCTGGAGTGAGTCATGCTTTGATTAACCAATCTGGAATATTGGTTAACACGGTAGTGGGAATGATCGCCAAGTTGCTGGATGGAGCTATATTGAAGGATGTCCAGAAGGGACCTGCTTATTTTGATACTGGCGCTTCTTCAGCAATTAAAGATCTCAAGAAAAAGATGGTACAGATTAGTTCGTCTACATCACCAGAAACACATCCTGAAAGCTATGAAACTCCTAAAGCAAAGAAGACCAAAGCTAAGGCAGTGGAGGGAGGTGAAGAAGGAGAACAGGAGGAGGAATCAGAGGACAAGGAATATGGTGGCACTCAACATATTGATCAGTTTAGCAGCCGAATTCCTATAGTCGACGGCAAGATGGTGTATCCTACTTTCTTCAACACTTAGAATCCACCAAAGAACAAGGGAGTTGACAATCGAGAGCCGTCAATCGGAGCTATTGAAACACCAGTTATAATGAATCGTGCTCTGATTAGTCAGGGAAATTATACTCAGGAAGATTGGACAGATAAGATTGCTGATGTCATGAAAAATCAGTTTGGTTTGACGCCTAAGGGACAATCATATCTGTATCGGAAGCCGTATCCGGACTGGTTTGATACATTGCCTATGCCAGCCCGATTCAGCATTCCAGATTTCTACAAATTTTCTAGACAAGGAGATGTTACCACCATCGAGCATATCAGTCGCTATACAATTCAATGTGATGAAGTAGCATCAATTGATCCATTGAAAGTTAAGCTGTTTCCCATGTCGCTTTCTGGATCGGCCTTCTCATGGTTTTCATCATTGCCACCAAATTCCATCAGTAATTGGGCCGACTTGGAAAAGCAATTTCATGCCTATTTCTTCATGGGAGTACAAGAAACCAGGTTGTCCGATTTGACTGCGCTCCGACAGAGAAATGGAGAATCAGTTAGCGAATTTGTTCAGAGATTCAGAGATATACGCAGCCGATGCTACTCATTGAACTTATCGGAGGGACAACTGGTGGATTTGGCCTTTCAAGGATTGTTACCTCAAGTCAAGGATTGTTATACAAGTCAAGATTTTGAAGGCTTGGGTCACATGATTCAAAAGCTCTCTCAGCATGAAGGACGCGGAAATGATTATCGGAGGGAGAAGTTTCAAAGAAAGATTGCAAATATTGAGTATGACTCCGATGGGGTAGAAGCTGAGATCGATTTGGCTGAATGGACCAAGAACAAGAATTCTATTGCCTGTCCATGGGTGAAGGTCGAGCCAGAAAGGTACAATTTCGATATTACCAAAGCTGATAAAATATTTGATTTATAGTTAGCAGAAAAACAAATCAGGCTTTCCCCAAATCATAAGATTCCTTCTGCCGAAGAGTTAAAGAAAAAGAAATATTGCAAGTGGCATAATTCAGTTTATCATCATACCAACGATTGCAAAGTATTCCGCAATGAGATTCAATGGGCAATTAAAAAAGGGATTATCAAAGTTGAAACTGGTAAGAAGCCAATGAAGCTCGATGGACACCCATTCCATCAAAATATGGTGGAAATTGGATCACCCGACAGAAAAATGAAAGCTAAAGTTCTTACGTCGGAGAATGCGAAGAAATTGGGAGTTGTTGATCCAGATTGCCAAGTAACGGCTGATGATGTACAGAATCGGAATCATCAGCAATATCGGAAAACCACCGACGTAGGGAGAAGCCTAGGGTTACATCGGGACAGCTCATTGACAAATATATGCGTCAACAGGAAAGGGATCGGAGTCCTCCGGTGAGAAGGTTTGACAAACAAGACCATTGGGGATGTCCGTTCTTTAGGCTTTGCTTGAATGAAAAGTTAAGGCTCCCATCAATCTACGATTGTCCGAAGTGCAGCGATCAGTATGAAAGTTACAAAGATTCAAAGAGGCAGTGGCAATCTGAGCATGACCGATTGAATTTTGGACATCGATGCAGCAGGCATGATGAAGTAGCTTATCAATAAGAGCGCGAAGATTGGCATGAATACCATGATCGGCGTGAGTATGAAAATCGGTGTTATGACCGATGGAACGATGATCGCCGAAAGTATAATGATCGCCAAAAATATAAGGGAGACCGTCTTTCTGTGTACGATTGTCTGGTTTACAGGAAAAAGGAAATTGTTCAAGAACCGAAAGATGCGCAGGAATCGGAGGAGGAGGTCAAATCGGACATGCGTCCATGAGTCAATCCGCAATGGTGTCCTGAAGGTTTGACCAAGACCCAAAAAAGGAGGGTTCAGCGTCTCCGATTCAAGGAATTGCTTAAGGAAAAGCGTCAAGGAGATGATAATTCCAAGATTTGGAGAGTTAAGCCCAAACGTGATGATGATGGGCCATCGGCATCGGTGAACATGGTTTTTGTGTTGCCTGCAGAGTACAATGTGAGTTCAACCGATGAGGAGGCTAATAATTTAGAAGAAGCCATGGCACAGTTCGTCTTGCAACCTCAACAAGCTGTGTTTGACAAGCCAGTTGATGAGAAGTATCGGCATTTGAGGCCTTTATATGTTAAAGGGTATGTTGATGGCAAGCCGATGACTAAGATGCTTGTTGATGGGGGAGCTGCTGTGTATTTGATGCCGTATACCACATATCGGAAGCTTGGCAAAGGACCTAACGATTTGATCAAAACCGATATGATGCTTAAAGACTTTGGCGGGAATCCATCGCCGGCTCGGGGGGCATTGAATGTTGAATTGACGATCGGGAACAAGACTTTGCCTACTACGTTCTTCGTCATCGACAGTAAAGGATCTTACAGTTTGCTCCTTGGGTATGATTGGATTCATGCTAATTGCTGTGTGCCATCTACCATGCATCAATGTCTCATCCAATGGCATGGAGATCACATTGAGACTGTTCAAGCCGATGAATCGGTCAGCGTCGCTACCGCCGATTTGACGGTTTGGGAGTTTGAAGGGATTGAATGCTTATCGGGCAAGGTTTGGGAAGGAGATTTTATCCAAGTGTCCGATGATGGATTAAAACCGATCCAAGCAATCGGTTCCGAGAGTTTGTATTAATGGATGATTTCATTGAAGATGAGGGTAAACTTGGTCAAGGGTTTATGTCGGCCGACGAGCTAGAAGAAATAGATATAGGTTTAGGAGATAGACCTCGGCCGACATATGTAAGTGAAAAGTTGGATCCTGAGTTAAACAAGAATTAATAAAGTTATTGAAAGAGTATCATGATTGTTTTGCTTGGGAATACTATGAAATGCCCGGTTTAAGCCGATCTATTGTTGAACATCGGCTCCCGATCAAGCCAGGGTATCGGCCTTTTAAACAAGCGCCGAGACGATTTAAACCTAAGTTATATAAAGAAATAAAAGCCGAAATAACTCAGTTGTATGAAGCTAAGTTTATTCAACCTTGCCAATATGCTGAATGGATATCTAATATCGTTCCTGTTTTCAAGAAAAATGGGAAGTTGCGAGTTTGTGTTGATTTCAGGAATCTTAACAAAGCGACTCCGATGGATGGGTATCTGATGCCGATTGCTGATATGTTGGTCGATGCAGCTTCAGGACATAAGGTGATTAGTTTTATGGATGGTAATGCATTCCGATGTCCTGGTGCACTTGGATTATATGAGTGGGTCGTAATGACTTTTGGTTTAAAAAATGCTGGTGCCACATATCAAAGGGCAATGAATTATATATTTCACAAGTTGATCGGCAGGATTGTTGAAATTTATATTGATGATGTAGTGGTGAAGTCCGATGGATACAAACAGCATCTGGCCGATTTACGGGAAACTCTCGAATGCACAAGGAAGCATGGTTTGAAAATGAATCCTAGCAAGTGTGCATTTGGAGTATCGGCCGGACAGTTTTTGGGTTTCATGGTTCATGAAAAAGGAATTGAAGTCGGACAGAAAAGCATGAAGGCTATAAGAGATGCTAAGTCACCTACCGATAAGACGAGTCTCCAGTCGTTAATCGGTAAGATTAATTTTGTCAGAAGATTTATTTCAAGTTTATCTGGTAGAATTCATCCTTTTTCCCCGCTGCTGAAATTAAAAGCCGATGAGGAATTCGTCTGGGGAGAGGATCAACAAAAGGCATTTGATGAAATAAAGCAGTATATGATGACACCGCCAGTTTTGATTCCACCTCAGAGAGATAAGCCATTTCGATTATATTTGTCGACCGATGAGTTGTCAATCGGGCCCGTTCTTATACAAGAATTTGAAGGGAAGGAAAGAGTGGTTTATTATTTGAGTCGGAAGTTAATTGATGCGGAAACAAGATATTTACCAGTTGAGAAATTATGCTGTCGAGGTTGTACTCGTCATATAGTTGTCCGGCAGGCACCCCGCTTCGTGCGAAGATTGATCACGATGGCGAACAGAGAGACACGGGATTTTTATACTGGTTCGGGCCCTCGAGATCGAGTAAT
>CM014278.1:19643682-19664051 GCA_004135705.1 Alloteropsis semialata | reverse complement strand
ACACCGAAGGGAGTTACAAATGCAGTTTTCTCCTCATCGTCAATGCACATGCTGATTTGGTGATACCCCGAGTAGGCATCTAGAAAACAAAGCAATTCGCATCCAGAGGTTGAATCTACAATTTGATCTATCCTAGGTAATGGATACTCATCCTTCGGGCAAGCTTTATTCAGATCTGTGTAGTCCACGCACATCCTCCACGTTCCGTTGGGCTTCTTGACCATGACTGGGTTCGCCAGCCACTCCGGGAAAGGGACCTCTCGAATGAAGCCGGCTTTGAGTAGTCGGTTGATTTCTTCGTTAATGGCGTCTCGCTTCTCCGGGGTATATCTCCTTTGCTTCTGCTTGACTGGTCGGACGCCAGTTCGTATGCCAAGCTTGTGCTCGATTACCTCCCTGGGGATCCTGGGCATGTCAGATGGTTCCCAAGCGAACACATCTGCGTTTGCCCGGAGGAAAGCAATGAGCTCGAGTTCCTATTTGTCACCCAGGCCAAGGCCCACCTGGGTGGTCTTGGTCGGGTCTGCCTCATCAAGGGTTACCGCCTTCGTGCCTGGCTCGGTGCGCCTGGCCGGTGGCTCGATTGGTGAGGCGTTGGCCGTCGACTCGCCAGCTGCTTGTGACGGCGTCCCCCTGAGTGGGGTCTGGTCCACCACAGCCTGTCTCTCAGCGGCACGGTCGTCAGCTCCCTGTCCCCTGATGAGCTCCTGTTCCCCGATGAGCTCCTGTTCGGGAACTTCTTTCCCTTTGGCCCTTGGTCGGTTCTCAGCAGCTCGGGAGGTTTCAGCCAATGTACCCTTGGCGGCAGCCTTTGGCTGGCCCTTTGTCTTTTTCTTGGCAGGTTCGGCAGCCTTGGTTGGTTCCTGCTCGTCACCCTTGATCATGTCCAGGGTCTTCATGTCGCACTGGACCGCGCCCTTGCGATCGCCACAGACGGTGATCGGACCCAACGACCCCGGGACCTTGATCATGGAATATGCAAAGTGAGCGACCGCCATGAATTTCTTCAGGAACGGTCGGCCCAAGATGCAGTTATAGGCCGACGTGATGTCAGCCACCTCGAAGGTGAGAAACTCTGATCGGATGTTTTTGCCCTCTACGAGGGTCACCTGCAGATCGATCCTCCCCAAGGGAAAGGCTTGAATGCCTGGTATGACCCCATAGAAAGGCTTCTCCACAGGGGACAAGGACCTTCTTGGGATCCCGAGTTCGTCAAAAGCGTTGACAAACAGGAGGTTGAGGGCGCTCCCACTGTCGATCAAGGTTCGCCCGATCTTGCGGGGCCCGATCCATGGCTTGATGCACAGTGGGAGTAGCGGCCCGTCGTAAAGCGTCTCAGGGTGATCCCTTTGATCGAATGTGATCGGGATTTCTGACCACCTCAAGAGATGCTTGCAGGGCTCGACGCTGTTTATCTGCCTCTCGACCATCTTGAGCTGGGACTTGGAGGTTCGGGTTGAACAGCCACCGAAAATTGTGGCGATCTCCAAATCTTCGGGAAGATCTGGCTCATCATCATAATCCATGTAGTTTGCCGTGCGAGGGTTGTGAGCTGCCTGGTCACGCGGAGCCCCCTGCTGCTGGCTCTCCTCCTCCTGCTTCTGCTTCTTGTACACCGTACAGTCCACAAAGTGATGCTTCGTAGATCGGTGAATCGGGCAGTACATCGGGAGGTTGTCCGGTTTGCCTTGGCGCCTGTACGGGGGCTTGTTGTCCACGGCCATGACTTCGTCACCCTCGGTCTTGCGCTTCTTGTTTTTGTGTTTATTCTTCTTCTTGCCTTCCCCGGCTGGCTGGCTTTGTTCGGGCTTTCCGTGAACCCGTGCCCGGGCGTCCGCCATCTTGGCGGTTTCTTCCAGGATCCCGTATAGCTCTGCCACCGTCTTCGGGTTTTTCTTGGCAAGTTCCTCCGCCGTTCGCTCGTCTTTGCAACCTTGATTAAAGGCCACAATCACCCGATCATCCACCATGTCAGGGATGGTGTTATGGGTGTCGCTGAATCTGCGGATGTAGTCCCGGAGGGATTCTCCAGGCTTCTGCACACAGTTGAGCAGATCTCCCTCATGTCCGGGGCGTTTATAGGTGCCTTGAAAATTGGCTTCAAACGTCTCCCGGAGATGAGCCCATGACTTGATGCTGGCCTCGGGCAGGATCATGAGCCACGTACGGGCTGATCCCTGCAGAGCAGTCGGCAAGTAGTTGGCTTTGACGTAGTCGTCACCCCCGGTGGCATCGATGATCGTGGAATAGATCTGAATCCACTCGCGGGGGTTGGATGTTCCGTCATACTTCTCGATGTTAGTAGGACGAAACTTTTCGGGCCACCTGACCTTGCGCAGGGCTGGGGAGTACGCGAGGCATCCCCCGTGCCTGGTCGGGTGTCACGTGGCGGCGAATCTGGATGGGACCGATAGTAACCCTCACGTGCTCGGTAATCTCGATTGTAGTTGAGAGTTTCCCGAGCGTCGCGAGTGCGACGATTGCGCTCGAGTTGTGGCCTTATGTCGCGCCCCTCGTGTGGGCGATAGTATGGTCGTCCGTTAACAGATCGAGACCGAACCGGCTGTGGTTCACGTGGTCTGTTTGACGGAGCTGGTGGTACGGCAGCGGCGGCTTCGATGCGCTCTTTGGTCTTGTCCGCTGCTTCCCGAGCCTTCTTGGCTATGGTGGCCATCGGAGTCCCTTCGGCCATTGCTTCCATGGTCTCCAAGAGGGTTCGGATCTGCAGATTGTCCTGTTCGACGGCCCGGAAATCGTTGTTGAGATCTCGGGGAGCCAATGAGGATGCAACCTGCTGTGTACGGGTTCTAGCCGTTTGAAGTGTTGGTGCGTTGCTCAAACGTGGAGGAGGCACGGGTCGACGCGAGCTAGATGACTCGGCAACGGCCTCGGTCCCGTTTGCATTTAGCACATGGATGCGGCGGTCTTCGGATTGTTCTGACCCATTGCTAGATCCACTGTAGTCGAGATCCAACTGCGCAGTGCGATCTGCAATGTCTTCAAGAGTTGGCTCCGTGAAGGTGGCGAAAACTTCCCGACCGGCGCATGTGAGATCGGGATCATGGATCCCTGTCATCTTGAGCTCGTAGTCGCCTAGGTGCTCGAACACGAGATCTCCGAAGCGGATCTCCCGTGCAGGCACTAGATGGCGGTGAGCGTAGAGATCGGAAGCGGAAGCAGAACTCCCGATTGCTTCTGACTTGACGGAACTGGGCATGTAGGGCATCGAGGAACTCGACGCGTCGGCGATCCAGACTCCGTTGACGATCGGCATGATCTTTCTTCACGCAAGGGCCCCTACCTGGCGCGCCTCTGTCGAGGTTGTACTCGTCAGATATTTGTCCGGCAGGCACCCCGCTTCGTGCGAAGATTGATCACGATGGCGAACAGAGAGACACGGGATTTTTATACTGGTTCGGGCCCTCGAGATCGAGTAATAACCCTACGTCCAGTTGCTGCTTGTATTATTTCGTCGAGTACCAATTACAATGCGTAACAAGTACCCTCAAGTGGTTTGTCTAAGATTGTAGATCAATGGGCATACCCTCTACGCACAGGACCCCCGCTATTTATATCCAGGGAGTCGTGCCTTACAAGACAAAACAGACCTAAACCTAGTAGGACTCTAACTATCTTCGGGCTTTCCTTCTGCGATCTGGCCATCGTGTTTTGTTCGGAGTCTTGGTAGTTTGGAGTCGGTAGTCGGTAATCCTCGTGATCGGACACCCTGGTATTATGGCCTCAACATATGCTTATACCTATCTTTTCATGCACTAAGTTGAGACATTATTTATTATCTTCTGAGTGTACAATCGTTTGTAAAACCGATGTGGTGAAGTATATGTTGTCCATGCCGATGTTAAAAGGAAGAATCGGGAAGTGAATATTGGCAATTATCGGAGTTTGATTTAAAATACGAATCGGCTAAAGCGGTTAAAGGACAGGTAATGGCTGATTTCGTGACACAACACATCGGAGACGAGGTAAAATTGGTTGAACCGATGCCTCGGACATTATTCTTTGATGGATCGTCGTGTGGTCAGGGATGTGGCATCGGAATCGTAATTGTTTCACCTCAGGGGGCAAATTTTGAATTCAGTTATCCGATGGATCCAAGCTTTACCAACAATGGGTTGAGTATGAAGCACTACTTAAAGGATTGAAATTGTTATTGGAAATCGGAGCTGAAGCTGTTGAGATTTTTGGAGACTCCCAGTTGGTGATTTATCAGTTAATCGGTAAATATGAGTGTAAGGATGATGTTCTGATTCAATATTTTGATGAATGCCGATTATTGATGAAATAATTTGTGATGGTTAACATTGAACATATCCCCAAAGCTCAAAATCAGGAAGCTAACAATTTAGCACAAGCTGCTTCTGGCTTTCGGTGTTTTCATGAGATCATGACGATTGAGCCAGAAGTTGGAGATTGAAGGTATGAGATTGTAAATTATCTTAAAGATCCATCACAAAAGGTTTCTAGGAAGTTAAGATTCATGGCTGTTAAATATGTGTTACTTGATGGACAATTACATTATAGGATGATTGATGGTGTTTTGCTCCGATGTTTGAGTAAATCGGAATCCAAAGATATGATGGATGAAGTGCATGAAGGAGTTTGTGGTGCACATCAATCGGCTTATAAGATGAAGTGGATTATTCGAAAGACAGGTTGTTTTTGGCCAACGATTTTGGAAGATTGTTTTGAATATTATAAGGGTTGCCAAGAATGCCAGAAGTTTGGAAATGTACAAAAAGCGCCTGCATCAGCCATGAATCCGATTATCGAGCCATGGCCTTTTCGAGGATGGGGAATTGATTTGATCGGACAGATTTATCCATCGTCAAGCAAGGGTCAAAAGTTCATATTGGTGGCAACAGATTATTTCACTAAGTGGGTCGAGACGGTTCCTTTGAAGATTGTCGATTCCAAAAATATGGTTGAATTCGTTAAGGAACATATTATATATCGGTTTGGTACTCCTCAAATTATCACGACTGATCAGGGAACTATGTTTATGTCTAATGAATTTCAAGATTTTGTTGCCAGTATGGGTATTAAATTATTAAATTCTTCTCCTTATTATGCGCAAGCCAATGGTCAAGCAGAGGCATCAAATAAGAGTCTTATCAAAATCATCAAGCGAAAGATTGATGAACAACCAAGGCGATGGCATCTAACATTGACCGAATCGTTACGGGCATATCGGATGGCCTGTCATGGATCTACTAAATTGTCCCCGTATCATTTGGTTTATGGACATGAAGCTGTTTTGCCTTGGGAGATCAAAATCAGATCGAGACGAATATCGGAACAAGGAAACTTGACTGCCGATGAATATAAAAGTTTGATGAATTTTGAGTTGGACGATTTGGCTGAAACCCGATTGACAGCGTTGCAGAATATTGAAAATAATAAAGCCCGTGTTGCTAAGTATTATGATAAAAAGGTTAAGCCAAAAGAGTTCATCGAGGGAGAATTGGTTTGGAAACTGATTTTGCCGGTAGGGACTAAAAGTTCTAAGTTTGAAAAATGGTCGCCTAACTGGGAAGGCCCCTATCGAGTAAATCGGTGCGTTCCAGGAAATGCGTATATCTTGGAAACATTGAAAGGAGAAGAGTTTTCAAAAGTACTTAATGGAAAATATTTGAAAAAATATTATCCAAGTATTTGGGTAGATTCATAAAGCCGATATTCTATATCGTCTAAGATAGCCGATATGATACGTATCACCTTAAGGGCAAAGATATTTATAAAAATGAGAGTTCATCGATGATCAGCATTGTCAGATCCAACAGAGTTCATCGATGATCGATGTCATTGGAGCAGTGCAGCTAAAGAGTTTAACTATTACAAGAATTTGCGGATCGCTTCGATCGCGTTCAACCGGATGTTATCAATCTTTTGGATCTCTTCCAGGTCTTCCACATCGGAGCCGGGGATGTTCTTGATGCTTCGGTGAATTTAGTATCTGTCATCGGAGCAGTGCAGCTAAAGAAGTTTAATTATTACAAGAGTTTGCGGATCGCTTCGATCGCGTTCAACCGGATGTTATCAATCTTTTGGATCTCTTCCAGGTCTTCCACATCGGAGCCGGGGATGTTCTTGATGCTTCTATGAATTTGGCGAACTTCCTCCAGGCGTTTGTTTAAATTTTCTTGCGCCGATTTGATGGAAGTTGGGATCTGGTTGAGCTCGTCTTGGGTCTCCGATATTTCTTTGCGAACTTCTGCAAGCCGTTTGAGCAGTTCGGCTTCAACGACATGGAGATGCTTCATCCGATTCTCTAGCTGCGCTGGTTTGGCTTCCAAAGTCTTGATCTGTGCCTGCATAATTTTCAGCTCATCTCTGCCGTCGTCGCGCTTCTTGATTAAGTCTTGTTGAGCCAACCGATCCGATATTCTTTGGCAAGCGGCAGAGACTTGGGGTTGGTGCCCTTCAATAAAGGCCGCAGGGATGATTGCGTTTTCTAGTTCCGATGGCAGCTGACCTTTCAGTTCCTTGAAGATGTGGCGAATTGGTTCGGCATCATCAACAAGGATGGCAATGCTCTTATTCAAATGGTTCAATACTTCTTGAAGCTTTGCCTTGATCTCATCGGAGATGGTCGAAGACGATTGTACGGAGCTGACTTCTTCTTCTCCGATGGCGGCGTCCAAATCGAACGATGTGAAGCTCATTGCCGAAGGATCGTGTGCCTGAAAAAGAGTGTCAATAAAGTATGTTATTAAAATAGTAAATATTGACACGGGATGAATCGGTACCGGTTTGAATTGACCCTCCCGGACGTAATCAGGGATTACTTGAGGCAAGGCAATGTTTGTGCCGGGAGCTTCCATTCGAGTCTGGGTTGGTTCAATCAGAGGAGGCACTGGGGGAGTTGTTGTTGTTAATTGCTTAGGAATGGCCTACGATTGAACATTTGCAGTCGGCTCTCCGATTTGTTCAGAGATAGCCTCCGATTGGACGGTTGTATTTGGCTCCTCGATGATAGGTTGCGGAGTAGGAATCTACGATTGAATCGGTCAGTTTGAGCATATATATTTGAAGATCATATGGGTCGGATTAGATTTACCTGTTGGGCCGATTCTGCCTGTATGACTTGGGCTGGAGCTGGTTGAAGATCGGGCAATGTCCTGTATGACTTGGGCTGGAGCTGGTTGAAGATCGGGCAATGTGATATTTGTTTGCTGAAAAAGAAATTGTTACTGCCGATTTATTTTGCAAACAAGTATGAGATAAATGAAATCGGATTGTTACTGATACTGCATCAAGAAGCATTCTTACACCCTCAGCAGCCTTTTGTGCAGTTTCTTCGGCGGCCCTGGAAGTCGATTGGTCGAGAATTTTTCCGGGAGGCTGTATGGAAGAGGTATTTGCTTAAGGTAAGGATTGGAAGTGAGAATCGAAAATGAGAATCCGAAGAATGAGAATCGTACCGCGCAGCTTTTCTTCAGTTTCTTTGGTGCATTCATTGTAGTAGGGGCGGTTTTTCTCTTGCCTTTGCCATCCATAATGTCCTTCAAAGACGGGGCGGAAGAGCCGATTCTTGGATACGGAGTCTTGATAAAGTATTGGATCGGTTTCCCGCTATTGCTCACCGATGGTGCATTTTCTTTGACCGGCTGTTAAAAAGATGGGGTTCAGATTATGGAGAGCTCGTTTAAGTAAAAATGAATGGAAGTGGGAAGGTTTCAAAAGACTTACAGGATTTTCCATGGCCTCAAAATCGGAATCGATGAGTATGCAATAGGTGATGGCCGGAAGTCTAAACATATGAAGACGAAGCTCTTTCCACCAATTTCTGAAAAGCCTGGATGAGAAGCTTGTGCATAGCCATTCTGGTATTTCAAAATTGGCTTGGGGGGCAAGAGATAAAACCCTATCCATCTCCAGGGATGATGAAATTGATTCTCTGTGCTTGATTTTATTGGAGAAGTAAAGGCCGATCGGGAGTTGACCAAACCCCAATTGACGAGCAGCCACTGATGGATTGTAGAATTCATAGGACGTGGTCTTATGGCCGAATGCAATGTTGCTACCCAGAATAGCCAGTGTGATGAAAGACTTGAGGATCGGCATGATTGATGTCAGTTCATTTTGAATGTTGAATAAGGGCAGCTCATAGTCACGATCGGGATCACCGTAAGCGAAGAAGCTGAAGCGCTCCGATGCGATCCCATGGTAAAAACTTTCAAAGTAGCTGGCCATATCCTTTGACTCAAGCCTTGACTCAGGGCAGGCTGATGCTGCTTCTCCAAATGACATGCATCGGTGAGTGGTTACATCTTCCTCTTCTGCATAATAATTTTGAAATTGGTGTTCCTTGAAGTTATATTGGAAAGCAGATCGGAACTGTGTATGCAACCCTAGCTGGATAAACCACCAGGGGCCTCCGATATGTCCGACTGCTTGGCCGTCCAACAATCTGGCCGATACCTGGTGGAGAAGATGATAGATAGCTCCGAGAAGAAGACGACCAAGGGGGACCGATTCGCCACGAGATAGTGCTTTTGCAATTGCTTGCATATTGGAGGTAGCACTAAGGGTTGATCCGCAAAATACAAATCTTTCCAACCACATGTTGAGGAAGGCTGCATGTTCTCTATCTCCGATAGTGCCGGTTTTGCAGTGATCGGCAACATATTTCTTCCAACCTTTGGAGGTTGTGCCTACTAGTTTATGGTTCAGTGTGTTGGAAAGCCTTCTTGGGTTCATGGCGTTGAAGGTATTGAGGCCGGTCAGCATGTGCACATCCATAAGTGTTGGTGTCATCGGACCATGACCGAATATGTAAGCATTTAAGGCATTGGACCAAAAGAGGGAGGTAGCGGCCAGTAAATTCTCGTCTTTGACCATGTTGGCAAGAGAGAGCGTGAGGCATTGGCCTATGTCTTTTTCATCCCAAAAGGCGGATTTGGCAGCTCGCATTCTGAGGAACCAGTTCCTCCATCCTGGGACGCTACACGGCCATGATCGGAAGGAGCCGGCCCAATCGGCAACTTGCAGGTCCGATCGTTTAAAAGGGAGTCTCTCCGATTCCATGTTTAATCGGGATCACCCATTGGGCCAAGATAGTACCCGGCTTCGACATGAGAGACGAGAATGACCAGATTATTCTTAAGATGCTACAATCAGAAAAATAAAACAATAAATGCAGAGATGGAGGCTCGTAAATAGTTCTGGAAAGGAAATGCAGACATTAAAATGGAGATTTTGAGTGATTTTTTACCTCAGGAACTTGATCAGTATCCGCCTTATCAAGAGGAGCCGCCATTGATAAAAAAATGGATCTACAATGAACAGTAATACGAAGAGGAAAAGACCTAAGGGATTGCAGAAGAATGCAGTAAATCACAGATGCGTGGTATGGATCATATGCGGAAGAGTTCCTTATCTGATTCGCGGAGAAAAAATTGAAGCTTGAAGATCACAGAGTCACCGGATGAAAGCTTGCGGAGGTGACAATGGCGGACGAGCAGACGCAACAGCAGATGCGAGTTGGGGACGACGGTTCGGATCTGCATTTATAGGGCTTATGGAGAAGAAACCGCCCGAAGGCCACCGCGTCGAATCCGCACGGGATTCGAGGATTACAACAGTGAAGGGTGCGGGTTTCCATATACTGTTCGCTGCCAGGGTCATCATTGCTCGGAGAATTTTGGAACAAAATTATATTTTATCCCAAAATTGGGGGCATGTGTTGACACCAGATTTTGACTCGGCTGGAGTTGAGCGCGACGGAAATGACGTAGAGGCCGAGTCCGATTCTGAGTCAGCCTCTGATTCCGATCGGAGTATGTCCGATAGCAGTCCTGATCGGACACGGGAAGGAGATGGCCGGAGCACGTACGACTTCTGAAGGGAGGCGCGTCTGGAAGCTTCTTCAGGGCCTAATTGCGCGTCAAGATTTGTAGTAGATCTAGTAGTTTAAGATTAGATTGCTTTAAATAAATTAGAGATATTGTCGTAGCCGGCAAGTTTTAGTTAGATTTCTGGGGTATAAATATGAGCCCTGCACCATTGTAAAGAATGTTCACACAACCAATTAATCAAACACAACTTTCGGCCTCACGTGCCAACAAACTCTTTTCGTCAAGTTCTTCAGCAAGCAGGGAAGCATCATCTTGACCTCCGGTTTGTTTGTAAGTCCAACACCCTATCGAATATATCTAGGCTTTAGATTGAGGCGTATCGCCCTTCTTCATTTAGTTAATTCATCAATTTATCGAGTTGTTCTAAGCTTTAGATTGAGGCGTATCGCCCTTCTTCGTTTAGATCGCTCACCCTTTTACCGTATCTTGTTGATTTTATCCTATCGGCTTACATCTATCAGAGAAGATCTATTCTGCTTTATTGTTATTCAAATTTCATAATAGATCTATTTATATTGATTATATAGCTGATTTAGATTAAATAAGCTAGTTACAAATAGATCTAGTTTAAACGAGTTCTTTGATATATATTGATCCATCGGAGTAAGCAAGTAAATCGGTGCACTGCTAGCAACGCTATCTCGAAATCGATCCGATTGTTAGTGACATGAGATTTGGTTTGTTTACCGCCTTTGGAAAGATGCATATTAAAGAATGAGCTTAAATTAGATCTATCTCTGATTCGGTTTTCATAGCCGATGGTTTATTTCAATACACGTTATATTCTCACGATTCAGACTCAAGGCCGATGGTTCATGTTATCGAAATCGGATTTCTCTTTATGATGATCCGATTCCTGGAACGAATCGGGGTCTTGGCCGATGAGTTCCTTGTTGCTTACTGATTAAACTTTACCTTGTCAATTTCAGGTCAAATTGACTGGCACGCCGCGAACCTCAAGATTTTTGGACCTGCATTGAAGTGAAGCAAATCTTCCAGGCCACAGTGTTAATTTTCGAGAGTCAACGCCTGACTTTTTGGACGTCAACAGACCGTGAAAAGCGTCAACACATTTTTGGCGACTCCGCTGGGGAATTTGGAGATCTTGGTTTTTATAATCGATCTATCAAGCCCTAGCCAGATGGGATCTACTGCAGAACTTGACAAGGATAACATCATCGTGCCTTCCATTGAGGAGATCGGTGATGAGGAGCGTCAGAGATTTGAAGCTGCCCAAGAATTCTTCAAAAGTCAATTCTTGATGGGGCTAAAGAAGGATCGCCACGGCAAGGTGATAAGGACTCATGACTTTATGATGCCGGCGTTCATGACGAAATATCAGAAGGTGGAAGAAATACCTCCGGTAACTGCATATCCACTTGAACCTTCTACTTCTAATCTTGATGATAAGCTTGGTGCTGCGCTTTTACATACCGATGAAGTAGTCAGCAATCTTATGAACAGGATAGATAAAATTGAAAAGGATAGGATGGTAGAGCTTTCTTATTATTCACAAAATTTATCACCTATGCAATATGAGAATATGCATGCGAATATGTCGGCTACATCAGGAAAAATACCAGAAAATCCTTTATATAGTATGCCGGCTAACTTTTATCCAGGGCAGATGCAGCCGCCAGCACATGTTTCACCAGCCACGGTGAAACCGGTGGCACCGGTTCCAGAAACCGGTGGCACCGGTTTTGTCGCCCAGGCTGCGCAGCAGTCAGCACCACCCACTACAGCTCCTCTTTCGGTAGTCTCTAACCGAAATACGGAGGTAGTTAATGGATCTGCATATATTGGAACACGTGCATACACATCACCCCTTTTGCCTAATCAAAACATTACTTCTAGTTGGGTTCCTAATGATGTTTATGATCAGTATTTGCGGCAAGGTCCTAATCGTGTGCCTCATGTTGTTCAAGTTCAAAGTACAGCCACAGGGCAATCTGATCTAACTCGTTCAAATTTATATGCTGAGTTTTATAAGATGAAGGACGAGTTAGCTAGTATGATGTAGGATAAGCTTGGTATTGATATGGGTAATTCTAGATTATATCAAAAACCATACTCTGCTAGTTTTGATGCTGTAGCTTATCCCAATAATCGCGTGTTCCTGATTTTGTGAAATTTAATGGTGAAGATAATAAGACTACTTGGGAACACATTAGCCAATATATTGCTCAACTAGGAGAAGCTAGTTCTAATGATGCTTTAAAAGTTCGCTTGCTTTCATTATCTTTAACTGGAACTGCTTTTTCTTGGTTTTCTTCATTAACTCCTGGCTCAATTAATTCGTGGAATCAATCAGAGCAAAAATTTCATGATCACTTTTATAGCGGGAGTACTCAATTAAAGTTGACAGATTTGACATCGGTTAAGCAACAAAGAGATGAATCTGTTACAGATTATTTTAAACGATTCAAAGAAACTAGAAACCGATGCTTTAATTTGTCACTTTCTAAAAGGGATCTTACTGATGTTGCTTTTAATGGTTTAAGATCCTTTATTAGAGAGAAATTAGAAGGCTTTGAACATTTTTTGATTAATCAAGTGCAAATAAGAGCTTTAGCTACTGAAAACCGAATTAAAAATGCCAAAGATACATATAAGACTCATCGTTCTAATGTGCATGTTGTTGCTTATGATTCTAGTAGTTCGGACGATGACGAAGATGTGTATATTGCTGAACTTGTGTGGCCTTCTAAGAATAAATCGTACACATGTCCATCTCTTAAGCCAATTCAAAAGAATCTGCAAGAAGAAGTGCGATTTACTTTTGATGTTTCCAAATATGATTGCATATTTGATGAATTATTAAAGAATGGAAACATTAAGATGTCTCATGCTATTCCTTCACCTGAAGAGCTTAAAAGGCGGGCGTATTGCAAATTACATAATTCTTTTTCGCATGCTACTAATGATTGCAATGTTTTCCGTCGACAAGTGCAATCGGCCTTAAATGAAGGACGTTTGACACTACATGAGATGCAGGTGAACAAAGCACCTTTCCCTGTCAACACCCTTGAGATGCAACCTCCTAAATTTCTGGTTTGGCCGCATCAAGTCGAATCAACTAAAGGAAAAAATATTGTCGTGGGTGATGAGAAGCCAAAGCCTGAAAATTTGAAAGGAAAGTCAATTGTCAGGGAAGTGGTGTGTGAGAAGACCCCCAATGGCAGAGAGACTTTTAAGATCACTGCAAGAATATTGGATCTCGGGGGGCAAGGAACATCCAGAGCATCGGTTGGACCTGCTGCACAGAAAAAACCGGTGTCACCGGTTTCTGAAATCGGTACTACCGGTTTCAGTCAGGGGCGCCCAAAAATGCTAAAGCCTAAGCATCCTGAGATTGGAACCTAGAAAATTAATGTGGCCAAAGATCAGGGTAAAGTTGCAAAACCAAAGCCGACCTTTGACCAGTTATTTTCCAAATATGCTAATCAAAGGCTAGTTGATGAGGATTGGCCAGCAAAAAAGAGAAAGAGATCACCTATGCGTTAAGAGAAGCCAATTTCGCCTCCAAGGGCGAATAACCGACAGAAGGGTGATGGTGCTAGCTTTTATCCCCAACAAAATCAGTATCAAGCCATGTCATGGATGCCTCCATATTATAATCCAGCATGGGATTACAATGGGATGAACATGTCTTATTACCCTATGCAATATTCTCATTTTCATCCTCGTCTATCAGGTTGGGACGTACCTCCTAAATCCGGTGGTACTGGTTTTCAAAACCGGTGGAACCGGTTTCCTCAGGAAAAGCGGGCATCTCCTCCCAAGCAAGTTTATCAGCCCAAGAAGGTGGAGGAAGTTGTTCAGGAGATGGATGTTGACCAAGAAAGGACTACGGCTGCTGATGTGATTCAGATTGGTGACTTCCAAGTTAATTTAAAGGACGATGACAAGATGCCAATAATAATTGGTGATGAAGCTAAACCATCAGTCCAATAGGATGTTGCTGCAGAACCTGATGTGGGTAAGAAGGTTGAAATTGATAAAACTAAATATCTCATGCCTAGATGGTGTCCTCCAGGTTTGACACGTACGCAAAAAAGGAAGTTGCAGCGGCTTCACTTTCAGGAACAGAAAGAGAAGAAACTGAAGAAACAGAGGGAGGAACACTTCAACAAATACAGGCCTATGATTCCTCCAGGCAAAGGGTGGAAGAAGACTAAAGTTCCAGAGCCAAATCCGGTGGCACCAGATTCCAAACCGGTGGAACCGGTTTTACCCACCTCGGTGCCAGACGCCACGTCAAAACCGGTGGCACCGGTTTTGAATCCGGTGGTACCGGTTTCTGCTGATCCAGGACCATCTCGTGTTTCTTCTGAGATTTCTGTTACTTCCACATTTGATCAGAGATTGTCATCGGATTCCCAGGATGTGGACGATGAACAGCTTGTTAATTATGACTCGTCTCCTGATCGTATGAATGTGGATGCTAATGTAGTGCATCTTTCTTCGGATTGTTACGTTATTCCGGAGGAAGAGTTGGCTCATCTAGACTTTGGCCCAAAAGAAGCTATATTTTAAAGGCCAAAGGATTCTGAAAATCATTTGAAGGCGTTGTACATAAAAGGTCATATCAACAGGAAGCCAGTTTCCAGGATGCTTGTTGACACCGGGGCAATTGTCAATTTGATGCCCTATTCTATGTTCAAGAAGCTTGGAGGGTTAGATGATGAGCTGATCAAGACCAACATGACTATCAGTGGTGTGGAAGGAGGCGAGCCTATGAGTGCTAAGGGCGTTGCTTCTATGGAGCTCACCATTGGGAGCAAGACGTTGGCTACTGCTTTCTTCGTCGCTGAGGCCCAAGGTAACTTCAGTTTAATATTGGGTCGTGATTGGATTCATGCAAATAGATGTGTACCTTCTAGTTTGCTTCAATTTCTTATTCAATGGGTAGATGAAGACATTGAGATTATGCATGGAGAAACATCGGCTTGTGTTGCAGTGGCTGATGGTTCTACCATGTCTATGCATGATCATGTTAAGTGCTTGACAGGTTTAGATCTTTCTGATTATGAGATGATCAGCTGTACTAGAGATGGCTTTGTGCCTGCTGTTCTAAAGCCGGTTGATTATCGGCTAAACCATTTATTGTGAATTAATGAATAGTTTAGAATGGTTGCATCAGAGACTTGAGCACTATCGGGCACAAAAGAACGATATGTGTGAGGCCATTGAAGATTTTGATGACATGAGTAAATTAGAACAAGGTTTTACGTCGGCTGATCCTTTGGAGGAGATTGATATTGGTGATGGCATTGTACCTAGGCCGACGTTTGTAAACAAAAATTTGAAAGCTGATTATAAAGCTGAATTAATCGAGCTGTTGAAAGAATATGTTGATTGTTTTGCATGGAATTATCAAGAGATGCCTGGTTTAAGCCGCGAGTTAGTTGAACATCGGCTGCCTATTAAGCCTGGTTTTAGGCCTTTTAAACAAACTGCTAGGTGTTTCAATCCTAATATGTATGACCAGATTAAAGAGGAAATTAAGCGGTTGTTAGATGCAAATTTTATTAGACCTTGTCTTTATGCTGAATGGTTATCTAATATTGTGCAAGTTGAGAAAAAAAATTCTGGTAAGCTCAGAGTTTGCATTGATTTTAGAAATTTGAATAGAGCTACTCCTAAAGATGAATATCCGATGTCTATAGCTGACATGCTTATTAATGATGCTTCTGGACATAAAGTTATTAGTTTTCTTGATGGTAATGCTGGCTACAATCAAATATTCATGGCTGAAGAGGATATATCCAAAACGACTTTCATATGTCCAGGTTTTGTTGGTTTGTTTGAGTGGGTAGTCATGACCTTTGGTTTAAAAAATGCTGGTGCTACTTACCAAAGGGCAATGAATTTAATTTTTCATGATTTGCTTGGCTTAATCATAGAAGTTTATATCGATGATATTGTTGTTAAATCGGCTGGTCTAAAACCCCATTTAGCTGATTTAAAACTTGCATTTGAGAGAATGCATCGATATGGATTAAAGATGAACCCACTTAAATGTGCACTTGGCGTGTCGGCTGGAAAGTTTTTAGGCTTTATTATTCATGAGAATAGCATAGAGATAGATCCTAAGAAGATTGATATTATTAAGAAGATCGAAGCTCCTACATGCAAGAAAGATTTGCAAAAATTCCTAGGCAAGATGAATTACTTGAGGAGATTTATTTGCAACTTGTCTGGGAAGGTTAATGCTTTTACTCCTATTCTTCGGTTGAAAGATGAAGCTGAATTTACTTGGGGGGCAAAATAACAAGAAGCCTTTGAGAAGATTAAACATTACTTGTCTTCGCCGCCGGTCATGAAAGCTCCTAGGAGGGAGATTCCATTTAAATTATACGTGGCTGCTGAAGATCGAGTAATTGGGGCTGTTTTGACTCAAGAAACCGAAGGGAAGGAACATATTATTACCTATGCAAGTCGTCGACTATTGGATGCCAAAACGAGGTATATATTTATTGAAAAGCTTTGCTTATCATTATATTATGCTTGTACCAAGATGAGGCATTATTTATTATCCAATACTTGCATAGTAGCTTGTCAAACCGATATTATTAAGTACATGTAACATAGACCAATTTTGAGTGGGAGAATTGGTAAATGGGCTTATGCTCTTATTGAATATGATTTGGCTTGTGAACCTTTGAAATCTATGAAAGGCCAAATTGTTGCTGATTTTATTGTTCAGCATAGCATTAATGATAATGATCCAGATATCGGTTATATTACTTTTACTCCATGGAAATTGCATTTTGATGGATCGGTTTGTAAGAGTGGTTGTGGTGTTGGTGTTGTTTTTATATCACCAAATGGTGCTGAATTTGAAGCTCTTAACCGATTAGAAAATGATTGTACAAATAATCAAGCTGAATATGAAGCTTTATTGTTCGGGCTAGAAATTTTGCATGACATGGGAGTAAAACATGTAGAAGCATTTGGTGATTCTCTGCTGGTTGTACAGCAAGTTAATAAGGTGTACCAATGCTTTGATGGGTTTTTAAATGCATATCTTGATAAATGTTTAGATATAATTGCTCAATTTGATGAATTTTCTATTTATCATGTTTCAAGAGATGAGAATCCAAGGGCAAATACTCTGGCTCAGCAAGCATCTGGCTATGTTGTTCAAAAAAAGAATTTTCATGAAAGAAAGCCAACGCTTTGCACAGCCGAGCTCTCTGCTCAGGAGAAACCGGTGACACCGAAATCTGAAACCGGTGGAACCGAAATTTCTAGTGGAACCGGATCCGAAACCGGTGGCAGCGGTTTATCGCTGACAGTAGCACTTCGGCCAATGAGCAATCAAAAATTAATAAGGACGAAGTTGCTGATTGAAGGATACCTATTGTTGAATATTTACAGAATCCTAGTCATAAAGTTGACAGAAAAGTCCGGCGGTGGGCGTTTAAATTTACTTTGGTTGATGGTGGGTTGTATCGTCGGACAGCTGAAGATTTATTGTTGAAGTGTTTGGATTCTGATCAAGCCAAAGTAGCAATGGGTGAAGTTCATGAAGGAATTTGTAGTACACATCAATCGGCTCCTAAGATGAAGTGGCTTCTGAGAAGAGCTTGTTTTTATTGGCCTAATATGATAGCTGATTGTTTTCGGTACTACAAAGGTTGTGAGGAGTGCCAAAGGTTTAGAAATATTCAGATGGTTCCAGCAGCTTTATTACATCCTATTATCAAGCCTTGGCCTTTTCGAGGATGGGGATTGGACTTTGTTGGGCAGATTCATCCTCCTTCATCAAAGGGACATCGCTTTGTGTTAGTGGCTACTGATTACATTACAAAGTGGACCGAAGCTATACCTATGAAGAACATGACACATCGGAGGTAATTGAGCTTATTACTGAGCATATTATCCACAAATTTGGCATTCCACAAACTTTAACTACTGATCAGGGTACTTCATTTATATCAAAGGAAGTTTGTGAGTTTGTTGATATGCATGTGATGAGGACATCCCTTCCAACGATACAACCATGCCTACTACGCAGCAAGGACCAATGACAAGAGCCCGTGCACGAGAGCTAAATTATCAGGTAAACTCGTTCCTCGCTGTCCATAAACCTTCATCTCAGAATTGGATGCTACTAAATCATTGTGATGATTTTATTGTTATTAGGAATGATGGAGAGGAAGCTAATGGGTCAACCAATCAGTTTGGACATCAAGATTACACAACAAGGAAGCACAAGATCGGACACCAAGTTCAGACTCCAAGTTCGTACAGCCAGGCAACATCAAATTGATTTGGCAATATTTCTCGACTCCGGATGTTGTTTGAGGCATATGAGTACTCATTGGAAAGCTCATGAAGTCTAGTTTCATATGGATCTAACCCCATCATCAGATTCGTCCTGGAACGCTCACAATCTGCAAAACAATGTCCGGACCTCCAGTCTGCGCAGAACCTCAGTTTTGGGCCTTGGGCCTTTTGTATCCAGTTGAGCCCATGAGGGGGCGCCTCCTAAGCTAGGGTTTCGACCCCAACACCTCCTTGGCTGCTCTCCCACTTACAAATACCACCAGCAGTAGCCAAGAACGTTTTTGGGGTTTTGTTTTAGATCTGAGTTAGCTTCTTGCAACCAGTTTGTAAACGCGTGTGTCGATCAGACCACCCGATTTGCTTGATTCAAGACCCCAACTTGTGTACCAGATTCACCATTTGGTTATCAATCCGTGAGTTATTTGCTTGTTCATCTTGTTCTTGCTTGTTCTCGATTGCTAGCAGGAGCAGCGGTGTTCTTGGCACGGCAAGAACATCACAATCGGAGACGGTGTACCTGTTGCTAAGGCGCAGCCCCTTGTGGTCGTTGTAGTCGGACAGCCAACGTCGAATCCACCCCAAATCGAAGTTATCCCCAACTCTCATCGAAGGATCAGGAACAAACCCTAGCGGGTTCTATCATGTGGTAATCAGAGCAAGGTTAATCGCTGAGAGTATCTACTCATTCTTTACTTTACCTACAGTCCAAAAATACCAAACAAAAATAGGCTAGATCCAAAATCCCAAAACTAGTTTGAGCCTTGCTGTTCTACCTAGTTCTTGGCTTGTTGAGTTTGTGGTTGCATCGTGGTGTCATGTGCTGGTTCTTAGGATCTAATCCATTAGAGTTTTGAGTTCTTGTCACGTTTTTGTCACCATTAGATTCGCTGCCACTTCCCCCCTTTCACGCCGCTGCATTTTTCCACTAATTTTCGCCACCCCCACTTCCAGATCTGCACAGGAAGAAATCTGCTCTATTTCTTGCATCCAATCTCCAATTCAAGTGTTTAGATACATTCTGGAAAGCTTACTTTGTGCTCTTCCAGGGAAAAATAACCTTGCCACCAAATTCTTTCTGATCGCTTTGTAATCGCTCTGGAGATTTCCGCATATCTGCTATGTAATTTGTGCATCTAAAAGCAAGGAGGGCTGTGTGAAGTAATTGTTTTGTTTGTTTGTGCCAAACATAACTTGTGAGGCCCTGAAAAGAATAAAAAAAAGTGAAGAAGAGAAAAAAAGCAAAGGAAGAAACAAGAAGGAAAAGAAGAAAGAAAGAAAAAGAGTTCTTGTTGCTGCAGTGCTCTATTTGTATGCCTTGTTTGCCGCTGTTTGGTGACTACGTTTGTGTCTAGGCTCACGTCTCTAACAAGGTTTAGCCTAGGACCAGCACGGTACCATTATGAACATTTATTCAACTCGCTTTGGCTAACGTGGTTCTAGCTGTTCCTTGACTTTTCTTGCAGCCACCTATAGCTCCACAAATTATCTACAACGACACAGGGCTGTGCTTGTGTAACGTTTTGTGCTGTTCTTGCTGGCTGCCAACACCAACTTCCTAGCGTGGTAAGAACGTGTAAGAACTTGATGGCACAAGATTGAGAGAATGGAGTTTGCTGCCACCTAGTTCAACGAGTTGATAGGACATTTTTTTTCTCTCTTGATCTTCTTGCTACAAGCTAACCATGGCAGGAAATGAGAATGATGGACGCGCTCATTCACCTCGAACAAGGGGCATCATTCAATACTTTGAACGCCAAGTGAGGGTGCATGCTGAACACCTTGATGAGGATGTTCGAGTCACCAACGAACGCCTTGGCCAATTGGAGGCCACGCAGATCGACACTAACACCAAGCTGACCTCAATGGAGAACACGCTTGGGGCTCTTAACACCTCTCTTGTAGGTATTTTGGAGCGTTTGGACAGGATGGACCAGGAGGGTCGTGATGGTACGGGACGGCGCAACAACAACAACACTGAGGGCAGCATTGCTGGGCAAGATGAGGAAGAATATTCAGCTGACACAGAGCTTGATGGGGAGGTAAATGGCCAGCACAGCCAGCAGCAGCGCCGCCGTCGACATGGTGGACGTGCTCGTCAACCACGACGTGAGGTACGCGACAATGATGATTCTTTGGGGAAGATTAAATTCAGCATGCCCTCTTTTGATGGAAAATATGACCCCAATGCATATC
>CM014278.1:19573323-19623244 GCA_004135705.1 Alloteropsis semialata | reverse complement strand
TAAGTTAACCTGTGCCCCTTTGCTCCAACTTCCTGATTTCACTAAAACTTTTGAACTTGAATGTGATGCTAGTGGAATTGGATTGGGAGGTGTTTTGTTACAAGAGGGAAAACCTATAGCATACTTCAGCGAGAAGTTGAGTGGGCCTAGTTTGAACTATTCTACTTATGATAAAGAATTGCTCGCTCTAGTTCGGACTTTGGAAACATGGCAGCATTATTTATGGCCCAAAGAGTTTGTTATACATTCTGATCATGAATCATTGAAACATATTCGAAGTCAAGCAAAACTGAACCGTAGGCATGCTCGCTGGGTTGAATTCATTGAGTCTTTCCCTTATGTCATCAAACACAAGAAAGGGAGGGAAAATGTAATTGCTGGTGCTTTGTCTAGACGTTATACCATGCTTTCACAACTTGATTTCAAAATTTTTGGCTTGGAAACAATAAAAGAGCAATATGCCCATGATGGTGATTATAAAGATGTGTTGCTGAATTGCAAGGAGGGAAAAACATGGAACAAATTCGTCCTCAATGACGGGTTTGTCTTTCGAGCTAACAAGCTATGCATTCCAGCTAGCTCTGTGCGTATGTTATTGTTGCAGGAAGCGCATGGGGGAGGGCTGATGGGACACTTTGGTGTGAAGAAGACAGAAGACATCCTTGCTGATCATTTCTTTTGGCCCAAGACGCGGAGGGACGTGGAGAGATTCGTTGCTCGCTGCACAACATGCCAAAAAGCTAAGTCACGCCTTAATCCTCACGGTTTGTACATGCCTTTACCTGTTCCTAATGCACCATGGGAGGATATTTCAAAGGACTTGTTTTAGGACTGCCTAGAACAAAGAAGGGGAGGGATAGTGTCTTTGTGGTTGTGGATAGATTTTCTAAGATGGCACATTTCATACCATGTCATAAGACCGATGATGCTACTCATGTTGCTGATTTGTTCTTTCGTGAAATTGTTCGTTTGCACGGTGTGCCAAACACAATTGTTTCAGATCGTGATGCAAAATTTCTTAGTCATTTTTGGAGAACTTTGTGGGCTAAATTGGGTACTAAGCTGCTATTTTCCACTACTTGTCATCCCCAAACTGATGGACAAACTGAGGTTGTGAATAGAACTTTATCTACCATACTTAGGGCTATTTTGAAAAAGAACATAAAAATGTGGGAAGAATGTTTGCCTCATGTTGAGTTTGCTTACAATCTTTCACAACACTCTACTACTAAAAAGAGCCCTTTTGAGATTGTTTATGGTTTTGTGCCTCGTGCCCCTATTGATCTGCTGCCTCTACCAACTTCTGAGAGATTGAATTTTGATGCTAAAGAACGTGCTGAGTTGATGGTAAAAATGCATGAGACCACAAAAGAGAACATAGAGAACATGAATGCTAAATATAAACTTGCTGGTAGCATAGGAAAGAAGCATGTCACTTTTGAACCAGGTGATTTGGTTTGGCTGCACTTGAGAAAGGATCGGTTTCCCGATTTGAGGAAGTCAAAGTTGCTTCCGAGAGCTGATGGTCCTTTTAAAGTTGTAGCTAAGATCAATGATAATGCATACAAACTTGAGTTGCCTGCAGATTTTGGGGTCAGCCCCACATTTAACATTGCAGATTTGAAACCATATTTGGGCGAGGAAGATGAACTTGAGTCGAGGACGACTCAAATGCAAGAAGGGGAGGATGATGAGGACATCCCTTCCAACGATACAACCATGCCTACTACGCAGCAAGGACCAATGACAAGAGCCCGTGCACGAGAGCTAAATTATCAGGTAAACTCGTTCCTCGCTGTCCATAAACCTTCATCTCAGAATTGGATGCTACTAAATCATTGTGATGATTTTATTGTTATTAAGAATGATGGAGAGGAAGCTAATGGGTCAACCAATCAGTTTGGACATTAAGATTACACAACAAGGAAGCACAAGATCGGACACCAAGTTCAGACTTCAAGTTCGTACAGCCAGGCAACATCAAATTGATTTGGCAATATTTCTCGACTCCGGATGTTGTTTGAGGCATATGAGTACTCATTGGAAAGCTCATGAAGTCTAGTTTCATATGGATCTAACCCCATCATCAGATTCATCCTGGAACGCTCACAATCTGCAAAACAATGTCCGGACCTCCAGTCTGCGCAGAACCTCAGTTTTGGGCCTTGGGCCTTTTGTATCCAGTTGAGCCCATGAGGGGGCGCCTCCTAAGCTAGGGTTTCGACCCCAACACCTCCTTGGCTGCTCTCCCACTTACAAATACCAGCAGCAGCAGCCAAGAACGTTTTTGGGGTTTTGTTTTAGATCTGAGTTAGCTTCTTGCAACCAGTTTGTAAACGCGTGTGTCGATCAGACCACCCGATTTGCTTGATTCAAGACCCCAACTTGTGTACCAGATTCGCCATTTGGTTATCAATCCGTGAGTTATTTGCTTGTTCATCTTGTTCTTGCTTGTTCTCGATTGCTAGCAGGAGCAGCGGTGTTCTTGGCACGGCAAGAACATCACAATCGGAGACGGTGTACCTGTTGCTAAGGCGCAGCCCCTTGTGGTCGTTGTAGTCGGACAGCCAACGTCGAATCCACCCCAAATCGAAGTTATCCCCAACTCTCATCGAAGGATCAGGAACAAACCCTAGCGGGTTCTATCAGTATGGTATTAAATTGCTCAATTCATCCCCATATGCTCAGGCTAATGGTCAGGCCGAGTCTAGTAATAAGATTTTAATTAAGCTTATTAAAAAGAAGATAGAGGAGAATCCTAGGAGGTGGCATGAGGTTTTATCTGAAGCTTTATGGGCTCATCGCATATCTAGACATGGTGCTACTAAGGTTACTCCTTTTGAGCTTGTGTATGGCCAGGAAGCTGTTTTGCCTGTTGAAGTGAATTTAAATGCTTATCGGTTGGCTAAACAAAATGATCTTAATGCTGTTGATTATTATGACTTGATGATGGATAATATTGATGAGGTGACCGATAAGCGATTAAAATCTTTGGAGGAAATTGAGAAGGATAAGATTCGAGTTGCTAAGGCTTACAATAAAAAGGTAAAACAAAAGTCTTTTCAGGTTGGTGATCTGGTTTGGAAGACAATTCTACCTATAGGATCGAAGAGCAACAAGTTTGGTAAATGGTCTCCAAGTTGGGAAGGTCCATATAAGGTAATTAAAGTGATCTTCGGTAATTGTTATATGGTAGAGACTTTGCAAGGTCAGCGGCTGCCAAGAGCTCTCAATGGGAGGTATTTGAAGAAATATTATCCAAGTGTTTGGCAGGAAGCTTGATTTATATGGCCGATAGCATTAAATATCGCCCTTAGAATAAAAAGGCCAGTGGATTTTGTTTAAACATCGTCCTCAGGAGTATTTTCTTGTGCTAAATGTTTTCTGGTATGCAAGCTTTACCAAAAAACAGGGGGCATATGTTGGCGATAAAAAATGGCACAGGGCAGTTCTGTCAGCGAAACCGGTGGGACCGGATTTGTCCGACTGTTGCCCATCTGGCAATCAAATCCGGTGGCACCGGATTCTGAAATCGGTAGCACCGGTTTTCCTCGTGTCCTAGTAGAATTGGATTCTTTTGTGGGTCCAAGTTGTAATAGGGCTTTTCTTGCGGGGCAAGACCTCCCCACCCTATAAATATGAAGGGTTGCGGCCGATTGAGGTTTTATCCAATCGATCAAAACAATATACCTTTACTTTTTTGTCATCTTCAAACCCTAGCTTTTTCAACCCTAATTTCTGTTCGCGCTTCGTCTCTACGGCGTTGACGGCGTTCTGAGTGGCCTTGCCGACCTTAGAGCAACCCTAGGCGCACCTGTCCTGACGGGGTCCCTCCCGGGCCGGCGAACTTAGGCTCACGCAGCAAGCTCTAGGAAACCGGTATCACCGGATTCCTAAACCGGTGCCACCGATTTCGCTCGGCCTGCTGTCGGTGTTTGATCCGTTGCGGATCCGCGCGTGCTAGCGCAACTCAGTGTGTTGACCGTGAAAAGCGTCAACAACTTGATTCTAGGGAATATTCCCCTTTTCCTTCTCTCCTCCCTCCATCTGTCCACCAGACTCCCATTGCGTCATTTCCTGCATAGCAAGGTAAAACACCAGAACTTGTGGAAATTGTTAGTAATAAACCCTATCACTAAGTTTGGTGATTATATTTGATATATTTTCTGCAGGAGTTGACAGTTAATTTTGGTACTTAACAACCATCAACAAGCTCCCCCACACTTAGCCTTTGCTCGTCCTCGAGTAAAGCTTATGACTAAGGGCGGAGAACATGATTCCTAAAGATATGATGCAAGCATATCAGTTATTCCAAGACATACCTGCACTTGTGAATTTTGAAGTGTCTATCATGTCATCTTGGGTGGTTGAGGAACGGAACGGTCTTGATTCAAGTCATCTCAACTCTTCTGTTAAGTAACTTGGGTTTTTGGTTATTTTCAAAAACATAACCTTACTTAGCTCCTCAAATGATTCTCTCAGATCTCTCAATGTGTATGGTTCCTCACCAAAGCATTAATTTGCCTTCTTTCACCCTACTTCTAAAAGGCTTTTGTGTAGCTCAAGGTAGGAGTAAAGATAAGGCATACTTGCATCACATTTATTGCAAAGTCAAAAAGCGGATCCAAGAAGAAAACTATTCATACAATCTGATCAAGATGTGCATGTGTGTGGAGCAATGAAAAATGTATGTAGAAATTATGGTAGCTCCTTTTTGTACGATCTCTCTCCTCTTTATTTTGAAAACATGGCTGTCTCATTTTTTCTTTTTCTCCCTTTTTTTCATGCTCAATGCTTTGTATGAGCATATATTTATATATATATTTTTTCTTGGACTTTCATGTGTCCAAATGTTTTTTTCTACAGCCCATGCCTCTTTTGCAAAGGTTATTTGGAGATAGATTCATAAAACATATGGAGCATTTATTTGGTGGATGAATGAATATTGCTAACTTCTAGTGTAGAAGTTTAGCATGTGTATGTGGAGTGTACGTGATCTTGATCAAGAAAGCATGAAGAGCATCTTACAAGGGTCACAACAATTTGACAAAGCTCAATGCAATAAACAAGCAGCATATGTGTACGGGTTTTTCAATTTGAGCAACATATGGCTTTGGTAGGAATGGGATATCATTGAGGAGCTTTGCAAGGCTATTGATTTTAAACTTTTGCAATAAAAACCTCCCAAGTACTTTATATAGAAAGGCAAGATTTTTTTCATCATACCATATCACATTAATCAACCACTTAGATAAACATCCTTTCCTAAGTATATATGTTCACAAGCGGCAGGTGTATGTGCAAGGAATAAAGAATATGCAAGCCAATCAAGGGACATCATGTATATCAATAGGAGCACCAGGATTCATTGAGTTTAATTTTAGTGATCATCTTAAATTTTGAATTATTTAAACTTATGAATCAGAGAGGATGAAGGATAGGGTGTGCAAACCATTGCTTGGACGAGAATGTGGGCGAGAGGTACCAGAGGGCCGTCGGCCGACCCCTCCTGAGCCTCGGTCGTCTTGATCTTTCTTGAACTGACCAGTGCGATGTTGTACATCCTGTCTGTGGGTGGTCTCGATCATATGTGCATCAGAAGGCTTGAGAGACCCCCCACACTTGAGTTTTTGCCTGCATTTATTCTCATACAATGGAAACAAAACAATGGCTCCATGGTTTTATGAACCATGAGCCTTTATTGGAATTCAAATATTATTTTTTTGTTTTTATGTTATGCAAATTTTTATAAGTTTTTATTTTATTTTATTTTATCTTATCATTATTTTTTTATGGCAAACAAATCTTTCAGGGTAACTTAGCCAGAGATCAAAGGAAAATAAGTGCACAGAGTATTTTGGATACTTCCCTCATGAATCCCCCCAAACTCTAGTCTTGCAATCGAATGCAAGATTTGAGCTTTAAGAGTGCCAAAAGATTTGTCCATTGTTCATCTTGCTTCATTGTGCAAATTTCTTCTATGTGACTAAAGATGTTAAATGTTGTAGTTATGCTCACCATCCTTTAGTCATTACTTCATTCCTGCAAAAAGTTAGTGGACAAAGAATACCCGAAGGACTATAAAGAATAAAACATTGTTGCCATCGGGTTAGTTGCTCACATCCACGCTTAAAAACAGATTGGCTTTTAACATTGTTAGGCGTAGATCCTGTTGGCCAATTGTTTATATTTATTTTTCAAATGTTCTTTTTTTAAAATTTTATTTTCACCACCTTCCTTTAAGCAAAACTCAAACAAGGCTGGATTTGAATCGTATCAACATGATCAAAGCGGGTTTTGCAATATACTCACAGTGAACCATCGAAAGGTTATGTACCTCCTCGTATGTTGTGCACAATGTGTTGCAGTGCATCCATTGCCTTGGTTTATCTTCAATTTGAATCAAGCTTGACGACTTACCCATTCGAATTTTGAAATCTTTCCTGCAGGGGTTAGTCCGTACATACCTCCAATATCAATAAAAGCATTGCTCCAAGGTTCATTAATCAAACTTGACACCATGTCTTATTTGATTAAAGAAGACTATTTAACCTAAGCACCACGCTTAATTTAAAAAGCCTATGAATGCATTCCAGGGATACATTCAAACCAAAGCATACGAGCATAGATAAAGGTAGCATGAGAACACGATCAAGCTATATTCAAATGGAGATGAACATGAGTTAGTATATAAATGGTGAACTTCGGGTTACCTCCCAGAAGGGCTTTGTTTAAAGTCAAAAGCAGGACATTCCACTTACCTTAGCATACTTACCGCTGGCGTTGGATGATTAGTCTAAAATTTCCATCACAGCAGTTCCTTGGCTCTTGGTGGTGTCGTTGACAGTGACGTGGTCGCACGTGGATTGCAGGTACACACTAAATGTTGGGATTCCTCCAACAAGTAGTTGGCAAAGCGGCAAAACATGAGCGGACGTCTTTTCTCATGAAAGCAAACACAAGAACCAAGGATGCAAAGGCAATGTGGAGCTAGGAGCCATATGGGGACTACCGAGGTGAAACGCCACAATGGCATGTACACCTGGTTGTCTTAATCCCACTAAGACTCACCGGCTATATATATATTATTTTAAATGTTTTTTTAAGCAAGAAAGGATACATGAACTAGCATCACCTGAAAACCAAGATAAAATTTTGTACAAATGGAACTTGTCGTGAAGCACTTACCAACCTCCCGCACACTTGGATTTTTGTGTATGGGGACAACAAAAATCAAGTGTGTTGGCTTTGTTCAAAATTTCCATGTCCAAAACTTACCAATGTTACCTCCCGCACACTTGGATTTTTGTGTATGGGGACAACAAAAATCAAGTGTGTTGGCTTTGTTCAAAATTTGTTCCATGTCCAAAACTTACCAATGTTGCTGCTGATGCAGCTCCGTGTTCTTAGGCATCATACACCATTAAGTCTTTTCAGTTGCAACCTGAAATAGTTAGCTACCAAAAATACCCGAGGGGAATTTATCCTAGAACATGTTCTTGCTTTTATTTGTTTTTTATAAACTTGGGAGCCAGTCACATGAAAATCTTAAGGAGGGACAGGAGAAAGGCCGAGGGCTCTTGGCAGCTTAGCTGGGAGTGCGAAATGACGGTGGAGGGCACCGACTTTTACTAAGCAGAGGAGGCCTGGGGTCGGCCGACAGCCTGGGTCCACTGGTTGCACTAGATTCACTAAGTTTTCAAGTGAATTCACTGGTGTGAACTGATGGCAATTGAATTCGCTGCAGAAGGGCCAAGGCTAGGTCGGCCGATGGATGGGGTCGGGCGATTCTGGTACAGGGCCCATTCTGTTGAACCTTCGCAGCGGTATACCAGATGCAAAAGCTGTTTTGAATCTGAATGAATGTGGCACAAGAAAGGCAGCCACAGGTCGGGCGACCCATGGAGTCGGCCGACGGCCTATTGGCACCTCTCAAGCCCTGCTGGCTCAGCTATCCTACGTGGTCCTGGCTCATTAAGATTATGTATGTGTATATGGGAGCGGGGAATCCAAAGGGATTTCAAGATAAAAGACTCCAAGTTTAAATTTCAATGCACAAAATTGATTTGGAATTCAAACATGCAAAGATTGGAATTTAAACATGCAGAGATTGGAATTCAGAAAAATGCAATGTGAAATAAATATGAGATACATACCGATTTACCTGTCGGTGGGGCCTCGTCGGTTTACGTCCGTCGAGTGGGGACTCGTCGAATCGTACTTTCGGCAGTAGCACTCGTTGATATTGGTGTGAGATTGACTGGAGTTGCTGCCGATAAGATTATTTAGTGATGAGGACATCCTCCATTATTACCCGCTGGCAAAGACGCAACAAGAAAATGGGCCAAAAGAGGCCCGGTTGTAGTCGGGCGGTGACCGTGTGAGCCTCTGAATAATCCCACCTTGCTTAGCTAGGGAGGAGGAAGCCACCTTAAAGGGGAGAGCCACCCTTCCCCTATCGGACTAGTCTTTTGGGGCGATTGGGCCTTTCCCTGAGGGGTGCGCCGGAGTACGGTGCTAAGATTGCAGAGGAGTATGGTGCTAAGATTACCGAGGCGCAACAAGAGGCCCTAGTGGCGTTGTAGCCGGATCGGTGCGTCATGCTTCGGCCGGATCGGTGTGTCGAAATTCGGCTGCCGGTGCTAAGATTGCGGGATTCAGAAAATCCGGATCGGTGCGTCGGGCTTTCCATCCAACCCCACCTGGGCCGGACTCATCATTTAGGAAGATACGATGTAAGATCGTATTCCCTGATAATCTTGGGTTGTCGATGAAGTTCATTGGTAGTTCAACGCCAGTCATACACTACCCTATTCCACATCAAAGAGAAACAGAGCCAAGGTAACCCTGCCGGAGCAGTGGTAATTAATCATGCTATTAATTGAGTACATAGGTTAACAACACTATTCAACCATTGCCGTTCCCCGGCAACGGCGCCAGAAAGCTTGTTGGTATTTCTTACGGTCGCAGATAAATCCGCAAGCGCACGGATACCGTTGTAGCTTTCACCCGGAAGTATTCAGGGTATCGAATCCACAAGGAAGATGGTGGTTGACTAGAGTAGTTATCCATTGTATTCAATCATAACATTATTAATATACCAAAGTCTAGCAAGGGGTAAACATTGATAGATGGGTAGTGTGACACACAGAAGGTTTCACTGCTCAGTATATAAGTCTAGTTAATATGAAGGTCCTAAAAGAGAACTAGGGGTTCTATGTACTTCTTGCATATGGGTTGCATTCCTACAAGTGTATATATACAAGCTCAGAAGGAACACATGTTAGAGGGCAAATCGAGGAGTCGTGGGATCCCCTCATCCAAGGGTACTGTCACGATGTTTATCACGAAGGCCTGCAAACGCCCAAACCCGAACGGCAAGGATTATAAAAGACGGACAGGGCTGTCACCACCTGCCGCTTACCTTTGAATACGTGGGGTAGGGTATCCCCAATGGTATTTCATACCCCAAACACCATGTTTGTAATATGAAATAACTACTCTATTTATTGTCCAGATAAACAGAGCAACCTTGTGGCGCATTGGGCCATTGCCATAACATGCATCCACTATACTAAGTTGCAAGACATACAACTTATATGATGAACAAATAGGGCAATAAGCCAAGTAACATAAGCAAGATAGTAATTCCATTAAAGCTCAGAGTCTTATAAGTAAACAAAAAATAAAAGATAACTAAGCTCTGGGCTTACCAAGACTCCTTCGGAAGCCCGTAGAAGCTCGACTCCTAAGACTACTCCACTACTAACTAAGACTACAACTTGAGGCAAAGAGAGCTCTTCCTTCTTGGTGTGTGTTGAATGAGGGAGTGGAGGCCTCTATTTATAGTGGGAGAGATGCCTTGGAGTTGTGGATACGCTTCACTTGATTTTAGAGAATATTCCCCTTTTCCTTCTCTCCTCCCTCCATCTGTCCACCAGACTCCCATTGCGTCATTTCCTGCATAGCACGGTAAAACACCAGAACTTGTGGAAATTGTTAGTAATAAACCTATCACTAAGTTTGGTGATTATATTTGATATATTTTCTGCAGGAGTTGACAGTTAATTTTGGTACTTAACAACCATCAACACCAGGCAAAGAAATCCTTGTTGTTCCTGAGGAATTCCATAAGTCTCTCCTCTTCTTCTTGTTCGAGATCGGAGCCGATATTTACTTTTCTATCAAATTCATTAGGTTCCAACTACACCTACTTCATTTCTATGGCCTCTTTCATATTCTTGTTGATCTTGTCAATATTTGGTTTTTCTTTTGGATAGATTGGGTCTCTATCTTCGAGCAAATGCACATTACATTGCCCGAGTGTAGTAGCTCTTTCAATATTTCTGGCTTCTCTTCGATCTCCGAAGACAGTAATAACCCCTTTCAATGTTGGTATCTTCATACATAGAAAGGCTTGCCTTATGGTAATGTCAAAGGTGATGATTACTACTCTTCCAAAGATAACATTGTAATCGAAGATCATGTCGACTACATCGAAGGCAATGCACTCAGTTCTTGCATTGGAGGTGTCGCCAAAGGACACGGGCAATGTTGTCTTCCCCAGAGTCTTTGTACGTTTCCCACCGAAGCCTACAAGCGTTGTGTCTGATGGTTCAAGATTTTCTGGGTTTATGTTTGTCATTGATCTCAGTGTCTTCGCTAGAATTATGTCTATCGAGCTGCCTGTGTCTACCAGCACTTTTCTAATTGTCCAACTAGCTATATTGGCTTCGATTGACATTTAGTCATTGTGAGGGAAGTTGTGTAGCCATTCTGATTTCTTGTACGGTCGTTCTACTGAGATATTGTTTACTTGCCAAAAATGGCTCCTCCTCTGTTTCTTTGTTTTGAAGGTAAGAGAAGAACCTCCAGTTATGGGCAGAATGTGACCACAGCTTGGAAGGGGGTCGAGTGGGTTTGGCTCTTGTGTTTATGGTTTTTGGGGAGGTGGTGGTAGCTCTTCAACTTTTACATTTGGAGATCTAATTAGATGAGGTGCTTGGGAGTAGAGTTGTCAGTATAAGTTTTGTGGAGAGTGTTGCTGATAAGTCTGTGGCAAAGGCACATACTGTGCTGCTGTTGACGATCCTTATAACGAAAATTGGACCATCAATGGGCTCAAAAAACCAATAAAGATAAAGCATAATGTAGATATTTGTATTCGAATAACGTTTGTGCAGGCATATATAGAATATATTTGAGTACAGGGACCATGATGCAAAAGATGAAGGAAAATAGGCACAGGCCCAGGTCGGCCGACCTGGCTAGGTCGGGCGACTTGGCCTAGCACCCATTCGATCCCAACTTTCCTGCAGGCAAAGAAGCACGCTAAGAGATGATCGTGGATGCTGAATCATGGTCAGTTGATGTCAAGGGTGAGGGATGAGCCACGTGTCACTCCCATGGATTGAAGGGCCCACACCTCAACTCAAATGCATGCAAAACGAGTATACCCACCTAGAACCGTCATAAGGACCCACATGGCAGTCTACAAGAGAGGAGTGGGCCGAAAGGCGGCGGAGCCAGGTCGGCCGACCTGGCTAGGTCGGTGTTGCTATTTTTAACGGTCACAGATAAATTCGCAAGCGTACGGACACCGATGTCCCGCACTGTTGGTATTTTTAACGATCACAGATAAATCCGCAAGCGTACGGATACCGATGTAGCTTTCACCCGAGAGTATTCCAGGGTATCGAATCCACAGGGAACGTGTGTGTACTAGTGACGAGTTAAGAACGACCAAGGACAAAAGAAGTGATAAATGTGTAGAAAGTAGAGAGGGTTATTTCTAGGTATTCTGGATAATCAAAGGATGAGCTCAAGTTGTTTACTGTATTATTTGCTTCGAGACGCCCAACCGTCCTAGCCTCAGAAAGGGATGAGAAGGGTGCTAGCCAAGCCAAGCAATGGTCCTACTACTCTCTAGTGCTTCTCACGTGGTGGACTACGTAGGCCGTCAGGGCTGTCACCACCTGGGGCTACCACTACAAATCCGTGGCACTAGACGCACTCCAAGGTATTCAACATGTCTAGACATCCATCTACTCAATTAAATACTATCTTAGCTTTGCAAGTACTAGGACACTTATCACAGCAAGGAGCCCACAAGTAAATAAAGTAAAGCTTGAACTTAATTAAATATTAATCCAAAAATATAAAGAAAATACCCGGATGATACTCGAACCTGAGCCGCATCCGCCGAGGTACAAGAAGAGGAGAGGAGCCGACATCCCCGACTTCTCCCGGACTCTCACCTCACCTCTCACATATTCTAACACTACATTGGATATTTGCCTTGAGCTTTGCTTCACTTCCTTGTGTGTTGAATGAGGGGATGAGGCCCTCTATTTATAGTAGAGGAGGTGGCTTGGGAGAGTGAAGATGCTCCCTAGGTCCTAGGGAATATTCCCCTTTTCCTTCTCTCCTCCCTCCACCTGGCTTCCGCAACCGACGTAGGAACGTCGGTGGATGCCAGAAACATGCGCCACATCCTCCTGGAGGCGGTGGGGGTGCAGAACCGGAGGGAACCAGTCAAACCGTAGAAAACCAGGTGCAGAACTTTGGTGGAGCAGAGAACCGAAGAAAAACCAGAGAGAATCTGGACCTTATCCTTCCCTGTGAGCTGCGGAGGGAAGAAAACCAGGATCTATGGGTGAAATCGGTCGGCTCGACGGCTCTCTCCCGGGAGAACCCCGCAAAGCCGGTGCTGACCGCGCCTCCTCCCGAGTCCTCAAGTAAAACCGACCGCCCGTCCACTCCGCTCGCGCCACGTGTCCCCGTCCCGCGCGTGGAGCGAAGCGCGCGCCTGCGCGTTGACGCGGCCAGTCAAGCGCGGCCACCTGGCCCGGCTTGGTCAATTCATCGGGCCCGGCCTGCCCGAGTGGGCTGCCTACGTTGGCTGGGCCGGCTGGCCACCTGGGCCTGCACCTGACTACGTCGGGGTGCTGACGTCACGCTGACGTGAGCACCCCTTATTGTTTTGTGCAATTCATATCTTCTTCATCCGAGCTCCAAATTATATAAATAATATATTTATTTCGATCATCTCGATGAGCTCTTCGCAATGGCGTACTCCACTTGGGGATTTGAGATAAGTTATGATAATGATATATTTGGATCCATCTCAACCCTTAGTATCATTTTTGGCATTTCCTGCAAGATAAGAAAAAACACCAACACTCGTGGAATTTCTTAGTATTGAACCCTATCATTACATTTAGTGTTTATTTTTCAAGCATTTTCTGTAAGAATTGATGGTCAAAAGTGGTACTTAAGGACCGTCAACAAGCTCCCCCACACTTAGCCTTTACTCGCCCTCGAGTAAAGTTCAAAGACTAAGGTGGAACAAAATAAACCCTTTTGATATGATGCAAGCATATAAAATATTCCAAGACATACCTGCACTTGTGATTTTGAAGTGTCTATCATGTCATCTTGGATGGTTGAAGAAAGGAACGGCCTTGATTCAAGTCATCTCCACTCCTCTGTTAAGTAACTTGGGTTTTTGATAATTTTTTCAAAAAAAAACCTTACCTAGCTCCTCAATTGATTCTCTCAAATCGCTCAATGTGTATGATTCCTCACCAAGGCATTAATTTGCCACCTTTCACCCTACTTCTAAAAAGGCTTATGTGGAGCTCATGGTAGGGGTAAGGATAAAGCATACATGTATCACATATATTGCAGAGTCAAAACCGGATCCAAGAAGAAAACAAGTCATACAATCTGATCAAGATGTGCATGTGTGTCGAAAAAATGGAGGGTTTATGAGAAATTATGATAACACCTTTTTGGATGATCTCTCTCATTTGAATTTAATTTGAGAACATGGCTATCTCTCTCTTTTTTTCTTTTCTCTTTTTTTTATGCTCAATGCTTTTATGAGCATGTATTTTTTCTCTTCTTTTTCTTGGACCTTCATGTGTCCAAAATGTTTTTCTATAGCCCATGTCTCTTTTGGAAATGATATTCGAAGAGAGATTCATAAAACACATGGAGCATTTATTTGGTGGATGAATGGATATTGCTAACTTCCAGTGTAGAAGTTTAGCATATGTATGTGGAGTGTACGTGATCTTGATCCAGAAAGCATGAAGAATATCTTACAAGGGTCACAACAATTTGACAAAGCTCAATGCAATAACAAGCAGCATATGTATGATGTTTTCAATGTGAACAACATATGGCTTTGGTAGGAATGGAATGTCATTAGGAGCTTTGCAAGGCTATTGATTTTAAACTTTTACAAGAAAAACATCCCAAGTACTTTATACAGAAAGAGCAAGATTCATCTTATCATACCATATCTCATTCATCAACCATTTAGATAGCATGTTTTCCTAAAGATATATGTTCACAAGCAACAGATGTATGTGCAAGGAATAAAGAATATGCAAGCCAATCAAGGATGAGCAAATAAACCAAAGGAGCAACAAGTTTTATTTGAGTTTAATTTTGATGATTATCTCAAGATTACTTTAAACTCATGAATGAGAGAGGATGAGGGATTTACATGCAAACCATCGCATTGGACGAAATGGGAGACATCCCGACTGTTGTGATCTTTTTGATGTTGGTCCATGCGATGTTGCATGCATAGTCATCGGTGGTCTTGAATGTGTGAACGTGAAGAAGACCGAAAGACCCCCACACTTGATCTTGTACGTGCGTTTATTCGAAACAAGGTGGAAACAAGCAATAGCTCTACTGACCTTACAAACTAGGGAGCCTGGTCTTTATTGGAATTCAAATATTTTTGGTGTTCTTAAGTTTTACAAATTTTTATGGCTTTTTTATTATTATTTTTCATGGCATACAAAACTTAGCTGGAGGATTGGCCAAAAGATTTGTCCATTGTTCATCTTGTTTCATTGTGCAAATTTCTTCCATGTGACTAAAGGTGTTGAAATGTTGAAGTTATGCTCGCCATCCTTTAGTCATCCTTCATCCCTGCAAAAAGTTAGTGGACCACAAATACCCGTAGGACTATATTGAAAAAATCATTATTGCCATTCGGTTAGTTGTTCACATCCATGCTTAAAAATAAATTGGTCGTTGACATCGTTAAGCGTAGATCATGTTTGCCATTATTTTGAATTTTATGTTCAAGAGTTTTTTTGTCAAATTTTGATTTTTCACCACTTTTTTTAAGCATAACTCAAACAAGGCTGAATTGCATCAACATGATCACAAGGGGGATTTTTCAATATACTCATAGTGAACCTTCGAAAGGTGATCTGTACCTCATTGTATGTTGTGCATCATTGTTGCAGTGCATCCAGTGCCTTGGTTTATCTCCAATTTGAATCAAGCTTAACGACTTACCCACTTGAATTTGAAATCTTTCCTGCAAGGGTTAGTCCATACATACAACCAATATCTATAAAGGCATTGCTCCAAGGTTTATTAATCAAACTTGACACCATGTCTAATTTGATTAAAGAAGACTATTTAACCTAAGCACCACGCTTAATTTAAAAAGCTTATGAATGTATTCTAGGTGTACATTCAAACCAGAACATACGAGCATAGATAAAGGAGGCATGAGAACATGATCAAGCTATTTCCGAATGGAGATAAACATGAGTTGGTAGATAAATGGTGAACTTCGGGTTACCACCCAGAATGACTTTCTTTTATGTCAAAAGCAAGACATTCCACTTACCTTAGCATACTCACCGCTGGCGTTAAATGATGAGTTTAGAATTTCCATTGCGGTAGCTCCTTGGATCTTGATGACATTATTAACGGTGACGTGGTCCCTCGTGGATAGCATGTGTGCGCTAAATGTTGGGGTGTTTCCAACAAGTAGCTGGCACATATGCAAAACACGAGAATGCAACAATCGTCTTTTCTCATGAAAGCATTGTCACACCCGGATTTACGAAGGAAATCTGAATGCTACTATATGTGTACCCAAGAAGTCTTAAACACACATATAGCTCCAGAATAAGGTAAATCAAAGTAAACCAGTGCTTGAATTACAAAGAAACTATTACAAAAGACAAGAGTCTAAAACAAACCACATCGGAAGTCTAATTTTCTATCTCTCACGATGAAGTCTCCAATCCACAGGGACGCCGGCTGGTGAACCACAACCTAGAGTTCTTGGAACACTTCTGAAAATCTTCGACTGCTGCCTCATCTGAGTACCCATCCGGGATTTTGTGGAATAATTGCAAGTGTAAGTAAACCAACATTACTTAACAAATATAACATGAGACATGAAGGCGTAAAAGGCTTGACACGGTTTAACTGCGATAAGCACTTTTAGTTGGTCAATTTTAACATTGAACCAAGTTACTAAAATGTCATAGGTAAACCTATAACCCAATTAAGTATGAATAGAGAAGTATCATAATATCATCATCATTTCTTTATCAAGTTCATTTAAACATCACCATGGTAAAAGTCACCATTCAAAAAGGATCCAGGCCACTCGTAACCGTAAGTATGGCTGATATATCAGTTTTCACTCTGCAGAGGTTGTACACTTTCCCCACTGGTCGTGATTCCCGTGATTCCCGGGTTTGCAAGGCCCATTTCACACTTCCTTAGGTATGCGGCTCGGTTTCACTACGAGACCTTTCGAAAGTCCCTCTAAAAAGCTAAGGGCCGCTGAGGTTTCAACATAGGCGCATGAACCCAACTCCCGAGATCAACGAAACATCCAGGGCGCAACGTGAGTGGGTTGATGGCGTTCAGGGCGCAACGTGAACAAAATGCCTATGGACATCAAGGCGCAAGGTGAGTCCGTCCCCAAGCAGATCAGGCTCATACTTCAACCACGGTTCCCCCCTAACGCCTTTCGGTAACCCCCGCTAGTTAGAGTTGTACTTAGCCAAGACCAAAGCCATATAGTTCTCGTGGTTGCACTGTTTTTCTGGGTTGCCACTTTAAGATAGAAACCATAACAAGTGATGCCTAGAACAAAGCACAAAACACATGTTCCAGTTTAAAGGTTGTCTAGAACAAAGCACACATCACATGTTCCAGATTAAGGGGCGCCTAGAACAAAGCACATAGCACATGTTCCAGATCGCGAATTGCCTAGAACAAAGCACACAACACATGTTCTAGAACAAGGGTTGCCGAGAACAAAGCACACAGCACATGTTCCAGCCTCCTAACCATGTTGCTAAAAAGCAAGTTTTAATCATTCACCATTAATCATCAATAATAGGTATCAAGTATCATCATTCAGCGGCATCCAGTTGCATAGCCTAGCACATTATTACCCATAAATGCATAACCCAGGTTGAACAAGAAAGTAAGGTTTAAGAATACTAGGGCTAACCTAGAACAGATTAACTCATGCATGAATTTAAGTGAATATTAATGGTGTATAGGTATCAAGGAATTCTCGTATTATACTTGCCTTCCTCAAAGTATTGCCAGTAATTCTCTTCTTCAAAACCCTGCTCTCCTTCAACGTCGAGCAGCTCACCGATTGGCACGATCAACACCAGCACACAAGATACATCTAACAAAGCAATACACCAATCAATACAACAGTTTTGAAAAGGGCACTACTAGAAAACACTAACTGCTACGAACTCGGAAGCGCAAGAAACACTAGGACAGAGCTAAGGTCAAAAAGGTTTGGGCTATTAAAAGGTCAAGGCATAATGGTACAAAGAACATAAGCTGGAGTTATTTTGGTTGAGGACAAATAGATTGTGACATCATCAAGGCATGAACATGATGTCATCAAGGAATATTGGAATAAAGCTTCAATGGAATTTTGTATAAATGGATCAACAAACTTTAGTACATGCACATACAATTCAACATACTATTTAAATAACTAGATTTCACATATGTGGCCACAATATATGAATTTAGTATTAAAATAATACACTGGAATTACAGTGGTTCATATACTGAATATTTATTAAGCCAATAGACAAATTACCATAAGATAGAAATACAAGGTATAGGCAGATCATGTGGCAAAACAAAAGGATGAAATTTGGATAGGTTATGATTGCCATGAAAGCTTGGGCTCTGCCGCACCTATGGGCAAGACACAAGGCTGGTTGTAAAAGCCTAATCATCTTTTATTTAGAAGAGCTAATTTAAATTGACCATCAATCAAATTAATTACTAAATTAATTCCAAAAACAATTTTTATGGAAGACAGCACCACCAACATGTAGCTTAGGTTACTATGAAGCTAACGTAACTTGAACGGATCGAATCGGACCTAAAACGTGCAATCTATGTGTTTCACAAGGCTGCAGGGACCTAAACATAATTAACTATAGTTTCTAGGGGCTAGCTGGTAAAATTTTCAAGGCACAGCAAATAGTGCTCGCAAAAGGGCCAAAACTGAGGGTTCAAAGTGCAAAAGAGCACAATCATGGTTCAACTGCGGGACTTCAAAGACCCAGGGGGGTTTTCTGCTAAAAGGCCAAGACACAAGGTGGATGGCGGGTTGATTTCCTAAAACTCCAGGGGTATCTGGCTTTTAATCCTGGCCGCTCGTCATCGATCGGACGGTCCAGATCTCGCCGCTCCTCTCGGCTGCCGGAGACAGACCGGAAGCGGCGGCGACGGGCTGGGCGCGACGGCGGCTCGCCGGAGCTCCACGGCCCAGGCGCTACGGGGCACCGTTCGGCTTGCAGTTTGGATGGGAAGGAGGAGGAGACTGCTGCGAACGTTACCTAGGGATCGAGGACGTCGATTGGTCGGCGGAGAAGCAGGACGTCGCTGCGGGGCGGCCGGTCTCATCGGGGTTGCGGTGGGTGTGGCTGCGGCCGCGATTTGGATCTGCTGGGCATCGGGGTTGCGGCGAGGGACTCCTGCGCAGGCGAAGGAGGGGTCAATGGTGAGAGCAAAGCCCCTACAACGGCGAATTGAAGTGGTGGTGGCGGCGCATACCGACGACGATGGCGAGGTGCAGCAGATGCAGAAAAGAGGGAGAGAAGGAGGGCACCAGGGTTTTATAACGCGAGGAGCAGGGATAGGCTCGGCGGATCGGAGCGTGGCGCGAGATTATCTTACGGAGGTTGCGCGGGGTGGCATGCAGTGCGGCAGCGTCCACTCGGGCAGGGAGAGAGGGGCGGAGGAAGTGGATGACATGCGGGCCCGCGAGGCAGTGAGATGAGGAGGCTGACGGGCGGGGCCCGGATGGCAGCAGGAGAAATGGGAGCGGGCCGCTGTTGGCTAGGCCGGGCCTGTATCGGAGAAAGTAAACTCGGAGAGAGTTCGGGGGTGAAATGTGAACTTATCTGTTTGGGATTAGATGGGCTCGGCCCATTAGGGCAGATAGGAACCTATTCGAGAACCTAATCGGGTTTTTAAAACAAACTCACACAACTACCATTATGCATCTTGGCATGAAAGCAACACTCACTTTCTATTTAATTCTGGCCAAACTTTAGGATTTATTGGAGACTCTAAGAGGGCCAAAAACCAGGGTGTGACAAGCATGCACACAAACCAAGGATGCAAGGCAAGGTGGAGCTAGAAGGCATATGGGGACTACCGAGGTGCAACGGCTCTGTGGCTTGCACACCTAGATGTCTTAATCCCACTAAGCCTTGCTGGCTAATTTTTTTGTTTTTTATATGCAATTATGGTTGGGAAATAAATATGCCAACTAATTTAAAATGCATGAACAAAACAAACATGCTGTGAGATTGGAAATCCAAATGAGGGCAAAATAAAACATGATATGCAATTCGTAAGAAACTCGAGGCCTGGCATTTCTCAAAGTGCAAACTGATCAACCTTTTGAACTGAATGACGTGGTGGGAGTCAGTTCCATTTAACCCTATTGATCGGTCTACCAACCACGTTTGGCAATTAACCGACCCCATAGGGGCTGCAATGAGTTGGACTAGGAACCCAAATAGATAGGTGATGAAAGATTTCGCCACGCACCTAGGCTAGGCACAGTGCCCGAATACAGTTCAAAGCCGAGGAGCCACCCATTCAAAAAGAAGGCACAAGAGTTTGCTTGCAAATGATGTGCAACATGAATGCTTCGAAACAAATATGATGTGCAACATGAATGATTGCAAATGCAAGGGATAATGCCTGGTTACCTCTAGGCAAGCATTTAGGATTTTTTTAATTTTTTTGATAGCATGAAAGGATACATGAACTGGCATCATCTATAAACCAAAGATAAAATTTGGCGTTAATGGAACTTGTCATGAGATACGTACAAACCTCCCCCACACTTGGATTTTTGTGTCATTGGACAACAAAATCAAGTGTGTGTCGGCCTCCTTCAAGTTTTGTTCCATTTCCAAAACTTACCATGGTGTTGCAGATGATGTAGCTCTCATGTTCTTAAGCATAGTACACTCGTCGTTCTTTTTTGTTTCAACCGGTAATGGTTAGCGATGAAAAATACCCGAAGTAAAACTGAATCGAAGAACATGCTCTTGCTAGTTTTTTTATGTGAAAGATGGATGAGTATTGATGAAAATGAATGGTAAAGATAAATGAAATGATGTGATGGTATGGATGGGGATACATGGGCAAACTCGGTTCGACACTGTTGGTATTTCTTAGCATCACTACTTAGAGTAGCAATGGTACGAGAGATACTTCATCGTAAATCTAGACGTTACAGATATTCTGCAAGCGCACAGAAGTACGTTGTAGCATTTCACCCGGGAGTATTCCAGAGTATCGTTATTTGTTTATCCGCAGGAAAAGCGTTTAGTTAAAAGAGAGATGTGCCATCCAATGCTCTTACGTACAACAGTATTAATGTACCATAATCTAAACAGGGGTAAAAGATATAGAAGTGAATGATTGGGTTGACACACAGAAGTTCATTGCTCATCATTATGTTAGTCTTAGTTAGCATAGTACACTAGTGAAGATTAACAAGGGTTCATTAGCATCATACTTATGGAACTTGGATATACTACAATACCCTATACAAGCTCATTCAATGATCGTATGCAAGAGGACACATCGAGGTATCCAGTGGTTCCCTCATCAAGGGACGACAGTAGGACGTCTTATCATAAAGGCCTAATACCCACTCCTGTATGTGGAGGATTACAAAGGACGGACAGGGCTGTCACCACCTGCCGCCTACCTCTACTAATCCGTGGGGCAGCGGTACCCTCAATAGTATACTGTATCCCAAACACCATGTTTGCAATACGAGATACAACTCTATCTATCACGTTAATAAATAGAGCAACCAAAAGGCACATTGAGCCAATGCCATTGCATACATTCACTTGATTGAGGTGTAAGACATAAGTAGTATATACTAAGTAGATAAGGTATAACTGAAGCATACAACATAAGTATGAAGGTATTTCCATTAAGGTCAGAGTATTACAAGTAAGAGAATACAAGAACTGAACTCTAGAACTTACCAAGACTCCTTCAGAAGCCCTTCAGAAGATCTAACACTATGACTATCACTACTAATTCTAAGACTAAGCTTGTAGCAAAGGAGAGCTCTTCTTCTGGTGTGTGTTGAGTACGGCGCCCTTTGCAGGTATTTATAGCATCACAGGGGCGGTTGGAGCCAGCCAGAGTCGGTTGAGACCGTTTGGAGGTGGGCCTAGGTCGGCCGAATTCCCCACGTCGGCCGACCCTTGGATCCACCGTCCTCAGCAACGCACGGCTCTGATGAACTCCTGATGACGGTTTACAGGTACTGGTCAAGGGTGAACCGAAACGGCCGCAGGGCCAGGTTTTCCGACCTACCTGAGTCGGCCGACCTGGTTCCGCCGCCATTCGGCCCCACTCTTCTCTGGTAGACTTCCATGTGGGTCCTCATGACGGTTCCAGGTGGGTATACTTCATTTGGGTGCAATTGTGTTGATGTGTGGGCCCTTCAATCCATGGGAGTGACACGTGGCTCATCCTCACCCATGACTTGAACCGACGATGAATCAACGTCCATGATCCTTCCTCAGTATGCTTCTTGACCTGTGTCGAGATTGAGCTTGATCGGGGTTCATGCCAGGTCGCCCGACCTTGCCAGGTCGGCCGACCTGGGCCTGTGCCCAGTTTTGCCCATCTTTTGCAGCGTAGTCCCTGTACTCAAATATATTCCAGATATGCATGGTATACCATTATTTGAATACTAATGTCTAAGTTATGCCTTGATCTTTATTGGTTTCTGAGCCTATTGACGGTCGGATTTTATGTTATAAGGACCGTCAACAACTCCCCCAAGCTTAACCCTTGCTCGTCCCGAGCAAAGATTGGAACTTTCAGGCTCAGTGGATCAGGAGTTGCTTCCTCATTACTCCTCAAAAATACCAGTGGTTCAGCAAGATATTCTACCAAGGATTGAATGAGCTGGTAAAAATAAACTTCCCTTATTACCTTGGCTTTTCATGGGGCTTGTAGCTTCTCATTGTCTTGGGTGGTTGATGGCTAGAACGACTTAGACCAAGCACCTTTCCTTTTACCTTGCTTGACAATCAAACCAGAGGTTTTGGGATTTTCAAAAGGTGGAGTTCCTTAGGTGGTACTCTCAGGTCACTCATGGCGTATTTCCTTACCAATTTCCTCTCTCAACTCTCATGTCACTCATTGGAGTGGAGCTTGTGCTAGGAGAGCTACATTGCATACTTGCAATGCACATATTGTAAAGTCAAAATCAGTATTCAAAAAGAAATAAGTCATACTCTCAAACCAAGATGTGCACATGTGTGTATGTCATAGAAGATGATAGCTCTCTTTTTTTTTACAGGTCCCTCTTCCTCCTTTTTTTTATAAAGTTGCTTTTTAGAGACATGGCTTTATTTTTGAACTAAGAGCCTTTATTTGCTCTCTCTTCTTCTTCTTCTTCTTTTTTTCTTCTTGGACCTTCATGTGTCCAAATACATATATATATATTTTTCAGCTCCATGTCTCTTTTTGCAACAAAGTTAGGGAAGAGTACCAAGCTTTATGTAGAGCTTTTATTTTGTTGATGGATGGGTGTCATGTTCACTTCCAGAGTAGAAGCATAACATGTATATTGTGGCGTGTACGTGACCTTGGTTTTGAAAGCATGAAGTAAATCTCTAAGAATCACAGTGACCTTGACAAAACTCATTGCAAAACAAGTTGCTTATGTAGGAGTTCAAAACATTATGAGCTTTGGTAGGGAATTTAATCACCATAAGGAACTCTCTGTTTTATTTTAGAAGAGAAAACTCCGATTATCAAGTCCAGCTTAGTAAGATCTTAGGGCACTTAGATCTTATCATATCTTAGCTAACAACAACCTAGACCAGAGCATGCTTATGCTACCCACAGATAGACAAGATAACAGAAAAGATCATGCTCGACCAGCAAACTCAAAACTTAAGAGAATAACAGGTTGAAACATAGGTACAAGAGAGGAATAAGAGCAACTTTTCATCATATCCAAAGGAAAAGATTTAAGCATAGACTTAAAACATTTATGGGATTATTATAGATGGCTCTCATTTACTAACTTTATTTGAATGAAAAACTTTATTTCAATATACTTACCTGAACTTACCTGGTGGAGGGTCCTCCCCCAAGCTAGTTTGTTAACACCGATGTACCTGTCGGCACAGGACTCGTGTTTTACGTCGTCGAGCGAAGACGACTCCGTTGTAGGATTCAACTTGACGAAGCAGCATCTGACCCTGGAGATGAGGATACAGATGATTTAACCCGCCATACCTATTTTCTTTTTTTCTAGCGGTCAACAGCCTGTTCCGGTGTTTTCTTCGTCTGTGCTTTTGCACCTCGTGTAGACTTCTTGTTGTGCTTTGCATAATACCGGATGGGGAAATCCTTCTCCCAGAACTTCTCCATGAACTTAATTAAGCTGTCTTTCTCTGGATGCGTCACCTCTACCTCTTTGACGTTCTGACTGTTTCTCCCGTACTTAATCTTGATCATGGAGCATTGCTCCACCTTTGGCCTGAACTCAAACTTCTCCTTCCTTCCATTAATGTTGAGCTGGATCTCTCCAGCACCCACATTAATGTGAGCGTCTGCCGTGCTCAAGAAGGGTCGTCCAAGGATGAGCGATGAATCGTTGCTCATGTCCATGTCCAGTACCACGAAGTCGACAGGAACGAAGCAATCCCGGATGCGCACCGGAATGTCCTCCGCTATCCCCTCCAGGTAGCGAACCGTGGAATCGGCCAACTGCAGTCTCATGGGAGTAGGAGACAAGGTAGTATAGTTGAGTCGGTCAAAAACTACCTTTGGCATTACGCTGACACTTGCTCCTAGATCACAGAGCGCATGCTCAAAGTGTTGTGTCCCGATTGTACATGTGATGGTGGGACATCCTGGATCCTTCTTCTTCTCCGGGACTTTATTTAGGATTGCTGCATTGCACTCCTCAGTCAGCTTTACGACCTCGGTACTTGGGAGTGGACGTTTGTTGTTGAGAATGTCCCTCAAGTACTTTGCATAGGTCGGTACCTGCATAGCATCCAGCAAAGGTACATGTATATTCAATTTCTGTATGACTTCTACGAACCTGGCGAATTGTTCATCAGCGGATGGTTTCTTTTGACGCTGCGGGAATGGCAAGCCGTTGGAGTCGTAAAACTCATGCGGCGCGGTCTGTCCAGCTGGTGCTAGTTCGGCTTCTGGCTCTTCTTCCACAGTAGGGATCTCCTTTCTTGGTGCTGCTGTTTTCTCTGCATGGTTAGGGGGAACCGGGTCCCGAGTAGCCTTTCCGCTCCTCGTGGATACAGCCTTAACATTTTCAAATAACGAATCCGGCTGTCCGGGAATTCACCCCTTATCACCAGACGGAACAGCGGCAGCTAACTGCGCTAATTGGGTTTCTAACATCTTATTAAAACTCAGCTGGCTTTGGAAGGTGGAGGACAAACTTTCTATTTTAGAGTTTATGCCCTCCAGAGCCTTATCATTAACAGCAAGCCTCTTGGAGATAGACTCATTAATCTTGGCCTGACCAAGGACAAGATCTTTAAGAGAAGGTTGATTGGAGAAAGAGTTATTATTGTTACCTCCCTGGTAAAATGGGCGTTGCTGATTCCAGTTCCCTTGAGGTCGGTACCCGTTGTTGCCGTTCACGAACTGTACCTCCTCTTGTGTCTCGGGGCAGTTGTTCCCCGAGTGGCCAGTTTCTCCACAGACTTCACACGTCATGTGTGAGTCCAGTGGCCCTTCGTTGTCGGCGCCTCCATCCTTGGTGCGGTCATCAAGGCGCTTCATAAAAAGTCCATCTTAGCGGCCAGCATGTCCACCTCCTTCACGGTGTGCATACCGCGTTTGCGTCCTTGAAGACGGTCGTCATTTCAGGATTGGTTTGACACCATCTTCTCGATGAGAAGCTTGGCGGCGTTAACCGTCAAGGAGAGGAATGCCCCTCCAGCAGCAGCATCCATGTGTTCACGGGCTGTTTGAGACAGCCCATGGTAGAAGTTCTGAAGCAGGAGCCACTCTTGCATGCCATGGTGGGGGCATGCCAGAATGTAATCCTGAAAGCGATCCCACGCTTCCGGGACCGTCTCCCCGGACTCTTGCTGAAAGCTGAAAATTCTTCCCCGAAGGGCATTGGTTTTCCCAATGGGGAAGAACTTCGCCAAGAACGCGTTGGAGCACTTGGTCCATGTATTCACCGCCTCACGGTTGGAATAGAACCATTGTTTGGCTCTACCCAGCAGCGAGAACGGAAATAGACGGAGCCTGATGGCCTCTTGATCCACCCCTCGGATGGTGACGGTACTGCACACCTCCATGAAGTGTTGCAGGTGAGCACTGGCGTCCTCATTGGCTTTCCCACAGAAGGGGCTAGCCTGCACCATGTTGATAAGTGGAGCCTTCACCTCAAAAGCATGATCCCCCACTTCCACTGTTGGACCCGTAGGGATCTGGGCAGCGGACGGAGCGGAGTAGTCACGAATGGTTCTGTCGACCATGGCTTTTTCCGGTTGGGGTGCTATGGGAGCGGGTTGTTCTCCTTGGTTGGAGGATTCTCCGATGACTGGTTCGGTTTCCGACAAGAACACCTGAGGGATTACGACACGAGAGCGTACCCTCCTTCCTATGGTATTTGGGTTCTCGACGTAGTTGGATGGTAGTTGGAAACCAATCATGCACTATCCCGTTTCACATCACAGAGAAACAGAGCGAAAAGGGTAAACCTGCTAGATTACTGGCAATTAATTTTGTTGCACGAAATGCATGGATGTTCAAATCTCTTTAACCACTTGCTTTCCCCGGCAACGGCGCCAAAAATGCTTGTTGGTATTTCTTAGCATCACTACTTAGAGTAGTAATGGTACTAGAGATACTTCATCGTAAATCTAGACGTTACAGATATTCTGCAAGCGCACAGAAGTACGTTGTAGCATTTCACCCGGGAGTATTCCAGAGTATCGTTATTTGTTTATTCGTAGGGAAAGCGTTTAGTTAAAAGAGAGATGTGCCATCCAATGCTCTTACGTACAACAGTATTAATGTACCATAATCTAAACAGGGGTAAAAGATATAGAAGTGAATGATTGGGTTGACACACAGAAGTTCATTGCTCATCATTATATTAGTCTTAGTTAGCATAGTACACTAGTGAAGATTAACAAGGGTTCATTAGCATCATACTTATGGAACTTGGATATACTACAATACCCTATACAAGCTCATTCAATGATCGTATGCAAGAGGACACATCGAGGTATCCAGTGGTTCCCTCATCAAGGGACGACAGTAGGACGTCTTATCATAAAGGCCTAATACCCACTCCCGTACGTGGAGGATTACAAAGGACGGACAGGGCTGTCACCACCTGCCGCCTACCTCTACTAATCCGTGGGGCAGCAGTACCCTCAATATATACCGTATCCCAAACACCATGTTTGCAATACGAGATACAACTCTATCTATCACGTTAATAAATAGAGCAACCAAAAGGCACATTGAGCCAATGCCATAGCATACATTCACTTGATTGAGGTGTAAGACATAAGTAGTATATACTAAGTAGATAAGGTATAACTGAAGCATACAACATAAGTATGAAGGTATTTCCATTAAGCTCAGAGTATTACAAGTAAGTAAGAGAATACAAGAACTGAACTCTAGAACTTACCGAGACTCCTTCAGAAGCCCTTCAGAAGATCTAACACTATGACTATCACTACTAAGGCTAAGACTAAGCTTGTAGCAAAGGAGAGCTCTTCTTCTGGTGTGTGTTGAGTACGGCGCCCTTTGCAGGTATTTATAGCATCACAGGGATGGTTGGAGCCAGCCAGAGTCGGTTGAGACCGTTTGGAGGTGGGCCTAGGTCGGCCGAATTCCCCACGTCGGCCGACCCTTGGATCCACCGTCTTCAGCAACGCACGGCTCTGATGAACTCCTGATGACGGTTTACAGGTACTGGTCAAGGGGGAACCGAAACGGCCGCAGGGCCAGGTCGGCCGACTTACCTGAGTCGGCCGACCTGGTTCCGCCGCCATTCGGCCCCACTCTTCTCTGGTAGACTTCCATGTGGGTCCTCATGACGGTTCCAGGTGGGTATACTTCATTTGGGTGCAATTGTGTTGATGTGTGGGCCCTTCAATCCATGGGAGTGACACGTGGCTCATCCTCACCCTTGACTTGAACCGACGATGAATCAACGTCCATGATCCTTCCTCAGTGTGCTTCTCGACCTGTGTCGAGATTGAGCTTGATCGGGGTTCATGCCAGGTCGCCCGACCTTGCCAGGTCGGCCGATCTGGGCCTGTGCCCAGTTTTACCCATCTTTTGCACTGTAGTCCCTGTACTCAAATATATTCCAGATATGCATGGTATACCATTATTTGAATACTAATGTCTAAGTTATGCCTTGATCTTTATTGGTTTTTGAGCCTATTGACGATCGGATTTTATGTTATAAGGACCGTCAACAGACACTAGTACAGCAACCATCCTCCGGCAACGGCGCAAGAAAGCTTGTTGGTATTTTTAACGATCACAGATAAATCCGCAAGCGTACGGATACCGATGTAGCTTTCACCCGAGAGTATTCCAGGGTATCGAATCCACAGGGAACGTGTGTGTACTAATGACGAGTTAAGAACGACCAAGGACAAAAGAAGTGATAAATGTGTAGAAGGTAGAGAGGGTTATTTTTAGGTATTCTGTATAATCAAAGGATGAGCTCAAGTTGTTTACTGTATTACTTGCTTCGGGACGCCCAACCGTCCTAGCCTCAGAATGGGATAAGAAGGGGGCTAGCCAAGCGAAGCAATGGTCCTACTACTCTCTAGTGCTTCTCACGTGGTGGACTACGTAGGCCGTCAGGGCTGTCACCACCTAGGGCTACCATTACAAATCCGTGGCACTAGGCGCACTCCAAGGTATTCAACATGACTAGACATCCATCTACTCAATTAAATACTATCTTAGCTTTGCAAGTACTAGGACACTTATCACAGCGAGGAGCCCACAAGTAAATAAAGTAAAGTTTGAACTTAATTAAATATTAATCCAGAAATACAAAGAAAATACCCGGATGATACTCGAACCTGAGCCACATCCACTGAGGTACAAGAAGAGGAGAGGAGCCGACATCCTCGACTTCTCCCGGACTCTCGCCTCACCTCTCCCTATTCTAATACTACATTGGATACTTGTCTTGAGCTTTGCTTCACTTCCTTGTGTGTTAAATGAGGGGGTGAGACCCTCTATTTATAGTAGAGGAGGTGGCTTGGGAGAGTGGAGATCCTCCCTAGGTGCTAGGGAATATTCCCCTTTTCCTTCTCTCCTCCCTCCACCTGGCTTCCATAACCGACGTAGGAACGTCGGTGGGCGCTAGAAATGTGCGCCACATATTCCTGGAGGCGGTGGGGGCACAGAACCAGAGCGAACCAGTGAAAACCATAGAAAACTGGGCACAAAACGTTGGTGGAGCAGAGAACCGAAGAAAAACTGGAGAGAATCCGGACCTTATCCTTCCCTGTAAGCTGCGAAGGGAAGAAAACCAGGATCTACGGGCGAAACTAGCCGGCTCGACGGCTCTCTCCCGCGAGAACCCCACAAAACTGGTGCTGACCGCGCCTCCTCCTGAGTCCTCACGTAAAACCGGCCGCCCGTCCACTTCGCTCGCGCCACGTGTCCCCGTCCCTCGCGCGGAGCGGAGCGCGCGCCCGCGCATTGACGCGACCACCTGGCCCGGCTTGGTCAATTGCTCGGGCCCGGCCTGCCCGAGTGGGCTGCCTGCGCTGGCTGGCCACTTGGGCCTGCACCAGATGACGTCAGGGTGCTGATGTCAGCGTGACGTCAGCACCCCTTACTGTTTTGTGCAATTTATATCTTCTTCATCCGAGCTCCAAATTATATAAATAATATATTTATTTCGATCATCTCGATGAGCTCTTCACAATGGCATACTCCACTTGGGAATTTGAAATAAGTTATGATAATGATATATTCGGATCCATTTCAACCCTTAGTGTCAATTTTGGCATTTCCTGCAAGACAAGAGAAAACACCAACACTCGTGGAATTCGTTAGTATTGAACCCTATCACTATGTTTAGTGTTTATATTTCAAGCATTTTCTGCAGGAATTGACAGTCAAAAGTGGTACTTAAGGACCATCAACAGTTGGCCGACCAGGCCCTGCGGCCGTTTCGCCCCTCCCTTGACTAGTACCTGTAAACCGCCATCAGGATTCCATCTCAACTGTGCAATGCCCAAGCCGGTGCATCCAAGGGTCGGCCGACGCGCCCACTTTGGCCGACCTAGGCCCACAGCCTAATGGCCTCTACTGCCTCTGGCTGATCCTCCACCGCCTATGGATGCTATAAATACCTGCAAGGGGCGCCGTACACAAGACACTAGAAGAAGAGCTCTCCTTTGCTATAAGCTTAATCTTAGTCTTAGTAGTGATAGTTCTAGTAGTTGAGCTTCTGAAGGGCTTCCGGAGGAGTCTTGGTAAGTTCTAGAGTTAAGCTTTTGTATCTCTTTACTTACCTGTAATACTTTGAGTTTAATGGAAGTATCTTCATACTTATGTTGTATGCCTCAATTGTACTTTACTTACTTAGTATATACTACTTATGTCTTGCACCTTATTCAAGTTGACGTATGTTATGACATTGGCTCAATGTGCCTTATGGTTGTTGTATTTATTAACGTGATAGATAGAGTTGTATTTCGTATTGCAAACATGGTGTTTGGGTTATGGAATAATATTGAGGGTATCGCTGCCCGACGAATTAGTAGAGGTAGGCGGCAGGTGGTAACAGCCCTATCCGTCCTTTGTAATCCTCCATGTTCGGGAGATAATATTAGGCTTTTATGATAAGATGTCGTCCTGTCGTCCCTTGATGAGGGAACCACTAGACACCTCGATATGTCTTCTTGCATATGTCTCTCGTATGAGTTTGTATAGGGTATTGTAGTGTATCCAAGTTCCATTTGTATGATGCTAATGAACCCTTTGAGATCTTTACTAATGTTCTATTACTAACTAAGACTACTTAATGATGAGCAAAGAACTTCTGTGTGTCACGTTACCCATACACTTCCATATCCTTTACCCCTGTCTAGATTATGGTAGATTAATGTTGTTGTAAGTAAATACATTGGATGACACCTCTCTTTAACTAAATGCTTTCCCTGTAGATAAACAAATAACGATACTCTAGAATACTCCCGGGTGAAATGCTACAACATACTTCTGTGCGCTTGCAGAATCTCTGTAACGTTTAGATTTACATTGAGGCATCTCTAGTGCCATCACTAGTCTTGTGGTGACGCTAAGCTATGCCAACAAGCATTTCTGGCATCGTTGCTGGGGAAAGCAATGGTTAAAGAGTCGTGATCATCCATGTATTTAATATAGCATGATTAATTGCCAGTAATCTAGCAGGTTTACCCTTTTGCTCTGTTTCTCTGTGACGTGAAACAAGTTAGTGTATGACTGGTTTCCAATTACCATCCAACTATGTCGAGGACCCGAATACCATAGGAAGGAGGGTACGTTCTCGTGTCATAATCCCTCAGGTGTTCTTGTCAGAGACTGAGCCAGTCATCGGAGAGTCATCCAACCAAAGAGAAGAACCCGTTCCTATAGCACCCCATCCGGAAGAAGACATGGCCGAGAGGATGATCCATGACTACTCCGCCCCTTTCGCTGCCCAGATCCCAATAGGACCGGAAGTGGCTATGGGGGATCATGTATTTGAGCTCAAGGCCTCGCTGATCAACATAGTGCAGGCCAGCCCCTTCTGTGGAAAGGCCAATGAAGACGCTAGTGCCCACCTGTAGCATTTCCTGGAAGTGTGCAGCATCATCACCATCCGAGGAGTGGATCAAGAGGCAATCTGGCTCCGCTTGTTCCCGTTCTCACTGTTGGGTAGAGCCAAACAATGGTTCTACTTCAACCGTGATGCGGTGAACACGTGGACCAAATGCTCCAACGTGGTCCTGGCTAAGTTCTTCCCCATTGGGAAAACTAATGCCCTTCAGGGAAGAATTTCTAGCTTCCAGCAAGAGTCCGAAGAAACTGTATTGGAGGTGTGGGACCGTTTCCAGGAATATGTCCTGGCATGCCCACACCACGGCATGCAAGAGTGGCTCATGCTCCAGAACTTCTACCATGGGCTGTCCCAGACATCCCGTGAACATATGGACGCTGCCATTGGAGGGCATTCCTCTCCTTGACTGTGGCCGCCGCCAAGCTACTCATTGAGAAGATGGTGTCAAACCAAGCCTGGAACGATGACCGCCCTCAGGGGCGCAAGCGCGGTATGCACACCGTGAAAGAGGTGGACATGTTGGCCGCCAAGATGGATCTCGTCATGAAACGCCTCGATGACCGCACCAAGGATGGGGGTGCCAACAATGAAGGACCACTGGATTCACACATGACGTGTAAAGTCTATGGAGAAACTGGCCACTCAAGGAGCAACTGCCCCGAGACACAAGAGGAGGTACAGTTCGTAAACGGCAACAACGGGTACCGGCCTCAAGGGAACTGGAATCAGCAATGCCCATTCTACTAGGGAGGTAATAACAACAAGTCCTTTTCTAACCAACCCTCTCTGAAAGATCTGGTCTTTGGTCAGGCCAAGATCAACAAATCAATTTCTAAGAGGCTTGCTGCTAATGACAAGGCTCTGGAGGGCATAAACTCTAAGATAGAAAGTTTGTCCTCTACCTTCCAGAGCTAGCTGAGCTTTAACAAAATGCTAGAAACCAAGTTAGCTCAGCTAGCCGCCGCTATTCCTTCCAAAGACAAGGGACGAATCCCTGGGCAACCAGATTCTTCCTTTGAGAATGTAAAAGCTGTTTCTACGAGGAGCGGTAAAGCTACTCGGGATCCAGTTGTGCCTAACCATGCAGGAAAGACAGCAGCGCCAAGGAAGGAGATTCCAGCAGAGGAAGAAGAGCCTAAAGCCGAGCTAGCTCTAGCAGGAAGGACTACACCCCACGAGTTCTACGACACCAATGTTCTGTCTTTTCCTCAACACCAAAAGAAACCTTCGGTAGATGAACAATTCGCCAGGTTCGTAGAGGTCATTCAGAAGTTAAATATACATGTGCCGCTGTTGGATGCAATGCAGGTACCGACCTACGCCAAGTACTTGAAGGACATATTGAACAACAAACGTCCACTCTCAAGTACAGAGGTCGTAAAGTTAACAGAGGAGTGCAGTGCAACCATCTTGAACAAGGTCCCGGAAAAGAAGAAGGACCCAAGGTGTCCTACCATCACGTGCACAATCGGGACCCAGCGCTTCGAGCACGCACTCTGTGACTTAGGGGCAAGCGTCAGCGTCATGCTAAAGGTAGTCTTTTGACCACCTTAACTATACTACCTTGTCCCCTACTCCCATGAGACTGCAGTTGGCCGACTCTACGGTCCGCGGTCCGCTACCCGGAGGGGATAGCCGAGGATATTTTGGTGCACATCCAGGATTGCTTCGTACCTATTGACTTTGTAGTGCTGGACATGGATGTGAGCAATGACTCATCGCTCATCCTTGGGCGACCCTTCTTGAGCACTGCAGACGCTCACATTAATGTGGGTGCTGGAGAAATCCAGCTCCACATTAATGGAAAGAAGGAGAGGTTTGACTTTAGGCCAAAAGTGGAGCAATGCTCCATGATCAAGATCAAGTATGGGAGGAACAGTCAAAATGTTAAGGAGCTAGAAGTCACACCTCTAGAAAAGGACAGCTTGATAAAGTTCATGGAGAAGTTCTAGGAAAAGGACTTTACCATCTGGTATCATGCAAAGAACAAGAAGCCTATACGAGGTGCGAAAGCACAGGCAAAGAAAGCACCAGAACAAGCTGTCGACAGCCAGAAGAAGGTAAAGCAGGTATGGTGGGTTAAATCATCTGTATCCTCATCTCCAGGGTCAGATGCTGCTTCATCAAGCTAATCCAGTAAAGGAGACGTCATCACTCGGCGACGTAAAATACGAGTCCTGCGCCGACAGGTTCATCGGTATCAACAAAATAGCTTCGGGGAGGACCCCCAATCAGGTAAGTTCAGGTAAGCATTTATGAATAAAGGTTTCTTGGTTCATCGGTATCAACAAAATAGCTTCGGGGAGGACCCCCAATCAGGTAAGTTCAGGTAAGCATTTATAAATAAAGGTTTCTTCCAAAATAAAGTTAGTAAATGAGAGCTATCTAGATTAGTCCCTTAATGTTATAAGTTTTTGCTTAAAATCTTTATATTGGATATGATGAATAGTTGCTCTTATTTCTCTCTTGTACCTATGTTTCAACCTGCTATTCTCCTAAGCATTGAGTTTGCTGGTTGAGCATGATCATTTCTGTTATCTTATCTATTTGTGGGTAGCATATGCAAGCTCTAGTCTAGGTTGTTGATGGCTATGATATAATAAGATTCAAGTTACCTTAAGTTCTTACCAAGCAAGACTTGATGACTGGAGTTTTCTTTTAAAAAGAATAAAATAAAGAGTTCCTTATGGTGATTCAATTTTCTACCAAAGCTCATATTGTTTAAACCCCTATAAAAGCTACTTGTTGTTGCATTGAGTTTTGTCAAGATCATTGTGATTCTTAGAGACTTATTTCATGCTTTTAAAACTAGGGTCACGCGCACGCCACCATATATATGTTATACTTCTACTCTAGAAGTAAGCATGACATTCATCCATCCACCAAATAAAAAGCTCCACATAAAGTATGGTACTCTTCCCCAACTTTATTGCAAAAAGAGACTAAAAAATAATTTTTTGGACACATGAAGGTCCAAGTATGTAAAAAAAAGAGAAGAGCACATGAAAGCTCTCGGTTCAGGAAAACAAATATATATAGCCATGTCTCTAAAAGCAACTTTATTAAGGGAAGAGGAACTTGCAAAAAGGGAGCTATCATTCATCATGCCATCCACACACGTGCACATCCGTGTTTTAGAGTATGACTTACTTCTCTTTGAATCCTGGTTTTGACTTTACAATATGTGCAATGCAAGTAAGCTACAGAACTCTCCTAGCACAAACTCCACTTCAATGAGTGAAGAGTTGAGAGAGGATCTTGGTAAGGAAATACACCTTGAGTGACTCGAGAGTACCACCTAAGGAACTCTGCCTTTTTGAAAAAAAACTCCTAAATCTCTGGTAAGGTGCTTGGTCTAAGTCGTTCTGGCTATCAACCGCCCAAGACAAGGAGAAGCTACAAGCCCCATTCTGACCAAGGTAATAGGAGAAGTTTATTTTACCAGCTTATTCAATTCTTGGTAGAATATCTTGCTGAACCACTAGTACTTTTGAGGAGTAATGAGGAAGCAACTCCTGATCCACTGAGCCTAAGGTTCTAGTCTTTGCTCGGGACGAGCAAAGGGCTAAGCTTGGGGGAGTTGTTGACGGTCCTTATAACAAAAATCCGACCGTCAATGGGCTCAGAAAACCAATAAATATAAAGCATAATGTAGACATTTGTATTCAAATAATGTTTGTGTAGGCATATATAGAATATATTTGAGTAAAGGGACCGCGGTGCAAGAGATGAAGGAAAACGGGCACAGGCCCAGGTCGGCTGACCTAGCTAGACACCTTTGAGATGATAAGATGTCCTCCTGTCGTCCCTTGATGAGGGAACCACTAGACACCTCGATATGTCCTCTTGCATATGTCTCTCGTATGAGTTTGTATAGGGTATTGTAGTGTATCCAAGTTCCATTTTTATGATGCTAATGAACCCTTTGAGATCTTTACTAATGTTCTATTACTAACTAAGACTACTTAATGATGAGCAATGAACTTCTATGTATCACGTTACCCATACACTTCCATATCCTTTAGCCCTGTCTAGATTATGGTAGATTAATGTTGTTGTAAGTAAATACATCAGATGACACCTCTCTTCAACTAAATGCTTTCTCTACGGATAAACAAATAATGATACTCTGGAGTACTCCCGAGTGAAATGCTACAACGTACTTTTGTGCGCTTGCAGAATCTCTGTAATGTTTAGATTTACATTCAGGCATCTCTAGTGCCATCACTAATCTGGTGGTGACGCTAAGAAATACCAACAGCTGCCAGGGTTGATGGATGTATGGCATTGGAGTTTAGAGATGGGAAAATGGGGCAATAGGGTTGTGATGTTTGAGCATTGTTTGCTGAAGGTTGTGATGGCTTCGTTTGATGAGCTTGTATTTTGTTTGCTTTCATTTTCTCTATTGTTCTCTTGATGTCTCTCCATTGCTCGGTGCCATGAGTGTGATTTTTGCCATGATATTGGTAGAACAGCTCTGGGCCCGAAGGTGGACCTCTTCCTCTTTCTGCTCTTCCACTTCTTTGGCTTGGTTCCCCCTTGCATTTGTATGTGTATTTTCTTGCAATGAGGACTTGTTCTCTTGGAACGAAGGCGAATTTTCAACATTCATGACATACTGAGATGGGTAACGTTGATAATGCGTCAGCTTGTATTGGTTTTGCTTGTTTTGGGTGTCGGGTTGGTTTTTCAGAATAGCTTCTCTTGCCAGCATCATTCTATTGTCGTTGTCCGATCTGCAATATTTTCTGAATTCCTCATAAAGATTACCGAGAGTAGCTGGTGGTTCTCTTGCTATGCGCAAATGGCCCTAGCCGAAGCCCCTGGATAGCTGCAAATTTTGCGGCTTCGTCTGGTATGTGAGGTGCTTGAGATCTCAAAGTGACAAACCTCTGAAAGTATTCTTGAAGGGGCTCTTTTGATTGTTGATGTATTGTCAGCTCTGCATATGATAGTGCTTGATCTCCCATAATGCTGAAATTTTTGATCACTTCTCTTTTTAACTCATGCCAGCTTTTGATGGGGAGTGCAGGTAGCTTCATGTACCAGCACATTGCTACACCATCACAGATAATGATGAAAGATTTTTCCAGAACTATATCATCTCCTCCTGCCGAAGCAATTGCTGCTTCATAGCTCATGAGAAATTGCTTGGGATCTGTGAAGCCATTGTATCTTGGTAGAGCAATTGGTTTGTATGAAGGTGGCCACCTTGCCAGTTGTAGGCTTCTGACAGTGGGCATGCAAAATCAATTGGGCGAGTATGCAGTGTTTGCAATCCGGCTTTCGAGGTGGAAACGCGGTATGCCCCTACCTCATGGACGGTATTGGGTTCGTTCAACTCGGCCAGCAGATCAGCGACTTGCTTTTTCGCTCTCTCCAGCTCTAGACGAAGCTGGGCTACTCTTACATTACGATTATTCACTCTTCTCTGCTTCGCCTGCCTTAATTCAGTTAGTTGTTGCTGAGTTTGTAGCAGTTCTTGTTGTTGCTCCTCGTCTTGCCTCTGCATTTCTTGTTGCAGCTCCCTCTGTGTGGCTTCAAGCTGCTTCTGCCTTTCAATGTGCCTAAGGCACAGCCTCTCCTCCATTCTGCTCATTCTCTCATCATGAGTAAGAGTTGTGTTGAGGCCAAAGAAGAGATGTTATTATACGTAGCAGCTACATCAACAATTGTCAGCACCGTTCTGGTGGTCGAACGACCTACAGAAAAGTTGACAACATAACACCCTGTTTATTTCGTAAGTGAGGTGTTGCACGACGCAAAGACATGGTACCCTCAGATTCAGAAATTATTATATGATGTGCTGATGACTTCTAGGAAGCTTAAGCATTATTTTTTGAGCCACAAGATCAAGGTTGTATCAACATACCCTCTAGGCACCGTTTTGCATAATGGTCTGTGGAACTGGGGGCTTATGATGTAGAATTCATACCCAGAACTGCTATCAAGTCGCAGGCCCTGGTAGATTTTATTGCGGAGTGGACAAATCCCGAACCCAAAGAGAGTGCCCAAAATCCAAAACACTGGACTATGTTCTATGACGGGGCGTTTTGCAAAGCAGGTGCGGGGGCTGGGGTGGTCCTTATTTCTCCACACAATGACATCATCAGGTATGCACTACAAATCAATTTTGTCGATCCAACTCCTACTAACAATGTTGCCGATTATGAAGGGCTTTTGACAGGATTTCGCATAGCTGCATCTTTGGGCATTAAGAGGCTGCTCGTGAAAGGGGATTCCGAGTTAGCTGCTAAACAAGTCATGAAAGAATACAGTGCACGGAGCGATATTGTGGCCAAGTATTTGGAAGCATATAGTAGGATGGAGAGCAAATTTGATGGGCTTGAAGTACAACACGTAAAACGGGAGTACAATGGTGATGCAGATAAACTCGCAAAAGCAGCTGCCGAACGCACACAGCTTTCAGGTAATGTGTTACTTGAAGTTCTTACTAAACCTTCTGTGTCGGTATCTTTACCAAACCAAAAAACTTTGTCTGATAAAGGCACAGTCTCAACAACCAATGGATCCATCAAGGACTCTATGTTGGTTGATACAGCTCGGGCTGCCGCTCTAGTTGGAAACGAGAAAAACTGGTTGGAACCAATTAGGGCATACCTCACAAACCAAACTATACCCGATGATGATGTGACACTGGAGAAAATTCATCGTAAAGCCAAAAATTATCGATTGGTTGATGGACAACTGCACAAAGCAGCATGCAATGGAGTGATCCTCAAATGCATCACACGGGCCGAGGTCATTGGTTTGCTCCATGATACTCACGGAGGAATCTGCGGATCTCACGCTTCTCCCTGATATTGAGTGGGGAAAGCATTCCAACAGAGCTTCTACAGTCTTGTGGTCCATGAGAACCACAATGAACAGAGCAATAGGAGAAACATCCTTTTTTTTGTGTATGGTGCTGAAGCAATTCTACCTTCCGATATCCGGTTACAAGCCCCACGTGTGGCAATGTTTTCAGAAACTGAAGAACCTAACAGATGCAGCCGCTTTCAGCATGGCGCAATATCAACAGAAGCTAAGGCAATACTACGACGCTAATGTTCGCAAGAGGAGCCTATGCATTGGAGACATGGTGCTCAAATTAGACCAACGCACTAAGGACAAGACAAAATTGTCCTCTCCATGGCAGGGGCCATACATAGTCGTCGACATTGCACGACCAGGAGGCTATAGAATTGCGGAGATCGATGGAGACGTACTGCCAAACACTTGGAATATGGATCGACTACGTAGATTTTACGCCTGACTTAAGGTACTTCAGCAAGTTCAAGCCTATCCAACAATTTGGCAGGAGTCATCATTATCCGTGTCACCTCCGACACCGAAAAAAAAAGATAAGTTCTATACACTCTACTCACCCTCGCAATTACGCTCGGGGGCTGGGTTTTCTTTTCTTTCTATTCAGTTTCTACTCTTTGTTATCATAATGCATATACTAACAAAGAGCCGGGGATTACTATGCTGAAAATTTTTTCAGACCTATTCTATAGACCTCGAGCGCAATGCTCGGGGGCTCCCCTGATGATCGGGTATTTCTTGTGAACAGTACTTCTAGGCTCTTTTCTAGCATGTCTACATGCTAAAAAAGATCCTGGGGGCTACTATGGTACCATTACCTCACAAGAATCAGGCTTTTTAAATCAAAGAGCTAAACTGCACTAAAAATACTGGACACCATGACTACAAGGGATTACATAGTTCAGATGATCACTCGCGTCTTAGTAACTAAACAATTCCAAAATAGCTCATGGTAATGTGGTATTTAGCTATTGCTGGGGTTGTACTCTGGCAGATATTTGTCTGGCAGGCACCCCGCTCTTGCAAAGAGTGATCACAGTAGATGAACAAAGAGACTTGGGATTTTATACTGGTTCGGGACCTCGAGATCGAGTAAAAACCCTACGTCCGATTGCTTGCTTGTATTATCTCGGCGAGTACAGATTACAATGGTGTAACAAGTACCCTCGGGTGGATTGATGAAAGTTGGGATACCCTCTATGTGCTGGACCCCCACTATTTATATCTGAGGAAACGTTCCTTATAAGACAAAACAGACCTAAACCTAATGGGACTCTAATTATCTTCAAGCTTTCCTCCTTCGGTCCATCTGCCGTGTACTGTTTGGAGCCTTCTTCGTATGGAGTCGGTAGTCGGCAATCCTTGTAATCAGGTACCCTGGTATTATGGCCTCAACAATAGCCCCTGAGCTTATCTTGTTCAAAAAAGGTTGTTCGTTAAGTAGCCTTCGGGTCTTTTTCCTCTTTGGGTGATTTTAGAACATGTAAATGCATCGATCATCACTCTTTAACGAGAGTTAGAAAAAGATCCTAAACTCTAAAGGGAAAAACCTGCATCTGAATGATAAGGTCAAAGCAAAACAATCAGCCATATAATCAAAGTGAATAAAGAAATACTTAATCTCAAAAACTGAAATGCCAAGGGCTGTTGAGTTCTGTTCCATGCATTTAGAGCCCCACTCCGCACGCCCTCCGAAACTCTGGCAGCGCACGCGCCATAAATCACGGTACTGCTCCGGCTCCTCGATTCATGCACGAAGCGTCGCACCTGGTTCCTTTAAATACATGACCCCATGGATAGATCCGCACTTGAACCTTCCCCCACTAAACTTCCTCCACTAGCGCCATGAGAAAGAAAAAGCTTAGTCGCAAGTTCAAGATGCCTTGTCTCCTTTTCGAAAATTCTCCTCGCAGCTCCGCCGAGCTTCCACCCAGCACGCCGGAGGGTCCATTAGCAGCGACTCTGCCCTCTGCTTCTCCTCAAGGCCCGCTCATAGCTCTCCCCTGGTACGGGGATGAGGGAGTTGAAGCTGCTCCTCAAGAAGAAACGCCGGCAGTGATGTCCTCGCTCCCCGAGGCCGCGCCGTCAATCGCCTCCGCCGGGAAAAGGCCAGCGTCGACGTATCCAACCCCGATGTCCCCTATCGCCATTCCCTCTGATGATGAGTCAGAACATGAGATGATCAGGGCTCATCCTGGGCCGAAGTCCTCAAGTGCAGGAGCGTCTTCGTCTTCTGCTCCGGTTGACACCAGCGGTGATGAGGAGTTCGCCAGGCGCCTCTTCGTCTCCCTGAACCATGAGCTGATCAGGATTCCAGGAGACGGCATGCTCGTGGACCTAATCAGCGACTCTGAGGAAGAGGACGTGGAGGAGCCCCCATCGCCTGGAGCCGCAGCACCCTCATCCTCGCCGACGAACTAGGGTCGCGCGAGGATGATTTATTTTGGATTTTTAGTTTCAGGATAATTATTGATCTTCTGTAAAATGCACTCCTTTTGGATTAATGAAGTCATTTTACTTGGAAGATGTCACAATGTCCTTTTCTTTGTGTTTGGAACTTTTATGTTGGTCTGTGCATGGAATCGTTCATCCAGAGGACAAAAAGCCTCGAATAAAGTTCTGCCGAACAAACCAATTCGCTTTTATAACATATTCGGGAAACTTGTCCCCAGCCATGGATTATTGGGATATTTCCTCATAACATATTATATTCGGTCATTTAAAACTGTTAGCTTATCTGGTAAGCTACCAATCCCAAATGCATTGAATTTGACCTGCATGGTTTTCAAAACGACACCTGCCGCAGAGAAAGTTAAGAATCTTTTGATCCAACAGTGACTGCGCACAACGTGGATCGAGGCCAGTTTTCTCAAGGCTCGTGCTCCCTCTCGAAACTATAAAGCCAGCAGATGCAGCAGTTGGTCACTATTTGAGCCTTCGTCTTCCTTGATCTCACCCACAACAGACGCCATCTTAGATCGATTTCTCGCATCCTCTAAGCCTCAGCCAAACCTCTGCCTCCATGGCCTCCTCTCGCCAGTTTGTGTCTGGGGATGATTCGTCCGATGAGCAGAGCAGCGCCTCTGCCCCCGGAAGGGAGCTGCGAAGCGGAACAGGCATCTGCACCACCGATAAATACTGGGAAAGTTCTACCACTACGGCGAAACAGCTAAAAAGGCTAGAGGATCTTGGTCTTCTCCCCGACACCTCCACATTCCCTCGTCGGCCAGCTAAAGGTCAGCTTCACCTGATGCCCAACACTTAGGAGCTTGTGGCATTCGTCGAGTTCTTCTACTATGGGTTCACGGTTTATCCGTTAGATTTCCTCCACAAGATCTACGAGTTTTACCAGATTGAGCTCTTGCACATAAAGCCAGGCGCCATGGCAATGCTTAGCATCTTTGCCTTTCTATCCAAGGCTTGGTTAGGGATTAAACCATTATTAGCCTTGTGGAGATACTTTTACACCCTACATATTATAAGGACCAACTCATGATCGGGTCAATTGGCTTTTCCTTGAGAGATCAGGAGCTTTATATCCCTTTTCCAGTTAAAGATTCCTGGAAATGGTATCAATGTCATTGGTTTTACATCACCCTTCCCCAAGCCTAATCAGTAAAGGGGAAATATCTAATGCCATTTCTCAAGGAAGAAACCAAGGCCTTGCCAAAGATTACTCCAGAGATGCACAAGCACATCGATTGGATCCAGTTTCTCCATGAGTAAAGACTAACTGCAGTTCATGTGGCGGAAACCTTCATCAAAAGGAGGTTTATTCCGCTCGTGGCGCACGACCGCTTGGCCTATGTCTTTACCGAAGATACTGACCCGAACAGAACAAAATCCGAAGGTAAATGGTGTCTTTAATTGTTCGGTATAATTTTTGGTAGTGTTCAGTCATTTGATATCTTGACTCTTCAACCAGCAGCTGTACCTGAGGAGGAAGTGGCGGCTCATCTGAAAAAGATGATGAATGCCGATCTTCCCGACTGGGCAGATGTTCCTGCACCCTACAGCCGAGACAACCCCACTCCCGAGGTAAATTTTGCTTCCAGAAATATCCCTCTTTGTTTATTACTGATGAGCTTATTTCTTCCTCTCTTTAGGACCCTCCAGTCGTCGATGCTCCCCTTCATAGTGGAGCTATCAATTTGGAGGACGAGGCAGAGCCGGCATCAGCTCAGGGTGAGAAAACCCCTCCGGCCGAGACGCCAGAACAGCCCCCTGCTGAAGAGAAGAAAGCTCCAGCTAGCACCAAGGTTATCATCCCACCACATTCTCGCAAGCGCTCAAGGGGCGTAAGTGCAGAGAAGGTGACAACTAGATCAGGCTCCCTTGGGGCTCCGGGTGTTGCTGAACTGCCGACCACGTGCGACCCACCTCAGCCGGGAGATCAGGTACCACTCATGATCATATTTGGGCGTTTGTTTGTGACCTTTGCTTGCATAACCAAACTTAATCATATTCAGGAGGTTTCTTGCCAGGAAACTCGTTTCGCCCAGACATCATCAAAGTCTTCTACTTTCTCACAGAATAAGTTCAAGGTCACTCTCCCAAGAGCTGAGTAGGGACTTCGACCCGTTTGATTTCTGCTTGATTGTTCTTCCTAGGTGACTTTCTAATTGTTGTGTTCGGGAATGCAGGCCCTCCAAGTCCATAGCTTCCCCTCCAGCCAAGCCATCTGACAAGGAGAAAACCCCCGATCAAGGCACGACGGTCGCGCTCGACCAGGAGGAGAAGTCTGCTGAAGTTGTGGAGCCCGTCCCGACACTCTTGGGCCCAATCATCGCTTCGCTTTCCGTAGTGGAAGAGCAATGGCGCTCGTTGGACGCTCGTGCCTTGGCTGAGGAAGCATGGGTGACTAGGCTAGAGGCCCAAGTCTCTCTACTATAGTCCGAGAGGGAAGGTACTCGATTTACTGCGTATGTTGGTTTTTGTTCCTTGTTCTACAAACTGTTACTAATATAGTGCCTTTAATCCTGTAGCTAACTCCAAGAGCATTGAGATGCTCGAGAAGAAAAGCTCAGATCTGGAAGGCCAGCTTGCAGCTCGGGACAAGGAAATTGCCGAATTCAGCCCTCAACTTAAAGCTTCTGAGGGGCGCGGCCTGACCCTGGAGATCAAACTCATGGAGGGTGCTGTTGTCGCTGCAACGCACACCCTAGGAGCCATGGAAAGCCACATTCTAGAGGTTGATGTTGCGCTGCTCGCCCAGGGCACAGGTTTTGTTTGATGACCTTGCTCTATTAGTAGAACCCTTCATCCAGAAACTTGGCCTTCATTTGTCTGATTCTGAAATCTCGTCCTGAACTTGTGGTGAATTCCTGTAATAGGGCAATAACTTGGTAGTTTAGTTTGCAAACTTGTTGATCCTTTTGCTGAACATATGCCTTGTCACAATGTTCGGTATTTTCAGCGTAGTTCAACTTTTTTGTCCAAAAAGCCTGATTCTTGTGAGGTAATGGTACCGTAGTAGCCCCCAGGTTCTTTTTTAGCATGTAGACATGCTAGAAAAGAGTCTAGAAGTACATGCCACAAGAATTACCCGAACATAGGAAGAGCCCCTGAGCGTTATACTCGAGGTCTGTAGAATAGATCTGAAAACTTTCATCATGGTAGTCCCTGGCTCTTTGTTAGTGTATGCAATATGGTAACAAAGAGTAGAAACTGAAGAGAAGAATGAAAACCTGGCCCCCGAGCGTAATTGCAAGGGTGAGTAGAGTGTATAGAACTTATCTTTTTGTTTTGTTTGGTGTCGGATGTGACGTGGATGATGGCTACTCCTGCCAAATTGTTGGATAGGCTTGAACTCGCTTCATTACCTTGACTTAGGCATAAAATTTGCGTAGTTGATCCATATTCCACGTGTTCGGCAGTACGTCTGCATCTATCTCCACGATTTTGTAGGCTCCTGGTCATGCGATGTCCACCACGATGTAAGGCCCTTGCCATGGAGAGGACAATTTGGTCTTGTCCTTAGTGCGTTGATCTAATTTGAGCACCATGTCACTAATGCATAGGCTTCTCTTGCGAACATTAGCATGTAGTATTGCCTCAGCTTCTGTTGGTACTGTGCCATTCTGAAGGCGGCTGCATCACGAGCCTCCTCGAGGAGGAGCAACTTGTCATTGCGTCTGTCAAGCTCTTCAGTTTCTGAAAACATTGCCACACGTGGGGCTTGTAAATGGATATCGGACGGTAGAATTGCTTCGGCCCCATACACCAAGAAGAAAGGGGTTTCGCCTGTTGCACGATTCATGGTGGTCCTCATTGACCATTGCATTGTAGGGACTTTATGAATCCACCGCTTGTCATTAGCCTGCAATCTGTTGAAGATCCTCTTCTTGATGCCCTGGAGTACGATGCCATTGGCACGCTCTACTTGCCCATTTGTTTTTAGGTGATTTACTGATGACCGATCATGTTTGATCCCATGGTCGTAGCAAAAATCAGAGAATTTTTTACTTTTAAACTTTGTTCCGTTGTCAGAGATTATCTTGTTTCGGGAGCCCGAATCTTATGACAATGCTCCATAGGAACTTGGCAGCTGCCTCTTTTGTTATTTTCTGAACCGGTTCGGCTTCAACCCACGTTGTGAATGTGTCAATGACGACGAACAGAAACCTGTAACCCCCGATGGCCCCTGGAAAAGGACCAAGGATGTCTATTCCCCATGTGGCAAAGGGCCACAACAAGGGAATTATGTTTAAAGCTTGCGCAGGTTTAATTGATTTTCGTGCGAAGAATTGGCATGCTTCACACTTTTTAACTAACTCGCTTGCGTCTTGAAGAGCTGTAGGCCAGTAGAAGCTCTGTCAGAATGCTTTCCCCACTAGATATCGGGGAGAGGCGTGAGATTCACAGATTCCTCCGTTAATATCTTGGAGCAAACTAATGCCCTCAGCCTATGCGATGCATTTGAGGAGCAGTCCATTGCGTGCTATTTTGTATAGTCGTCCATCAACCAATGATAGTTTTTGGCTTTACAATGGATTTTCTCCAGTGTTGCATCATCGTTGGGTATAGCTTGGTTTGTGAGGTATGCCCTGATTGGTCCCATCCAGTTCACCTCATTTCCAACTAGAGCGGCAGCCCAAGCCGTATCGACCAACATAGATTCCGTTATGGACTCGTTGGTTGTTGAGACCGTGCCTTTGTCAAGCACAATTTTTTGGTTCGGCAGAGATACCGACACAGAAGGTTTAGTAAGAACTTCAAGTAACACGTTACCTGGGAGCTGTGTGCGTTCTGCAGCTGCTTTCTCTAGTTTGCCTGCATCGCCATTGTACTCCCTTTTGACGTGTCGTACTTCAAGCCCATCTGATGAGTCCGGCCCAGGTGGGGTTTGGATGGAAAGCCCGACGCACCGATCTGGCCACAACGCCACTAGGGCCTCTTGTTGCGCCCCAACAATCTTAGCACCGACAGCCGAATTTACGACACACCGATCCGGCCCACAACACCACTAGGGCCTCTTGTTGCGCCTCGGCAATCTTAGCACCGCACTCCGGCGCACCCCTCAGGGAAAGGCCCAATCACCCCAAAAGACTAGTCCGATAGGGGAAGGGTGGCTCTCCCCTTTAAGGTGGCTTCCTCCTCCCTAGCTAAGCAAGGTGGGATTATTCAGAGGCTCACACGGTCACCGCCCGACTACAACTGGGCCTCTTTTGGCCCATTTTCTTGTTGCGTCTTTGCCAGCGGGTAATAATGGAGGATGTCCTCATCATTCTCCCCTTCTTAACAAGGGCCCAGCTCTGATACCAAATGATGAGTCCGGCCCAGGTGGGGTTTGGATGGAAAGCCCGACGCACCGATCTGGCCACAACGCCACTAGGGCCTCTTGTTGCGCCTCGGCAATCTTAGCACCGCACTCCGGCGCACCCCTCAGGGAAAGGCCCAATCACCCCAAAAGACTAGTCCGATAGGGGAAGGGTGGCTCTCCCCTTTAAGGTGGCTTCCTCCTCCCTAGCTAAGCAAGGTGGGATTATTCAGAGGCTCACACGGTCACCGCCCGACTACAACTGGGCCTCTTTTGGCCCATTTTCTTGTTGCGTCTTTACCAGCGGGTAATAATGGAGGATGTCCTCATCACCATCAAACATGCTTTCCATCCTCCTGTATGCTTCCAAATATTTGGCCATTACATCACTTCGCACACTGTACTTTTTCATGACATGTTTGGCAGCTAGCTCGGAATCCCCTTTCACGAGCAGCTGGTTAATGTCCAGAGAAACAGCTATGCGGAGCCATGTCAAAAGCCCTTCATACTCGGTAACATTGTTAGTAGGAGTAGGGTCAACAAAAACAATTTGTAATGCATACCTAATGATGTCATTATGCGGCGAAATAAGGACCACCCCAGCCCCCGCGCCTACTTTGCAAAACGCTCCATCATAGAACATAGTCCAATGTTTGGGGTTTTGGGCACTTTCTTTAGGTTCGGGATTAGTCCACTCTACGATGAAATCTGCCAGAGCCTGCGACTTAATGGCAGTTCTGGGTATGAATTCTACGTCGTAACCCCCCAGCTCCACAGACCATTGTGCGATTCTACCCATGGCATCTCGATTATGCAAAATAGTGCCTAGAGGGTAGGTTGATACAACCTTGATCTTGTGGCTCACAAAATAATGCTTAAGTTTCCTGGAAGTCATTAGCACAGCATATAATAATTTCTGAATCTGAGGGTACCTTGTTTTGCATCGTGCAACACCTCGCTCACAAAGTAAACGGGGTGTTGTGTTGTCGACTCTTGGCGTCACTGCTACATATAATAACATCTCTTCTTTGGGTTGTGGTGGGATCAACACGGGCATTTTTTGCAGGTATTGCTTGAACGCATCTTCTGCCTCTGCCGACCACTCAAAACGATCAGTTTTACGTGACAACTTATAAAATGGCATACCTCATTCGCCTGACTTGGATACGAATCGACTCAGGGACACCATCATTCCTGCTAGCTTTTGGACCTCGTGGTGGCTGCGTGGAGACTTCATTTCGTCGATTGCCTTGATCTTGTGTGGATTTGCCTCTATACCATGTTGAGACACAAGATAACCGAGGAGCTTACCCGATGATACACCAAATGTGCACTTGGCGGGGTTGAGCATCATCCTTTTTTTATGCAAGTTATCGAATGTTTTGGTAAAATCAGCGGTCAGGTCGCCTTTTAACTTACTTTTCACAACGATCTCATCTATGTATGCTTCCACATTACGGCCGATTTGGCCTTCAAGAACAATGTGAACACATTTTTGATAAGTACAACCTGCATTTTTCAGACCAAAGGGCATCTTTATATAACAATAAACATCGAAGGGAGTTACAAATGTAGTTTTCTCCTCATTGTCAATGCACATGCTGATTTGGTGATACCCCGAATAGGCATCTAGAAAACAAAGCAGCTCGCATCCTGAGGTTGAATCTACAATTTGATCTATCCTAGGTAATGGATACTCGTCCTTCAGGCATGCCTTATTCAGAATGGTGTAATCCAAGCACATCCGCCACGTTCCATTGGGCATCTTCACCATGACTGGGTTTGCCAGCCACTCCGGAAAAGGGACCTCTCGAACGAAGCTGCCTTGGAGTAGTCGGTTGATTTCTTTGTTAATGGCGTTTTATTTCTCCGGGGTATATCTTCTTTGCTTTTGCTTGACTGGTCGGACGCCAGTTCGTATGCCAAGCTTGTGCTCTATTACATCCCTGGGGATCCCGGGCATATCCGACAGTTCTTAAGCGAACATGTCGGCATTTGCCCAGAGGAAAGCAATGATCTCGAGTTCCTATTTATCACCCAGACCAGTGCCCACATTCGTGGTCTTGGTCGGGTCTGTCTCGGCAAGCGCCACCGCTTTTGTGCCTAGTTCAACACGCTTTGTTGTCGGCTTCATCGGGGAGGCTTCAGCTGGTGAATGGCCTGTTGCTTGAGGTGGTGTCCCCTTGTCTGGGGTCTGCTCCACCGTGGTCGGTTTTGCCACGGCACCCTCATTGGTGTTTTTGTCTACCGTGGGCACTGGCTGTGCTTTTGCCTTCGATCGGGCTTCGGCTGCCCAGGAGTTTCCAGCGACTGTTACCTGCCCGGCTGTGGTCATTAGATTTTTGGGCTTCTTCTTGGCAAGCTCGGCAGCCTTGGCTGGTTCCAGCTCTCCTCCCTTGATCATTTCTAGGGTTTTCAGATCACATTGAACTGCACCCTTCCGGTCACCATAGATGGTGATTGAGCCTAACGGCCCCGGGATCTTGATCATGGAGTAGGCGAAGTGTGCGACCACCACGAATTTCTTCAGAAACGGCCTACCCAAGATGCAGTTGCAGGCTGATGTAAGGCCTGCCAACTCAAAGGCGAGGAACTCTGATCGGATGTTTTTCCCCTCCATGAGGATCACCTGCAGATCGATCCTCCCCAATGGGACGGCTTGAATGCCTAGTATAACCCCGTAGAAAGGTTTGTCCACTGGGGACAATGACCTCCTCGGGATCCCGAGTTCGTCGTAGGCGTTGACAAACAACAGGTTGAGGGTGCTCCCATTATCGATCAGGGTTCGTCCGACCTTGCGCGAGCCGATCCAAGGCTTGATGCACAGTGGTAGTAGTGGCCCATCGTACAGCGTGTCGGGATGGTCCCTTTGATCGAAGGTGATCGGGACGTCAGACCACCTCAACCGCTGCTTGCAGGGTTCAGAGCATGCTATTTGCCTCTCGACCAGCTTCAACTGGGATTTGGAGGTTCAGGTTGAGCAACCTGGTGGCGATCTCCAGGTCATCGGGGAGTTGAGGCTAATCGTCGCCATCCATGTAGTTCGCTTGCCGAGAGTGTTGAGCGGCCTGGTCGCGTGGACCCCTGGTTGTTGGCTCTCCTCTTCCTGCTTCTGCTTCTTGTACATCGAACAATCTACAAATCTATGTTTTGTTGAACGGTGAATAGGGCAGTATACCTCGAGGTCCTCGGGTTTCCCTTTGCACCGATATGAGGGTTTCCTATCCACTGGCAGGACTTCCTCGCCGTCGGTCTTGCGCTTCTTGTTCTTGTGCTTGTCTTTCTTCTTGCCTTTCCCGGGCGGTTTGCTCTGATCGGGCTTTGACTGGACCCTTGCTCGGGCGTCCGCCATCTTGGTGGTCTCTTCGAGGATCTTGTAGAGTTCTGCCACCATCTTTGGGTTATTTTTTGGCAACTTCCTCTGCCGTCCGCTTGTCCCTGCAACCCTGATTGAAGGCCATGATTACCCGATCATCCACCATTTCAGGGATGGTGTTATGGGTGTTGCTGAATCGGCGGATGTAGTCCCGAAGATATTCTCTGGGTTTCTGAACACAGTTGAGCAGATCTCCCTCATGTCCGGGGTGCCTGTATGTGCCTTGGAAGTTGCCTCAAACATCTCTCGAAGATGGGTCCATGACTTGATACTAGCCTCGGGCAGGTTCATGAGCCACGTTCGGGCTGATCCCTGCAGGGCAGTTGGCAAGTAGTTGGCTTTGACATAATCATCTCCCCCGGTGGCATCGAAGATCGTGGAATATATCTGGATCCACTCATAGGGGTTGGTTGTTCCATCATACTTTTCAATGTTAGTAGGACAGAACTTCTCTGGCCACCTAACCTTGCGCAAGCCTGGTGAATACGCAAGGCATCCTCCGGTGCCTAGTCGGGAGTCACGTGGTGGAGAGTCTGGATGAGACCGGCAGTAGCCCTCACGTGCTCGAAAATCTCGGTTCTAGTTGAGAGTTTCCCTAGCATCGTGATTCCTGCGATTGCGTTCGAGCTGCGGCCTCATGTCACGCCCCTCCTGGGGGCGATACCAAGGATGTCCGTTGACAGATCGAGAGCGAACCGGATGGGGCTCACCAGGCCTGTTGGATGGGGCTGGTGGCGTGACGGCGGCCTCTAGCCGCTCCTTGGCC
>CM014278.1:19537827-19544780 GCA_004135705.1 Alloteropsis semialata | reverse complement strand
ACCCTCATTTTATTTATTTAATCTATCCTTGTTTTGCCTTGTCAGTAATTTATTAAAAATCTTTGCTTATACTTCTATCCTTATCTATTGCAAAATTTGACTTTCTCCGTTGTTTTCTTTCATGAGATAGGCCTGCATCACCATAGGTAAGGATCTTTAGGTTTGTCCCATGAGTTGTAATAAACGACTTAGATGCGTTTTGAGTTTGTTTTAAGTTTCTCATGAGTGAACCTGTGCTCTTGAGTAATTTGAATTATTGTGATTATGATTAATGCATGAGTTGGCTTTTTGTAATGATTGTGATGATTGTGGGTTTTATACTCACAAGCATCAAGTTATAGGTTTAAGTTAAGTGTGTAAATAGTTGGGAGGGTTTTTGTTCTGCACATCAATCATTTCCATATCCTTGTCAAGAATCAGATTATGGTTATCTTGGATGGTTGAATAACAGTAATATTTATGTTCTCAACAGATGGCCAGTGGAAGGAGAAGCAACCAGGGAGGAAACCAACCCACTGTGGAGCAACTTCTGGCCCAGCAAAACCAGATCATGCAGCAGTTGGCTCAAACCATGGCAATGATGCAGCAGAACCAGCAGAACCAACCTCCTCATCCACCACATCCCGCTCCACCCAGGGACAAGCGTGGAGAATTCATGAAGGGTCATCCACCAACCTTCTCCAGTGCAAGTAATCCTTTGCAAGCAGTGGACTGGCTCAAGGCAGTGGACCGGCAGCTTGACATTGCTCAATGTAATGATCGTGAGAAGGTTCTTTACGGGTCAGGTCAATTACAAGGAGCAGCCCTGGACTGGTGGGATGCATATCAGTATGCTCACCCTCACCCTAATCAGATCACTTGGCTGGAATTCTGCGAGAGCTTCCGTTCTCACCATGTGCCGGATGGCTTGATGATACTGAAGCGTCAGGAGTTCTTGGCATTGAAGCAGGGATCTATGACTGTCACGGCTTACCGTGATAAATTTATTGAACTATCAAGGTATGCTCCAGAGGAGGTCTCCACAGATGATAAGAAACAGAGGCTCTTTCTGTTGGGATTGAATGATGGGTTACAGTACCAACTCATGACCCATACTTTTGAGAACTTTCAAAAGTTGGTTGACAAGGCCTTGATGCTTGAGCATAAACGCAAGGAGATGGAAGAAAAGAAGAGGAAGTATATGGGCCAACATTCTGGAAGCAGCTCGCGCCCTCGCTACAATCCATCAATGGGTAATCAGCCTCGCTTTCAGGGATCTTCTTCTCAGACAGGTCGTCCCCAGTACCAGCAGCGTCCCCAGAACTAGCAGCAGCAGCAGTACAGGCCTCAGAACCCACAGCTGAAAGCTCAAGCTCCACCACTCACACAGGCCAACACAACACCTGTGACTCCAAGGGTCTGTTACAGTTGTGGTGAACCGGGGCATTTTGCTAACAATTGCCCTAAGAAGATGGGACAGAACACCGGCAGACAGCAACAAGGCCCACGTAATGGAGGACAGCAGAACTATGCCAGAGGCAAAGTCAATCATGTGAATGCGGAGGCTGCACAAGAAGCAACAGATGTGGTGATCGGTACGTTTTCAGTGAACTCAAATCCTGCATCAGTATTATTTGATTCTGGAGCATCGCATGCTTTTATATCTGCCCAGTTTGTGAAAAAGCACATGATGATTATGCAACCTATGCAAAAAGCAATGATAGTTAGTTCACCTGGTGGAGAACTAAAGGCAACCTTAGTTTGTCCAAAGGTTAGCATAAAAATAAGGGGGGTAGATTTTGTAGCCAACCCTATAATCCTGAATTCTACTGGCATTGATATTATCCTGGGATGTCATGGCTAGCAAAGCATGATGGAGTAATTCAGTGTGCTAAAAGAGCAGTGCAACTGACAGCAAGTTCTGGAGAGAAAGTAGAATATCAAGCAACAATGACAGCTTCAGAGGTGTGTCATGCTAATCAAGTGAAGGAGATGGCCATGGAAGACATCAATGTGGTGAAGGAATTTCCCGATGTATTTCCTGCAGAGTTGCCAGGTATGCCACCAGAACGCGAAGTTGAATTTCTTATTGATCTTAAACCTGGCACTGCACCTATAGCTAAGCGACCATATAGAATGGGTGTGAAAGAATTAGAAGAACTTAAGAAGCAACTAGATGAGCTACTTGAGAAGGGTTACATTAGACCTAGCTCTTCACCTTGGGGAGCACCGGTATTATTTGTTGAGAAGAAAGATGGAACCAAGAGAATGTGCATCGATTACCGAGCACTCAATGACGTAACCATAAAGAATAAGTATCCGCTACCGAGGATCGATGATCTCTTTGATCAATTGAAGGGAGCATGTGTATTCTCTAAGATTGATCTCCGTTCAGGATATCATCAGATGAGAATTCGTGCTTCTGATATTCCCAAGACAGCATTCACCACCCGGTATGGATTGTATGAGTTTACAGTGATGTCATTTGGATTGACCAATGCTCCTGCATACTTCATGTATTTGATGAATAAAGTCTTTATGGATTATTTGGACAAGTTTGTGGTAGTATTCATTGATGACATTCTGATTTTCTCCAAGAATGAAGAAGAGCATGAGGAGCATCTACGGTTGGTATTACAGAGGCTCAGGGAACAACAACTGTATGCCAAGTTCAGTAAATGTGAGTTCTGGCTGAAGGAAGTAGCATTTTTGGGTCATGTCGTATCCAATGGAGGAGTGGCAGTTGATCCAAAGAAGGTTAAAGATGTGTTGAGTTGGAATCCACCAAAAGATGTGAGTGAGATTCGGAGTTTCCTTGGAATGGCCGGATACTACCGACGGTTCATTGAAGGGTTCTCCAAACTAGCTAAACCTATGACGTCCTTGCTAGAGAAGAACGTGAAGTTTGTGTGGTCAGAAAAGTGTCAAGCCAGTTTTGAGGAGCTGAAGAAAAGATTAACCACTGCTCCAATATTGGTATTGCCTGATATAACCAAGAGTTTCTCTATATATTGTGATGCATCTCGTCAAGGTTTGGGATGTGTACTTATGCAAGAAGGAAAAGTGGTAGCATATGCCTCCAGACAGTTAAGGAAGCATGAGTTAAATTATCCGACTCGTGACCTTGAACTTGCAGCAGTGGTGCACGCACTAAAGATTTGGAGACACTACCTGATTGGCCATAAGTGTGATATCTACACTGACCACAAGAGTCTGAAGTATGTGTTCACACAGTCAGACTTGAATTTGAGGCAACGCCGATGGTTAGAGTTAATCAAGGACTACGACCTGGAGATTCACTATCATCCCGGAAAGGCAAATTTGGTAGCAGATGCTTTAAGCAGAAGAAGTCATGCAAATAGAGTTACCCAGTTGCCAGAAGAACTCGGAAAGGAATTTGAACGGTTGAATTTGGGAATTGCTGCTAGCACGGTGGAAATGGAAGTTGAACCAACACTAGAAAAAGAGATTAAAGAAGGGCAACAAGAAGATAAGAAGATTCAGGAAATTGTATCTTTGATCATTCAGGGAAAAGCACCAGGATTTACCATGGACGAGCAAGGAACTGTGTGGTTTGGTAAAAGAATATGTGTGCCTAATCTGAAGCATATAAGAGATGCTATACTAAGGGAAGCACATGATTCAGCTTACTCCATACACCCGGGAAGTACAAAGATGTATTTGGATATTAAAGAGAGATACTGGTGGTATGGACTTAAGCGAGATGTAGCAACATATGTCGCTCTATGTGACACATGTCAAAGAGTTAAAGCGGAACACCAGAGACCTGCCGGTTTACTCCAGCCCTTGAAGATACCAGAATGGAAATGGGAAGAAGTCGGAATGGACTTTATAGTTGGTTTGCCCCGTACTCAGAGAGGTTTTGATTCTATATGGGTAATTGTGGATCGACTAACTAAGGTGGCTCATTTCGTTCCGGTGAAGACCACCTACTCAGGCGCAAAGCTAGCAGAGCTATACATGGAGCGAATAGTATGCCTGCATGGAGTTCCAAAGAAGATAGTGTCAGATCGAGGATCACAGTTTACATCACAGTTCTGGCATAAACTTCATGAGTCAATGGATACAAAACTGAACTTCAGTTCGGCTTACCATCCACAGACTGATGGGCAAACTGAAAGAACGAACCAAATCTTGGAAGATATGTTGAGGGCTTGTGCTTTACAGTACGGGACAAGTTGGGATAAGAGTTTGCCATACGCAGAATTCTCTTATAACAACAGTTTCCAGAAAAGTTTACAAATGGCACCATTTGAGGCACTATATGGCAGGAAGTGTAGGACACCCTTGTTCTGGAATCAAACGGGAGAAAGCCAAGTGTTTGGACCTGAAATTCTTAAAGAGGCTGAAAGACAGGTGCAGACAATCAGGCAGAATTTGAAGGTAGCACAATCCAGGCAAAAGAGCTATGCGGATGTCAGACGCCGAGACCTTAGTTTTGAAATTGGTGACTACGTATATCTCAAGGTGTCACCTATGAGAGGAGTTCGAAGATTCAATGTCAAAGGAAAACTAGCACCGAGGTACATTGGACCATTCAAGGTGTTGGATAGAAAAGGTGAGGTAGCTTATCAATTGGAACTGCCAACCAGACTGTCAGGAGTACATGATGTGTTTCATGTGTCTCAATTAAAGAAATGTTTACGAGTGCCAGAAGAACAGTTACCTTTGGATGAACTCGATGTACAAGAGGATCTGACTTATAAAGAATACCCCGTCAAGATACTGGAAGTGGCAGAAAGAGTCACAAGGAGTAAGGTGATACGGATGTGTAAGGTGCAGTGGAGTCGACACTCTGTGGATGAGGCAACTTGGGAAAGAGAAGAAGATCTAAAGGCAGAATATCCACGGCTGTTTGAAGGCTCAACCGAATCTCGAGGACGAGATTCATTTTAAGGGGGGTAGGTTTGTAACACCCTGAAAATTTGCTTTCTAATATAGTAATTAACTTGCTAGGTTTTTGTGTGAGCATTCATAATTTAGGAAAATGAAAAGCTTTTTCGAAAAATAAAATCAACCCTAGGTTTAGAAACTTGTTTGTGCATTTCATGCCGATGCATTGTTTTCTTGTCTGAGTGTTTTGTGTGCTAGTCCGAGAACCCGACCCTAAAACCCAAAGTCCAAAACCTACCCTACCCTATCCAACCCGAAGTCCAATCCAAACTCGGCCCGGCTTTCTTTCTCCTTTTCTTTTCCCTGTGGCCCAAAACCAGTTCCCCTCGGCCCGTTTCTCCTTTCTTTTTCTCCCTGAGGCCCAAACCTTTTAACCAATCCGGCCCGGCCTGTCTTTTCTTTCTTTTCTCTCTTGGCCCAACCATTCCCTCTTTCCCTGCCCTTGGGCCCTAACAGGTCCAGCCCAGGCCGGACTTCCCCCTCACCTCACGCAGAACGGCAGAGGACCGACGCAGGAACGTCGCCCCCTCCTTTTTCCTTGCGTGACCCCTTCCCTTTCCATCCCCATGCTCGGCCTTTTCTTTTCCCCTTCCTGCACAACGCACGCAGGAAAGGATGCCGTCGCCCCTTCCTCCTCCTGTACGTCGCCCCTTCCTCCTCCTGTACGTCGCTCCCTTCTCTTTCTATCTGCGTCGCCAAAACCAAAGGCCGACCTCGCCCCATCTTCCCTTCGCGAACAGCTGCGCCCCCTGCCCAATCCTTTCCCATTCCTCTCCCACTTGAAGCCCGCTTTAATTCCAATAAACGCCGGCATTAAGCAGCAGCAGAATCGCCTCCCTTCAATTCGTGGCTACCAGTACCCTTCCTCTCCTGTAAAACTCCAGACAAGTTTCCCCCAACCCCCTTTGCTGCTGCCGTCCGTGTCTGCCAGATCGAGATCGAGAAGGTGAAATTGCTGTCTCCCTCGGTTTCCTTCTGTTCGCACCTCTCTGATCCCCTCCCCAACCCTTTTCCTCTTCACAGGAACTTTGAGGCCTTGCACCAACGTCCAGGACCTCACCCCAACGCCGGACAGCAGCAGGCAGAGGCCGCAACCCCGTCCTCCACGGGCGCCCGGCGACCAGTCCGCCCCCCTTCGAAGCACGCTGCCCCTGCTGTGTTTCTGTCCTAGGTGAGCACGAAGACGGGTTCGCGTCGCCGTCCCGGTTCCGTTTTGCCGCTCATCTCTCAAATCCGTGCACCGCAGCCCTGGGTCCCTTGTCCACGGCGAGCAAGCTCGCAGGCAATGGCCGCCGCCCCCCTGTACAGCTTCGGTCATTCCTGTACAAGCCGAACAGAGCAAGAAGAACAACAGCAGCCCTTCATCCTTGATCCAACGGCCAGGATTAGATTGAAACATACCCCTTCGTTTCATAAAAATCCGGCCATCCATCATGAAACAAGCGGCCCAGATTAGAAGGCAGAATACCCCTTCGGCCTTTTGCTAAAGAGCCCCTGCAGAATCTGCATATCAACCCGCCATCCTTTTTCAGTTCAGAAAAACTCTCTGCTACCCCTCAAGATCTAGGGTTAATCACGTTTAAGTCCTCGGTTTATCGCAGCTTAGTCCTTGATCTTGTTTTTAGCGTAGTTTAATCACCGTAAATCCGATTAGAGTGATTTTCGCGTTGTTGTGATCGTAGAAATGCGTAGATTAGTTTTATATCCTTTTTGCTTCTGTTTTCATTGTATGGTTGTACTATTCTAATAGAAATACTTTTGTTTGCATGTACTGGCTTGTGATGGATGCATGTGTGGTGATGGAATGCGTGTTTAGAGTGCGAGCAGTACGAGGCCGGCTTTGATCAAGACTTTGAAGACCAAGATCAGCAGCACTATTTTGAGGAAGGCAAGTGTAACATGATTTATCCTTGATACCTATTCACCTATTAATCATGTTATTCATTCATGCATGTGTCTAATTTGTTAAACCTTAGGAATGACTAGTCTTGTTTATCCTATATTCCTTGTTACCTTGGGTTTATGCATATGGGTAGATATGTTAGTTGTCGCTATGCTTG
>CM014278.1:19493969-19521469 GCA_004135705.1 Alloteropsis semialata | reverse complement strand
GATCTCCCCGGATCGTGAGTACATGATCTTCATGTTTGAGGGGGAGAAGCACAGACTGACGGCACAGCAGCTCAGGGAGTTCTACAGGTTGCAGCAGTCCGAGTACCGGATTCACGAGCAGGCTCACCCTGGTGCCACTCCTCCCCGCTGCAGCCAGCTTGGGGGTGTCTTTCCTACAGACGAGCAGGTCGCGATACTCTTTGACCCCCCGCTGATCCCTGGCGCCCCTCGAGTCCCAGATGCCTTGACTCAGTTGGCCTACGCCCTTCTCCGCACTACTCGAGTCTCACTCCTTCCGAGGTCAGGCTACGGAGAGGCAGTCTCGTCAGTTCAGCAGTGGCTCCTGGCAGCGTTGCTCACAAAGACCCGGTTCGACATCGCCGACTTCCTGATTTGTGAAATTCAGGACGTCATCTCTGACGGGTTGCCAGCTGGACGCCGGATGGTCTACGGTCACATTCTCTCTCGGATCTTCTCGACCTATCGACCACCCCGCTTCAGAGAGCTCTACGAGTCGACACCTTCTCGCTACGCCACCTACGGTCCGGCGAAGCCGGATGACAGACGCCGGGGCCGTAGGGCTATGAGGCAGGCTATAGAGCAGATGGCTCCAGAGCAGCGAGCAGAGGCAGCAGAGGAGGACAGTACCTTAGCTCAGGCAGAGGCTCAGTTACCTCAGTACTTCATGGTCTCCAGTGACAGCTCTGAGGACAGCGACTTCGAGCTTCCGCCGCTCTCGCCTCCTCCTCTTGCTCACGACGCCGAGGCAGGACCTTCAGCTCCACCACCTCCACCGCCTCCGGTTGTCTCAGAGGCCGCAGTGACCCAGCCGACAGAGCTCACAGCTATTCTTCAGTCACTAGCGGCGACCCAGGCAGAGTTGAGGCGTCAGCAGGTCCAGCAGCAGGAGTCGTCCCGGAGGGAGCAGCTAGCTCTCCAGAACGAGCTCGCTCGTCAGGTGTCCCGGCAGACGGAGATGATGAACATGATGCTACAGCAGCAGCAGGCCACCGCTCTAGCCCTTCAGCAGCAGCAGCACACCTCAGCTCTGATGTTCACCTGGCTGCACGGGACGATCGGCACCTTGTACGACCACGCAGGACTTCCAGCTCCAGTGGTGCCCGATCTTAGACCCCCGGTGACGGCCTCTACTCCTCTACCAGCTTCAGTTGGCGGGTATCAGTTGACTCCTATTGCTACCTTTCCGATCTCGCCGCTGATCCAGACCGGGCCGTTCCCTCGTCCAGTCCTCTCCCCAGAGCCAGTGCAGCAGCAGCCGCAGCAGCAGCAGCAGCAGGAGGTTCCCCAGAGCCCGAGCCTGTTCTCAGTTGCTCACCAGCACGCTCCAGTCAGTTCAGGGCTTCTTCTCTTTGAGTCGTCACCTCAGCCGACACTCCCAGTTTCGACCACTCCAGTCCAGCCGGTCACTGCTTCTTCTTTCGAGACACCCGACTCTATACTTCAGTCGGTGACCGCACAGATCGAGCAGAAGTTGATGGCTGCAGAGGACCCCCTTGCTTCGACTTCGTCCGGACTCCCGACGGCTTCTGCTTCACTTCCAGCCGAGTCCGAGACCGCCGGCACTGCTTCCGACTCCGACACCAACGAGGACATCGACAACGACCAGTACACGACAGTGCCTCGTCGTGCGGAGACTCCTCCAGCCTCTACGCCTCCAGCGCAGGACCCTTGAGGACCTCCTTTTGGTGCTTAGATGACAAAGGGGGAGATAGATAGGAGGGTTAGAGATAGGGGGAGCTTGGGAGGGAGTGTGTTGCTTCTTTATGTGTTTTCTGTGTATGGACATGTTATTTGGATCTTGAGCGTGCTTGTGTTTTGACATGTCTATATACCTTGTGAGTGGTTTGCTTAAGTAATGCTTGTTTAGTTAGGTTTTCTAGTTTTCTAGATAGACCGTACTATTAAGGGGGTTTCTAAGTTAGTAGCTTGATCAAAACTAGGCTTATGCTTGAGTTAGATGCACACATACCAAAACCTAGCCCAAAACATCCCAAATATATCCTAGATCAAGTTTGAAGCCAAGCCAAAACTCAAAGGACTTGAATTGGACGAGTTTTCAACATTCAGAGCACGGCGTATGATACGCCACCAACGGCGTACAATGCAAGAAGGCTACGGCGCGGGAAGGAACCCGAAGGAAGGCTATGGCGTATGAAACGCCGGTACTGTGTCTACACGGGGCGGATCAAACGGCGTACTACGGCAGGAAGATGTTCAAGTGTACCGAGGACGCAGTACTATACGCCGCTCACGGCGTAGTATCGGCGTACGAGTTACTCAGTGAGCATGTCAAGAGGGTTTCGAGGAAAGCGATCGACGCATTATACGCCGATTGCGGCGTATATGTTTCGGCTGAGTCAGCAGTTAACATGTGGCATATGACCGTTGGAGTTTATGCAGGCCGTATGATACGCCGTTTGTACTTTGTGAACCGGCGGATCATACGCCGTTCATCTAGCTTGAGCTAGTCTTTGATCAAGTGAAGTCTTGGAGGCTTGTTACCCTTGGAAAATGTGGGGGCTGGTGTGGGATCATATTTTGGCTATAAATGACTGCCACAAAAATCTCAAGCCATTTCAACAAAGTTGGAGTGCACTTGCTTCACAAGGGTATATGGAGCCTTTAATGGAATCACATACATAAATGAAATCACATACATAAATGAAGTCTCACACATAAATGAAATCACATACATAAATGAAGTCTGACACATACATAAGGTATAGTCTCACATACATAAAGGTAGTCTCTCGAACACATCACGTTCAACAACTAGCTATTCATCCCTAACAACTCTCCCCTTGACCCCTTTCCTTTCCCATGGCAATATGTCTTTGGGCAGCTTCTTTTCCACATCTTCGATCTTCTTCGTAAAGTCTGTGTATAGCTGCATTTCAGCATAGTGATTATACTCATCAGGATCGTCCACGCCATCAACTCCGATAATGTGCTGTTTTCCAGAGACAACCACGTGCTTTGTCCTCTTCTTTGGTGGAAGGTTAGACACTGGGTCAGGTAAATAGAAAACTTGTGCCACATCTGAAGCGACCACCCAAGGGTCATCTCGGTAGCCTACATTTTCGAGGTCAACCATCGTCCACCCGATCTCATTCAGTTCGTGTTGTTTGATCCAGCGGCAACGAAACAGGGCCACTTGTATATCCGCTCCATAGTCAAGTTCCCATATATCTTCAATGATGCCAAAGTAATTGATTGTTCGCCCCTTTTGGTTTATTGCTTCAGTTCGAACCCCGCTGTTTTGGTTCACACTTGTCTTATCCTTTGCATGGGTATAGAATGTGTACCCATTGATTTCGTAAGCTTGCCAAGATGTCACTTGTCTCGATGGCCCAAGTGCTAACCTATGGACGGTAATATCATCTTTGGTTGGTCCAGTCGGTATGTTTTGGTCCTTCAACCATGCAGTCAATCGTTGCTTGTGTTGTTTCATGACCCACTCATTTGAGCGGCCATTTCTCTCCTCCTCTATGATAGCCATGTGTTCATCAATGTACCGTCGCATCACTTCTGTAGTCGCTAAGACACTGTAATGCGCCCGACTCACTTCATTGTAATCTTCGTCAATGAACACTTTTTTGCCCCTGGTGCCTTTCCCAGCCAACCTACCCTTGTGACGAGACTCAGGCTTACCAATCGCTCTCTGTACTTTTAGATACTCTTGACAGCACTCTACGACTTCTTCAGTAGTGTACCCCTCTATCATGGAACCCTCTGGGTAATATCGATTATGCACGTATCGACTTAGGACAGACATGAACCGCTCGTAGGACCACATTTCATACAAGTAGCAAGGTCCCAGTGCCTCTATCTGATGAACCATATGAATCATGAGATGTGGCATGATATCAAAGAACGCGGGAGGCATACACATCTCTAGCTGGTTTTGGGTCTCCACCACGAAATCATGTAGTGACTTCAGCTCTTTCTTGCTAATCACCTTCTGCGAGATCTTTGAAAAGAAGTAGCACATACGGGTGATAGTCATTTTCAAGAATTCTGGCTTTATAGCCCTGATAACAATAGGTAGGAACACTGTCAACATTACATGACAATCGTGGGCCTTCAAGTGTGTTATTGACAGGTCCTTCATGGACACTAGCTTCTTGACGTTTGCCGAAAACCCAGTAGGGACTTTGACCCCCCTTAGGTAATTGCATATAGCCCTCCTCTCTTCTACGGTGAGGTTGAAGCAAGCCGCGGGCAGAGTGCATTTTCCATCTGCCCCTTTTACCGGGTGAAGCTCGGGCTTCACTTTTAGCTGCACCATGTCTTTCCGTGATTTCAGACCATCCTTTGTCTTGGGCGTGTCCATGAATGTAGCCGCGAGACTCTCGAAGACATTCTTCTTCAAGTGCATATCATCAATGGCATGGGGAACCTCCAAGTCTGGCCAATAAGGCAAGTACTGAAAGAAGATGGATTGTTTCTTAAAAGGTACGCCTTCGATAGGAGGTTTACTTCTATCTCTGATCGTCCCATCTGGATTCTTCTTTCCATAGACGATTTTTATGTTTTTCACCATTTTGTATACATATTCTCCATTCCTGCGTCTCTCTGGAGGGGGTTCAGTCTCTAGAGTGTTGTCGTAATAATGTTTGAACCTTACGCTGCGGTACTTGTGAGTTTGCTGCAAGAAGCGTCGGTGCCTCATATAAACTATCTTTTTCGATGCATCCAGATACACATATGAAGTAACGTCCAAGCAGGTTATGCATGCAGTCTTCCCTTTGATCTGTCCGTTCAAGGCAAACAACGCGGGATAATCATTGGTAGTAACAATGATTATGGCTCGACATATAAAGTCCTCCTTTCGGAAGGCATCATACATCGGCACCCCCTTCCAGAATTCTGTCATTTCTTGCATCACAGGCTCAATAAACACGTCTATGTCAATGCCCGGTTGTTTAGGACCAGAAATGAGACAAGTAAGAAAGAGGTACTTCCTCTTCTGACACAGGTACGTTGGGATGTTGTACATGGTCAAGAGCACAGGCCAAGTGCTATGGTCACTCGTCCTCTCATTGAAGGGATTCATTCCATCAGTGCTCAATCCAAACCGTACATTCCTTGGGTCCTCGCTGAATTCTCTGTGCTTCTTATCAAAGCTTTGCCACTGAGTACCATCGGCCAGGTGTGCAATCCTATCATCATCTATCTGGCGCGTATCATCCCACCATGTCATGAGTTGGGCTTCTTTGGGGTTTAGGAAGATACGCCTCAAGCGGTCCTTCACTGGTAGGTGCCACATTACCAAGGCGGAAATTTTTCTCTTCTTTGAATCAATGCCTAATGGACTGTCCTCTTGCACCTGAGAATGTTGTACCGCCTTTTTTCCACCCTTCTTCCTCTTGTTCCCTATGGAGGCTTCATTCCCTAAGTACTGATCGTTGTTCTTGTACCGAGTGGCCCCGCACCTAGGACATTTATCTAGATCCTTGAATATGTCGCCGCGAAAGAGGATACAGTGGTTCGGGCATACATGGATTTTTTCAACACTCATTGTCAACGGACTTACAACCTTCTTTGCCTGGTAGGTGTTGGCAGGAACTGAGTTTGGCTTTGGTAGCAACCATGACAGGAGGCCCAGCAGATCATTGAAACTGCAGTCCGACTAACCGTATTTAGCCTTGAGGATGAGTAGTTCAAGCACAAAACGTAGCAATGTCCAGTGTGTCGGACAACCATTCGCAACACCATAGACAGTCTCCTTCGATGCTTTTGTTACCCTCTCTAGGTTTTCAAGACCATTCACGCTCTTTTGGATTATTTCTGGTCCAATGGCCCGAAGCATTTCCTCCAAATAATCACCATCATCTTCATCCCCGACACGTGCTCCAACGTCAACATTACCACCTGTGTCCTTACCAGTGCAACCGTCATCACCCACCTGTGCCGTTACTATCCCAATCATCATCACCTTCAAATTCATTGTGACATCCGCGGTTCATTCTTACTTCAAGCTGTTCTGAATACTGGGAGAGGAGCTTTTNAGAGGAGCTTTTGGGTGTCGGGGTCGTCTCCTATCAGATTTTCCATGTCATCATCATAAACTTTATTTTCACCATGATGAATCCAGACTGTGTAGTCCTTAACAAATCCTCGCGTAACCAAATGTTCTCTGATGACCTCTACGTCTCTCCATGCCAGTATGTTCTTGCAATCAAAACACGGACATACTATTATATCATTATTTTCTGTCAACGTCTCTGCATGCTTCTCAGCGGCATCAATGAATTTATCCACCTCGTCACGGTAACTTTGCTTCCACCTTAAGTCGCCAAACATCCAAGAATTCCTGTGCTCCATATCCTTCAAGACAACAATTAAAAGAAAGTACATTAAAGAAACCATTAATCGGATAACTAAATACATACAAATGGCAAACCCTAAATAGATACAAATAAAGAGTCATTAATATATAAAGAATTTAAAGCAATTAGTATGGATGCACTAATAGATAATGATTTTACAAAATTTACGCAACAAAAATCATAGCAGTTGGAGTTTCGAGGAGGAAGATAAACTTGTTACAAATTTGCGCCACGAATTAAAAAGAAAATACATATACATGACAAACCTTAAACAGCTACAAATAAATAGTCATTAATATAGAAAAATTTATAGCAATTAGTATGGATACACTAATAGATAATGATTTTACAAAATTTACGAAACAAAAATCATAACATTTGGAGTTTCGAGGAGAGAGATAAACTAGTTACAAATTTGCGCCACGAATTAAAAAGAAAAAATACACGTGTTCATCCTAAGCAACCATGAACCCTAGCTACAACTAGCTTTTCTAGTCCACTAAAATCATGCAATGTAGACTAATAGAAGGGTGTAATCCGATCCACTGACAAATCTACCCTAGTACCTCCAAAATTAGGGCCTTAGTTTGCTAATTTCATAGCTCAAACACCATAAATGAGAGAGAGAACAAACAACAATTACTCACTAACCAACCATTAAAACTTTAATAATTAAAGGCATGGAATAGCATTTTCTTACCTTCTACAAGCTCTCCACCAAAGTATTTGAGCTCAAAACCTCCCCCTTAGTAGAGCAATTTTTGGGAGGAGCCCAAGGCCTCCCAACCTTTTTTTGCGAGTTGGAGTGAGTGAACCCGAGGAGGAAGAAGAGGGGGGCTGTGTTGTTTTTGGTACAGACCACATTAGGGGCGGTTTCTGATTGAGCCGCCCCTACAGCTATAACAGTAGGGGCGGCTTATATTCCAGCCGCCCTTACTATATTTTCAGTAGGGGCGGCTCAGACACGAACCGCCCCTACTAATCTGTACAGCAGTAAGGGCGGTTCGTAAATCCAGCCGCCCCTACTGTTAATTCTGTAGGGGCGGCTGGTCAGCTCCTGGGGCTGTTCCATCGCTGTAAGAACGGTCCGCCCCCGAACCGCCCCTGTTGCAAAAAGGAGGCGTTCTTACAGTTTGTTTTTGTAGTAGTGCTTTGCAGGTATTTATATCATCCATAGGTGATGGAGAATCAGCCAGAGGCGGTTGAGGCCGTTCGGCTGTGGGCCTAGGTAGGCCAAAGGGGTGGCGTCGGCCGACCCTTGGATGCACCGTCTTCAGTATTGCACGGCTCACATGTACTCCCCAAGGCGGTTTACAGATACAGGTCAAAGGAGGGCCGAGTCAGGCGCACGGGGAGGTCGACCGACCTAGGGGGTTCAGCCGACCCTCCACAACCGCCTTTCGGGCCCACCTCTCTCTGGGAGACTGCAATATGGATCCTGAGGTCAGTTCAAGGTGGGTATTGCCAGTTTGGGTACATGAAGCTTTGTTTGTGGGCCCATCAATCCATGGGATTGCCATGTGGCTCATCCTTCACCATTGACTTTAACCGACTATGGTTCAGCGTCCACGATCACCTCTGAATGTGCTTCTTTGCCTACAGGAGAGTTGGGGTTGAGTGGGTGCCAAGCCAGGTCGCCCGACCTAGGTCTGGGCCCATCTTCTTCCATCTTTTGCACCGTGGTCCCTATACTCAAATATATTCTATATGCATGCACAAACATTATTTGAATACAAATGCCTAAGTTATGCCTTATCTTTATTGGTTTTCTGAGCCTATTGATGGTCGGATTTTTGTTATAAGGACCGTCAACAACTCCCCCAAACTTAGCCCTTTGCTCATCCCGAGCAAAGACTAGGACTTTTAGGCTCAGTGGATCAGGAGTTGCTTCCTCATTATTCCTCTAAAGTACCAGTGGTTCAACAAGATATTCTACCAAGAATTGAATAAGCTGGTAAAATAGACTTCCCTTATTACCTTGGCCTTTTATGGGGCGTGTAGCTTCTCCTTGTCTTGGGCGGTTGGTAGCCAGAACGACTTAGACCAAGCACATTGCCTTCTACTTTGCTTGACAATCAAACTGGAGGTTTTGGAGTTTTTCAAAGAGGCAGAGTTCCTTAGGTAGTACTCTTGAGTCACTCAAGGTGTATTTCCTTACCAAGATCCTCTCTCAACTCTCATTTCACTCATTGAAGTGGAGTTGTGCTAGGAGAGTTTTGTAGTTTACTTGCATTGCACATATTGTAAAGTCAAAACCAGGATTCGAAGAGAAGTAAGTCATACTCTCAAACCAAGATGTGCACGTGTGTGGATGGCAAGTTAAATGATAGCTCTCATTTTGCAGGTTTCTCTTCCCTTATAAGAGTTGCTTTTAGAGACATGGCTATTTTTTCTAAACCAAGAGCCTTCATGTGCTCTCCTTTTTTTTACATACTTGGACCTTCATGTGTCCAATTATTTTTTTCAGCTCATGTCTCTTTTTTGCAATAAAGTTGGGGAAGAGTACCATACTTTATGTGGAGCTTTTATTTAGTGGATGGATGAGTGTCATGCTTACTTCCAGAGTAGAATTGTAACATGTATATGGTGGCGTGTGCGTGACCTTAGTTTTAAAAGCATGAAGTAAATCTCTAAAAATCACAATGACCTTGACAAAACTCAATGCAACAACAAGTAGCTTTTGTAGAGGTTTAATCAATATGAGCTTTGGTAGGAATCACCATAAGGAACTCTTTATTTTATTTTTCTAAAAGAAAACTCCGGTCATCAAGTCTTGCTTGGTAAGATCTTAAGGTAACTCAAGCCTTATCATATCGTAGCTAACAACAACCTAGACTAGAGTTTGCATATGCTACCCACAAATAGACCAGATAAAAGAAAAGATCATGCTCAACCAGCCACTTCAAAGCTTATGAGAATAGCAGGTTGAAACATAGGTACAAGAGAGAAATAAGAGCAACTATTCGTCATATCCAAAGATAATGACCTTAGCAAAGACTTATGACATTAAGGGACTGTTGGAGTTATCGTCCGGCAGTCCACTAGGGGGTACCCAAGTGGTTGATTTGTAGGCAAAGGGCAATCGCGAGGCTAGGGGGCTCGAGGTAACACAGGGACGCAAGGTTTATACAGGTTCGGGCTACGTGGAGGTATAATACCCTACGTCCTGTGCTCGGTGGTTGTTGGCATTTCTTAGCGTCACCACTACAAGAGTAATGGCACTAGAGATGCCTTAATATAAATCTTAGCGTTACATAAGTTCTGCAAGCGCACAGAAGTACATTGTAGCATTTCACCCGGGAGTATTCCAGAGTATCATATTTATTTCCTCAGGGAAAGCGTATGGCAAAGTAATGTATTTTCCAATGCATCAACTATATTACAATTAATATACCACGACTAGAACAGAGGATTCATGATGTTGAGGCCATAATACCAGGGTGCCTGATCACGTGGATTGCCGACTACCGACTCCGAACGATGAAGACTCCGAACAAGACACGATGGCCGAATCGCAGAAGGAAAGCCCGATGATAGTTAGAGTCCTACTAGATTTAGGTCTGTTTTGTCTTGTAAGGCACGTCTCCCTGGATATAAATAGCGGCGGTCCTGTGCGTAGAGGGTAACTCCAATCTTAGCCAATACACCCGAGGGTACTTGTTACACCATTGTAATCTGTACTCACCGAGATAATACAAGCAGCAACTGGACGTAGGGTTATTACTCGATCTCGAGGGCCCGAACCAGTATAAAATCTCGTGTCTCTTTGTTCATCCACCGTGATCAATCTTCGCACAAGGCGGGGTGCTTGCCGGACAAATATCTGCCGAGTACAACCTCGACAGAGGCGCGCCAGGTAGGGGTCCTCGCGTGAAGAAAGATCATGCCGATCGTCAACGGAGTCTGGATCGTCGGACACGTCGAGTTCATCGATGCCCTATATGCCCAGTTCCATCAAATCAGAAACCATCGGGAGTTCTGCTTCCGCTTCCGATCTCTACGCTCACAGCCATCTAGTGCCTACACGGGAGATCCACTTCGGGGATCTCGTGTTCGAGCACCAAGGCGATTACGAGCTCAAGCTGACAGGGGGGGGGGGGGGGGGGGGGGGGGGGGGGGGGGGGGGGGGGGGGGGGGGGGGGGGGGGGGGGGGGGGGGATGACAGGGATCCATGATCCTGATCTCACATGCGCCGGTCGGGAAGTTTTCGCCACCTTCGCGGAGCCAACTCCCGAGGACATTGCTGATCGCACTGCACGGTTGGATCTCGACTACAGTGGATCTAGCGATGGGTCAGAACAGCCCGATGACCGCCGCATTAATGTGCTAGCTGCAAACGGGAGCGAGGCCGCTGCTGAGTCCTCCAACTCGCGTAGATCTATACCTCCCCCACGTTTCAGCAACACACCAACTCTTCAGACGGCTAAAATTGGTACACAGCAGGTCGCGTCCTCACTGGCTCCCCGAAATCTTAACAACGATTTCTGGGCAGTCGAGCAAGACAACCTGCAGATCCAAACTCTCTTGGAGATGATAGAAGCAATGGCCGAGGGAACCCCGATGGCCACCATCGCCAAGAAGGCTCGGGAGGCAGCGGACGAGGCCATGGAGCACCTCGAGGCCGCCGCTGCCGCACCACAAGCTCCGTCAAACAGGCCTGGCGAACCACAACCGGTTCGCTCTCAATCTGCTAACAGACGACCCCGCTATCGCCCGCAAGAGGGGCGCGACATGAGGCCGCAGCTCGAACGCAACCATCGCACCTGCGACGCTCGGGAAACTCTCAACTACAATCGAGATTACCGAGCACGTGAGGGCTATTACCGATCCCATCCAGATTCGCCGCCACGTGACTCCCGACCAGGCACAGGAGGATGTCTCGCATACTCCTCAGGCCTGGCAAGGTCAGGTGGCCGGAAAAGTTTCGTCCTACCAACATTGAGAAGTACGACGAAACGACCAACCCCCACGAGTGGATTCAGATCTATTCCACGATCATCGACGCCACCGGGGGCGACGACTACGTCAAGGCCAACTACTTGCCGACTGCCCTGCAGGGATTAGCCCAAACATGGCTTATGAACCTGCCCGAGGCCAACATCAAGTCTTGGAACCATATCCGGGAAACGTTTGAAGCCAACTTACAAGGCACCTACAAACGTCCTGGACACGAAGGAGATCTGCTCAACTATGTGCAGAAACCTGGAGAGTCCCTCCGGGACTACATCCGTCGCTTCAGCGACACCCGTGACACCATCCCCGATATGGTGGATGATCGGGTGATTGTGGCCTTTAATCAGGGCTACAAGGACGAGCGAACGGCGGAGGAGCTTGCCAAGAAAAACCCAAAGACGGTGGCCGAGCTCTATGGGATCCTGGAAGAGACCGCCAAGATGGCGAACGCCCGAGCGCGGGCCCACGAAAAGCCCGAACAAAGCCAGCCAGCCGGGGATGGCAAGAAGAAGAACAAGCATAAGAATAAGAAGCGCAAGACCGAGGGCGACGAGGTCATGGCCGTGGACAACAAACCCCCGTACAAGCGTCAAGGCAAACCTACCAATCTCCCGATGTACTGCCCGATTCACCGGTCTACAAAGCATCACTTTGTGGACTGCATGGTGTACAAGAAGCAGAAACAGGAGGAGGAGGGTCAGCAGCAGGGGGCTCCACGCGACCAGGCCGCTCAAAATCCTCGGACGGCAAACTACATGGATTGTGACGATGAGCCAGACCTTCCTGAGGATCTGGAGATTGCCACGATTTTCGGTGGCTATTCTACCAGAACCTCCAAGTCCCAGCTAAAGCTGGTCGAGAGGCAGATAGCAAGCACCGAGCCTTGCAAGCATCCGTTGAGGTGGTACGAAATCCCGATCACATTTGATCTGAGGGATCACCCTGAGATGCTGTACGACGGGCCGCTGCTCCCACTGTGTATCAAACCCTGGATCGAGCCCTGCAAGATCGGACGAACCTTGATTGACAGTGGAAACGCCCTCAACTTGTTGTTCGTCAACGCCTTTCATGAGCTCAGGATCCCGAGGAGATCCTTGTCCCCAGTGGAGAAGCCTTTCTACGAGGTCATTACAGGCATCCAAGCCTTTCCCTTAGGGAGGATCGATCTGCAGGTGACCCTCATGGAGGGTAAAAACATCCGAATAGAGTTCCTCACCTTTGAGGTGGCTGACATCACGTCGGCCTATAACTGCATACTGGGACGGCCGTTCCTGAAGAAGTTCATGGTGGTCGCCCACTTCGCCTACTCCATGATCAAGGTCCCGGGGCCATTGGGCCCGATCACCGTCTGCGGTGACCACAAGGGCGCAGTCCAGTGCGACATGAAGACTCTGGACATGATCAAGGGAGACAAGCAGGAGCCAGCCAAGGCTGCCGAACCTGCCAAGAAGAAGACTAAGAGCCTGCCAAAAGCTGCCGCAAAGGCAGCAGGGGCAGAAACCTCCCGAGCAGCAGAAGGCCGATCAAAGGCTTAGGGAAAAGAAGATCCCGAACTGGTGCATACGGGAGAGAAGAAGACCGATGACGGCGCGGCTGAGAAGTAGACTGTGGTGGACTAGACCCCGGTCAAGGGGACGCCATCACAGCAAGCAGACGAGTCGCCGGCCGCCGCCTCGCCAAGAGCGCCACTGGCAAAACGCACCGAGCCGGGCACCAAATCGGTGGCCCTAGATGAGGCAGACCCGACCAAGACCACTCTGGTGGGCTCCGGTCTGGGTGACAAATAGGAACTCGAGCTCATTGCTTTCCTCCGGGCAAATGCGGATGTGTTCGCTTGGGAACCAACCGATATGCCCGGGATCCCCAGGGAGGTGATTGAGCACAAGCTTGGCATACGAACCGGCATCCGACCAGTCAAGCAGAAGCAAAGGAGATATACCCCGGAGAAGCGAGACGCCATTAACGAAGAAATCAACCGACTACTCAAAGCCGGCTTCGTTCGAGAGGTCCCTTTCCCGGAGTGGCTGGCAAACCCAGTCATGGTGAAGAAGCCCAACGGAACCTGGCGGATGTGCGTGGACTACACTGATCTGAATAAAGCTTGCCCGAAGGACGAGTATCCATTACCTAGGATAGATCAAATTGTAGATTCAACCTCGGGATGCGAGCTTCTTTGTTTTCTAGATGCCTATTCGGGATATCATCAAATCAGCATGTGCATTGACGATGAGGAAAAAATTGCATTTGTAGCCCTTCGGTGTTTATTGCTATATAAAGATGCCTTTTGGTCTGAAAAACGCAGGTTGCACTTATCAAAAATGTGTTCACATTATTCTCGAAGGCCAAATCGGCCATAATGTGGAAGCATACATAGATAATATTGTTGTGAAAAGTAAGTTAAAGGGCGACCTAATCACTGATTTAACCGAAACATTCAACAACTTGCATGCAAACAGGATGATGCTCAACCCCGCCAAATGCGCCTTTGGTGTATCATCGGGTAAGCTCCTTGGTTACCTTGTCTCCCAGCAAGGTATAGAGGCAAATCCACACAAGATCAAGGCACTCGACGACATGAAGTCTCCACGCAGCCGCCACGAGGTCCAGAAGTTGGCAGAAATGATGGCGTCCCTGAGTCGATTCGTATCCAAGTCAGGCGAACGAGGTATGCCATTCTATAAATTGCTACGTAAAACTGATCGTTTTGAGTGGTCGGCAGAAGCAGAAGAGGCGTTCCAGGCGTTCAAACAATACCTACGGAAAATGCCCGTACTGGTCCCGCCGCAGCCACAAGAGGACATGCTGTTGTACGTAGCAGCTACACCAACTGTTGTCAGCACGGTTCTGGTGGTCGAGAGATCAACAGAAAAGTCAACAACACAACACCCCGTTTACTTCGTGAGCGAGGTGTTACATGACGCCAAAACAAGGTACCCTCAGATTCAGAAATTACTGTATGCTGTGCTAATGACTTCCAGGAAGCTCAAGCATTATTTTCTGAGCCACAAGATCAAGGTCATGTCAACCAACCCCCTAGGCAACATTTTACATAATCGGGATGCCGTGGGAAGAATTGCACAATGGTCTGTGGAGCTGGGGGCTTACGACGTTGAATTCATACCTAGAACTGCCATCAAGTCGTAGGCTCTGGCAGAATTCATCGCAGAGTGGACTAATCCCGAACCCAAAGAAGCTGCCCAAAATCTCGAACATTGGACTATGTTCTATGACGGAGCATTTTGCGGAGCAGGCGGGGGGGCTGGGGTGGTCCTGATCTCGCCACAGAATGACGTCATCAGGTATGCACTACAAATCAATTTTGTCGATCCAACCCCTACTAATAATGTTGCCGAGTATGAAGGACTCTTGACAGGACTCCGCATAGCTACATCTCTTGGCGTTAGGAGGCTGCTCGTGAAAGGGGATTCTGAGTTAGCTGCAAAGCAAGTCATGAAAGAGTACAGCGCGCGGAGCGAGGTCATGGCCAAGTATTTGGAAGCATACAGGCAGATGGAAAGCAAATTTGATGGGCTTGAAGTTCGACACGTAAAAAGGGAATTCAATGGCGATGCAGACGAGCTAGCAAAGGCAGCTGCCGAGCGCACACGACTCCCAGGTAACGTGTTACTTGAAGTTCTTACTAAACCCTCTGTGTCGGTTTCATTACCGAACCAAAACACTGCGCCTGCCAAGGGCACAGTCCCTACAACCAACGAATCCGTCAAGGAGTCTATGTTGGTCGGTACGGCCCGAGCTGCCGCTCTAGTTGGAAACGAGGAGAACTGGATGGATCCAATCCAGGCGTACCTCAGAAACCAAGCTATTCCGGACGATGATGCTACATTGGAGAAAATCCATCGTAAAGCCAAGAACTATCAATTGGTTGACGGGCGGTTACATAAGCTAACCCGCAACGGGATGCTCCTCAAATGCATCACATGGACCGAGGGCATTAGTTTGCTCCACGACATTCACGGAGGAATCTGTGGATCACATGCTTCTCCCTGATACCTAGCAGGGAAAGCATTTCGACAGAACTTCTACTGGCCTACAGCTCTTCAAGACGCAGTCAAGTTAGTTAAGAAGTGCGAGGCGTGCCAATTCTTCGCACGGAAATAGACTAAACCTGCGCAAGCCCTAAACACTATTCCTTTGTCATGGCCCTTTGCCACTTGGGGGATAGACATCCTCGGGCCCTTCCCGAGGGTTGTTGGGGGTTACAAATTTCTGTTTCGTCGGTATCAACACATTCAAAAAATGGGTCGAGGCCGAGCTGGTTCAGAAAATCACAAAAGAGGTAGCTGTCAAATTCCTACGGAGTATTGTCGTACGATTCGGCGTCCCGAACAGGATAATCTCCGATAATGGAACACAGTTTAAAAGCAAAAAGTTTTCTGATTTCTGCTACAACCACGGGATCAAGCATGATCGGTCATCGGTAAATCACCCGAAGACGAACGGGCAAGAAGAGCGTGCTAATGGCATCGTGCTCCAGGGCATCAAGAAGAGAATCTTTAATAGGTTGCAAGCTTATGACAAGCGTTGGATTCATGAAGTTCCTACAGTACTTTGGTCAATGAGGACCACCATGAATAGAGCAACAGGCGAGACACCCTTCTTCTTGGTATATGGAGAAGAGGCGATTCTACCGTCCGACATCCGACTACAGGCCCCACGCGTAGCACTATTTTCAGAAACTGAAGAGCCTGACAGACGCACAAATGAGCTAATCCTCCTGGAGGAGGCTCGTGATGCAGCCGCTTTCAGAGTGGCACAGTATCAGCAAAAGCTGCGACAATACTACGATGCTAATGTTCGCAAGAGAAGCCTATGCATTGGTGACATGGTGCTCAAGTTAGATCAACGCACCAAGGACAAAAACAAGTTGTCCTCTCCATGGCAAGGGCCATACATCGTAGTGGACATCGCTCGACCAGGAGCTTACAGGATCGCGGAGATAGATGGACATATGCTGCCAAATACATGGAACATGGATCAACTACGCAGATTCTACGCCTAAACAAGGTAATCACGCAAGTTCAAGCCTGTCCATCAAGTTTGGAAGATAAAAGCCGTCGTCCGCGTCGCCTACAGCACCAACAAAAAAAAAAGATAAGTTCTGCACACTTTACTCACCCTCGCTTTTACACTCGGGGGCTGGGTTCTATTTTTCAATTCTGTTTCTACTCTTTGTTACCATATTGCATATACTAACAAAGAGCCGGGGACTACCACGCTGAAAGTTTTTTCAGACCTATTCTATGCATCCCAAGCGCAATGCTCGGGGGCTCCCCATACGATCGGGACATTCTTGCGGATTAATACTTCTAAGCCTTTTGTCCAGCATGCCTGCATGACTGCAAAAGAGCCCGGGGGCTACTATGGTACCATTACCATGCAAGAATCGGGCTTTTCAAATCAAGAAGGCTAGGCTACGCTAATCTGACCAAACACCATAACTACAAGGAATTACACAGTTCAGCAGACCGCTCACGTCTCAGCAACTAAACAATTCCAAAATAGCTTATGGTAACGGGATTTTTGGCCATGACAAAGCTATCAGTGAAAAAGTTCAACAAAAACACCAATCAGCTCTAAAACTTACGCAAACTATGCCAGCATATGTTCCACAAAATAAAGCTGCATTCTAAACCTTCAAAGTTTTTCCCTATTACAGGATCAAAGCACAAAGTTCAAGGCGACTCCTCCGAGTCACTCAAATGGAGATCAAGTTTCTGTACAAACGGTTCCACCAAAGGGGCAAGAGTATCGAACAATATCTCAGCATCTGTTGCCGAGCACTTGAAGCCTTTGGAGAGCAGCAAAACGTCGAGATCGGGAGTGTGGCTTTTCAAGGCCCCGATGGTGTATGTGGCGGCGACGCAAGCACCCTCCATCAGCCTGGACTCCAAGGACGCACTGCGTTTCTCTGAAGCTTCAAGTCGGGCAGCGAGATCAGCAACATCCTTGTCCCGGACAGCAAGCCTGCCTTCTAGTTCCGAGTTCTTCTTCTCGAGCACTTCAATGCTCTTGGAGTTAGCTACAGGATCAGAGGCAATGTATGAGCAAAAGTTTGCGAATAAGGACCTAAAAACTAAACATGGTAGCATAATACATGTACCTTATTTCTCGGACTAGAGAACGGTAACTTGGGCCTCCAGTCTGATCATAGACGCTTCCGCAGCAGAGGCACGAGCGTCTAACGCGCGCCATTGCTCCTCAGCTGCCGAGAGCGAAGTAATGATCGGGCCCAAGGGCATCGGGGCAGGTCCTGCATCCTCCACAGGCTTATCCGCATCATCGGGTCGGGCTGCCGAGTCAAGCTCAGGAGTTTTCTCTGATGGCCTGATGGGAGGAGAAGCGGTAGGCTGGGAAGGCCTGATTTCCCGAACCAATGTCCAAAAATAGTTAAACCAAATTTTCCCTGTGAGAAATATTCAAGCATAACCAAGCAAATTAGAGTTTTCACCTGGATGTCGGAATTCTAACCTTGAATTGCTTGACACCAGATGCAGGCTTTGATGGCAACGGGGTCGGACGAATTTCCTGACGAGAAATCTCCCGAACACGTTTAGCTTTGGTTAAGCGGTCAAAGGCTGCAAATAAACGCCCGAATACGATCATGCTTGGTACCTGGGCACCAGGACGAGGCGGACCGCGACTGGGCAGCGTCTCATCGGGACCAGGCATACCAAGAGTTCCCGAACCTGGAGCCACCCTCTCCGTGCTCACGCTGCGAGAGCGCTTGCGGGTTCGGGGAACAGTCACCTTGGGACTGCTTGGGATTTCTTTCTCCGTAGCAGGCCAAGGATCGGGCTGTTTGTCGGTCGGGGCCTCGATGCCTTGGTCGACGGGCTGCTCCCCTTCTTCCTCAATATTGATGGCTCCGCTCACGGCGGGGGCATCAACAATGGGAGGAACCTGTTCGGGAGAAAGAAGATATATCATATGAACATTAAGCAAGGAAATAAGCTTTCTGAGAGGCAGTTTACCTCTGGAGGAGGGTTGTCAGCGCTGTAAGGAGTTGGGACACCTTCCCAGTCTGGGAGATCAGCCCCGAACATTCTCTTCAGCCGAGCAATCACCTCTGTTTTTGGGACAACTGTTAGTTAAGAGTCATGGTTTCAAAATGACCGAACAAGCTTAGAAAGATTATCAAACGAGAAAAATTACAGGCCAACCTTCGGGCTTCATTCTGTTCGGATCGTTGTCGCCCCTGAATGACCAAGCGTAGCGGTCATGAGTCATGAGTGGAATAAATCTCCACCTGATGAAGACTTTTGCTACATGGACCGCTGTCAGCCGGCATTGCGGAGCTCCAAGATCCGATCGATGTGCTTCTGCATTTCTGGAGTCAATCTTGGCAAAGCCTTGGTTTCTTCCTTGAGATAGGGCATCAAATGCTTCCTTTTTGCCACTGAGGCTTGGGGAAGAGTGATGTAGAACCAATGACGCTCTTATCCTTTCCAGCAATCTTTTACTGGAAAAGGGATATAGATCTCCCGATCTCTCAAGGAAAACCTGATGGACCCGATCATGACTTGATTCTTGTAAAATGCAGGAGTATAAAAATGTCTCCACAACAGCAATGAGGGCTTAATTCCTAACCAAGCTTCGCATAGAAAGGCAAAAACGCTAAGCATGGTCAAGGCACCGGGCTTGAATTGCACAAGCTCGATCTGGTAATGCTAACAGACGCTGTGGAAGAAATCCGATGGATAGACCCCAAATCCACAATGGAAGAACTCCAAGAAGGCCACTAACTCGAGAGTGTTGGCGGTCGGGAATAGCTGACCTTTGGCATGACGACGAGGGAAAAGGCTGGTGTCAGGGAGCAATCCAAGGTCTTCCAGTTTCTGTAGTTGCTTTGCCGTGGTGGTGGACTTGTGCCAGTACTTGTCTGTAGTCAGGATCATGCTGCCACTGTGAAGTTCTCATCCGGTGGTGGCGCTGCTCTGATCTCCTGATGATTCCCCGTCAGATGAGGAGTGGTGCAAGGATGCCATGGTGGTGAGGAGCTGGGTCGAGAGGCTGGAGGAACAGATGGATAAAGGGGAGAAAATGGATGGAGAATGGCGAGTGTTTGTAGATGCAAGCGAGGAAGACGAAGGCTCGAATGGAATCCGAGCGGTTGCGCCGGGGGACTTTATGGTTTCGCGAGGGAGCTCGAACCCCGAGAAACCTGCCCTTGAGCCGTGCAATCCGCAGTCACTATTGGGTCAAAAAGATTCTTTCTTTTTTCTGCGGCACGCATCGTTTTGAAAACTATGCAGGTCAAATTCAATGCATTTAGGATCGCTAGCTTAATTGGGAAGCTATCAGTTCTAAATGACTGACCACTTGGTGTGTATAGAGGAAATACCCCGATCATGATTGATCAGGGTCAAATTTCCCGAACATGTTAAGGGTTGGTTGGTCTGTTCGGAGGAAACTTCTGTTCGGGGAATTTCATTCTTTGAATGGGCAGTTTCGCAAACAAATTGACATGAAAAATGTCCAAACAAAGGAAGAGGGATTATTGTTGCATATCTCAAAGTGAAATTGCTTCATTTGTCCAAAAGTAAGCACATTTCACAGGGGATCGATAATTATCCTAAAACTAAAAACATCAAAAATAGCGATCTTCGCCTGACTAGACATCGTCGGCGAGGATCAGGGCGGTGTGGCGCCGGCCGGCAGATCATCTACCGCGTTCTCTTCTTCAGAGTTGTTGATTAAATCCACGAGCGCTCCGTCTCTGGGGATCCTGATCAGGTCGCGGTTCAAGGAGGCGAAGAGGCGCCGGGCGAGTTCCTCGTCGCCGCTGGTGTCCGTCGGAGCAGAAGACGAAGATGCAACTGCGCGCGACGATTCTGGCTTCAGCCGAGCTCCGCACCCTCCTCGTGATGGCTTGTTGTCGGAGGAGAGGGAGATGGGAGACGCCGGGGCTGGAGAAGAAGGCGCAGGGCGCTTCCCGGCGGCAATGCTCGACGGAGCAGCCTCGGGAGCCGGAGACGCCATGGCCGGAGCCTCCTCTGGTGGCTCGATCTCGACTCCTTCGTCCCCATGCCAGGGGAGGGCAAGGAGAGGAGCCTGAGGAGGAGCAGCAGGTGGGGTCGTCACCGACAGATCCTCCGGCTTGTCGAACGGTCGTTCTTCGGAGCTGCGGGGAGAGTCTCTAAAAAGGAGACGAGGAAGCTTGAACTTGCGGCTAAGTTTTTTCTTTCCCATGGCGAGGGGAGGGAGAAGGCTTAGAAGGGAAGGTTCAAGTACAAATCAATCCAAGGGATTCGGTATTTAAAGACTCAGAGGCGACGCTTTGCACGAAAATCGAGGAAGCCGGAGCAGGGCCGTAAATGCCGCGTGCACTGCCAAAGTTTCGGGAGATGTGCGGAGTGGGTTTTAAATGCGCGGAGCAGCCATTACATCAATCCCTTGTCTTCCAACTTCCGAGATGAAATGTTTGTTTATTATTGTTATGGCTAATATTTTGTCTGACCTTATCATTCAGATGCAGGTCTCACCATTCAAGAGTTCGGGATCTTTTCTGGCTCCCATCTACATGTGATTGTCGAGGTATGACCATACCCAAAAATCACCCGAAGAGCAAAAAGACCCGAAGGCTACTTAAAGATCGACCTTTTCTGAACAAGATAAGCTCGGGGGCTACTGTTGAGGCCATAATACCAGGGTGCCCGATCACGTGGATTGCCAACTACCGACTCCGAACGATGAAGACTCCGAACAAGACACGATGGCCGGATCGCAGAAGGAAAGCCCAATGATAGTTAGAGTCCTACTAGGTTTAGGTCTGTTTTGTCTTGTAAGGCACGTCTCCCTGGATATAAATAGCGGGGGTCCTGTGCGTAGAGGGTATCTCCAATCTTAGCCAATACACCCGAGGGTACTTGTTACACCATTGTAATCTGTACTCGCCGAGATAATACAAGCAGCAACTGGACGTAGGGTTATTACTCGATCTCGAGGGCCCGAACCAGTATAAAATCTCGTGTCTCTCTGTTCATCCACCGTGATCAATCTTCGCACAAGGCGGGGTGCTTGCCGGACAAATATCTGCCGAGTACAACCTCGACACATGATATGAAGGATTGGGTATGCTGACACACAGAAGGTTTAACTGCTCATTATGTAAGTCTAGTTAATATGAAGATCCTAAAAGAGAACTAGGGATTCTATGTACTTCTTACTTATGGTTACATTCATTACAAGTGTACACTAAACAAGCTTAGTAAAGGACACATGTTAGAGGGCAAATCGAGGAGTCGTGGGATCCCCTCATCCAAGGGTACTGTCACGATGTTTATCATGAGGGCCTGCAAATGCCCAAACCCGAACGGCGAGGATTACAAAGGCCCAGCGGGGCTGTCACCACCCGGGGGCTACCTCGGAATACGTGGGGTAAGGTATCCCCAACGGTATTCCATAACCCAAACAACATGTTTGTAATATGAAATACATCTTTACCAATTGTACGGAAAGGTAAAGAACAATCATAATGATTCATTGGGCCATTGCCATAACATGTATGAGCTATACTAAGGTGCAAGACATACGACTCATATGATGAACACACAAGACTATAAGTCAAGTGACATAAGCAAGATAGCATATCCATTAAGGCTCTAAGTCTTACAAATAAGCCAAGGATAAAAGATAACTGAGCTCTAGACTTACCAAGACTCCTTCGGAAACCCGTAGAAGCTCAACTCCTAGAACTTCTTCACTACTAATTAAGACTATGACTTTTAGCAAATGGAGCTCTTCCTTCTGGTGTGTGTTGTACAAGAAGCGATGTTCATCTATTTATAGCACTGGGAGGCGGTTCATGGCCGGTACAAGGCGGTTGAGGCCGAGTGGGCCCACCCCCGAGTCGGCCGACTCCTTGACGTCGCCCGACGGTTGCGTTTACCGACTGAAGATGTCCACAGTGTGGATGACCTCCTGGAGGTGGTGTTGACGCGTGGGAGAAGGGAAGACCACAACGGAAGCGAGACTGGGTCGGTCGACCTAGCTAGGTCGGCCGACCTGGTCCAGGCACAGCTTGTCTCGTCTGTCTACTGAGTGTCTGTAGTGTGGACCCTGGTACTCGTGGAGGCTGGGTATGTGTTCTCGGAGTAGACCTTGATTCTCATGCGGGCCCATCAATCCATGTGCTTCTCCTTATCCTCCTTGTCATCCCTTGGATGTAACCGTCATTGATTCAACGCTCTGGATGACATGCACTTGTGCTTCTTTTGCATGGCCAAACTTGGGCTCTTTTGGGCACCAGGCCAGGTCAGGCGACCTGGGCTTGGCCCTGTTCTGCTTCATTTTCTAGCCCGTATCTCCTGCAACCAAATAATCTCCATGTACAAGTGGAACTACATTATTTAAAACCAAATCCTACTTATTATTGCTGGTTTGTTTTATTTTACTAAGTTGGCGTTACAAGATAATCATGACTTAACAAGCGCCAACAAACTCCCCCAAGCTAAGTCCTTTGCTCATCCCGAGCAAAGCTTTGGAGAGTTGGAAACTTTGGATTAGATTTTTGCTTACTTCCAAAGAAAATATTGTCAACAAGAAAGCATTTCATAACTTGAAATAAGTTGGTAAAGATTAAATCATCCCTTTTTACCTTGCCACCTATGGGGCTTTTAGCTTTTCTTCATCATGAGCGGTTGAAAGCCAGAACTACTTAGTGAGAGTGCTCCGCCCAAACCTTTGTTCCACCATTACACCGGAGGTTTTTAAAGAAACTTTTGCAAAGGAAAGCGAAGCTCCTCAAGTGACTCTCTCTCAAGTCGCTTATTGGTGTATATATCCTTGCCATCACTCCTCTCAATTTCCTTCAATAGCATAAACACATGGGGCTCATAACGGGAAATTTTTGTTTCACATATGCATTGCTTATTTTGTTGAGCCAAATTCAGGATCAATGAAGAATTAAGTCATACACTCAAATCAAAGTGTGAAAGTGTGAATATGTGGTAATGGAAAATGAACTCCTTTAGAAAATTCTCTCCTTTAGGAAATTGCTATAAAGCTTGGCTGCCTTTTCTTTTCTTCCTCTTTTTTTTTCATGGACTTCACACGTGTCCATTTCTTTTGCTCTCTCTTCTTCTTTTTTTTTAAGGAGCCTTAGCCTTACGCCTTGAAATATTTTTGGAGAGAAATCCCTTTACTTTGGAGCATTTCATTTTGGTGGGTAAAAGATAGGCACGATGCACTTACTTCCAGAATAGAAGTATGGCAAATATGGTGGCGTGTACGTGACTCTGATTTTAAGAGCATGAAGTAAGTCTTTCAGAGATCACAATGAACATGACAAAACTCAAAACAGCTACACATGTTCTTTGTAGGTGGTTGGAATGTGAGGCTGTGGTAGGATTTTCACTTGTCACTGAGGAGCCTAAAATTTTATTCTTTTTGAAAAATAAAAACTCCATGATCAAGTTTCACTTGGGTACAGATAAAGCAACTCTAACTTATCATATCATAGCTCTCAACAACCTAGAATCAAATTTAGCATTTATTACCCACAATTTTTAAGTTTCCAAGGAAGTCATTGATTTCAGCCAACAAATCCAAGACACAAAAGACTGCCTTATTGAGACTTGAATAAAAAGGGAAGGTCATAGCAAATATTCATCATTTCCATACAAGGCCAAGTTTTTTTAATAAGATAGAAAAAGAAAAACACCGGGAATGGTTTAGATAGATTTACCTGTGCGGGGGTCCTCCCCCAAGCTGGACTTCACTGCTGGTGGTACCGGGGGTCGTTCGGGTCTAACCCTTGGTACCGGAAATAGGCATTCATGTTCTGATTGCCTTGCTGGATGCTGTTCTGTAGGGTGTTATAATTCTGCACTGACTGGTCCCACCAAGCCTGCGACTGCTGCACATGATGGGTTAAGGTATCATCAATGCGGTGAGTGGTTACCTCAAGGGTTCCCATGCGGTTGGATAACCCATTCATGCTACTGCGCCAGTCCCTTGCTGAAAAGGACCGTCGGGCATCGAATGGAGGGGGGCCACCACTCGAGCTGGATGATTGATGATAGTGCGGGTCTTGGGGATTCCACTACGCATGCGGGGCTTCATGCCGTCCCGAACCTCCTGCCATGTAAGATGGGGGTGGCTGTGGCTGCTCCCAGTTTGATCCTGCTGGGATGTATGGCGGAGTTGGAGGCTCCCATGCTCCTTGGGATTGTGGCATCGTGGCTTCTTCTCATCGGGACATGCTTCTTGTCACCCTTCCAATCATGCTCCGCCTGCCTTCCTGTTGTAACTCCAACAAAAGAGATTTGCACCTGTACAACCAGTATCCCGGTGCGGGCAATGGAATTCTGGTAGTACTATTATGGTAGACCATAATAAGCTTCTGGTCTACATCATGAGTAACGAGGTGGCTTTGAATAAAATGGGATTCATCAAGAGTTGGGCGAGGCTGTGGAAAGTACTCGACTCGTTAGTTGTCCAAAAGGCCCATTGATTTAAAAATACGAGTGATCAAAGAAGTACACTCAATGGGACCTTGTCTCCTAAAAACACCCATCCATTGATCGATCATAAAAACAACAGGGGATATTTTTATCTTCTTAACCATTGCATATAATAATTTTAGTTCATCAGTGCAAACAGTTCGAAGATCGTTCCGAGGGAATAGAGTCATGGCAATCCAACGATGCATGAAATGAAGAGTGGGGTTATGAATGTGGCTTGTTCTTGGAGCAGTGCATTCTGTGGAACCCAAAATGTCCCTCTAGAAAGACTCCTTAACAAAATTCTTCAATAATTTATCAACCTCCAAACTACAACGCTTGCTAAAACCCAAATGGAGATTAAGCTGTTTCCAAGAAACGAAATACTGTTCCCTTAAAAAATGAAAAGTAATCCCCTCCTTAGATTTTCTTAGAGTGGCGAGAAATTGGATTGTTAACAGGCGACATCCATCTTCATGGATACGCGCAAAATCCGACCAACCCACAGCCACCCACACAGTTTCGAAGTCAGTGGCCATACCTGATTTCTCCATGAGTTCGCTTGTGAACACACGTATGTGATCAAAAGCGCGACCCAGGAGAATTTGATATGCCTCCAGTTCATAGCCTTCGTCGATGTCGAGTTGGTCATCAGAAATGAATGCGGGGCGAGGGTCGTCATCGTTGTTGTTGCTGCTGGAGGTGTCTCCGTTTCCACTGCCATTGCCACCGCCATTACCGCCGCCTGCGGATGTGGCGCCGGCCCCAGTGTAGTAGAACTGATCGTCGGAGATCTCCATGGAGTGTTGGCTTTGTGTCTCCATGGTGCTTGCCTGAACTGGGGGCTTCAGAGCTAGCGGAGACCAACTTGGTGCTTTCGGAGTGATGGCTTCGCCTTGAGCTTGACCCCTTCAGCTTCTTTGCTTGCTTTACGATTCCTCGGACGAGGTTCATGATGCCTGATATGACCATACCAGTGTCGGGGACCTCACCGAGTACTCCGACGGCTTCACAGACTACTTCGACCACTCTGCCGAGTACTCTGCCGAGTACTCTGCCAAGTACTCCGACCTCGCCGACTACATCTGATAAGAAACCGCTAGGGTTTGTGGCCGATCTTTCGATGAGAGGTGTGAGATAACTCGATTGGTAGATGGAGATGACGTTCACGGCCCGACTACAGCCTTCCAAGACCGCGCCTTAGCGACCGATACACCACTTCCAAAAAGCTATCACGATCTTGTGGAGCGCGACAACCAGCCACTAGGGCTCCCGTCCTGCAAGCAATCGAAGAACTAGCAAGAACGAGGAAACAAGCACTGAAATTGCAAGATAAAATTGAAGGTTTCAAACTGAATCTTAATAAGAGTGGGGTTCCGAAGACAAGGAGACGGGCGACTGGATCAGCACGCGCGCCTACAAGCAAGTAGCGATGGCTAAACTTGATCTAAACAAAACCCAAGTGTTCCTGGTGACGGCTACGGGATATATGACGTGAGGAGGACGACCAAAGGAGAGTTTGGGTCGTGCTCCAACCCTAGGACGTGTCCCTACTGGACTCTAAACAATACAAGCCCATTGGGCTAACTTAAGGTGGCGCAGCACCCTTGACAGAACGACCTCTCGGTATCTTTTGGGCCATTGACATCGCTTCTGGACAGATATGTGTATGACACCAGAACCATATGAACGTAGACTTGATCAGCTTTCCAACAAGTCCAGAACCATCCCAATCCGACTCCGTATGTAACCGTGGCGACCGTCACGAGTTGGAGGTGTGCTGCAGTCCGAATCCAGCCTACGCGATTCCTTTTCCCTTTTGGTCTTCTCCTTGATTCCTAATCAAAACAAGAGTGCACGTGTCTCCAAGATCTAAACAGGATGGACAAGAGCTCAAGAAGGACCTCACTTGATGATTAAGTTTTCGAGCATGAGCACGAGTAATAGGACCAGCAGGTGTCGGCGTGGACGGCGTGGACGTATGATTGGTGTTGATGTCCTCATCATCCTCCCTTTCTTGAATTTGAGTCGTCCTCGACTCAAGCTCATCTTCCTCACCCAAATAAGGCTTCAAATCTGCAATATTAAATGTGGGACTAACCCCAAAATCTGCAGGAAGATCAAGCTTATATGCATTCTCATTAACACGTTCCAGCACTTTAAACGGGCCATCAGCTCTAGGCATCAGTTTCGATTTTCTTAATTCAGGAAACCTATCCTTTCGCAAATGCAACCAAACCAAATCTCCAGGTTCAAGAATCAATTCCCTTCTACCTTTATCCCCAGCAAATTTGTACTTAGCATTCATGCGCTCTATGTTTGCTTTAGTGGTTTCATGCAGTTTCAGCATCAATTCAGCACGTTGCTTAGCATCAAAATTCAACTTTTCAGAACTAAGCAATGGCATTAAATCAATGGGAGCACGTGGTAACAACCCATAAACAATCTCGAATGGGCACATCTTTGTAGTAGAATGCAGCGAACGGTTATAAGCAAATTCAATATGAGGCAAACAATCTTCCCACATCTTAATATTCTTCTTTAAAACAGCCCTTAACATAGTAGACAAAGTTCTATTGACAACCTCAGTTTGTCCATCAGTTTGGGGGTGACAAGTGGTGGAAAATAAAAGCTTAGTTCCCAATTTAGCCCATAAAGTTCTCCAAAAATGGCTTAGAAATTTAGCATCACGATCAGAAACAATTGTATTTGGCACACCATGCAAGCGAAC
>CM014278.1:19410246-19480329 GCA_004135705.1 Alloteropsis semialata | reverse complement strand
TGGACCAACTCTAAACTATTCAGTTTATAATAAAGAATTATATGCTCTTGTTCGGAGTTTGGAAACTTGGCAACACTATCTTTTTTCTAAGGAATTTGTGATACATTCTGACCATGAATCTTTGAAACACCTTAAAGGACAATTAAAATTAAATCGAAGGCATGCAAAATGGTGTGAATTCATTGAATCATTTCCTTATATTGTCAAGTACAAAAAAGGAAAGGAAAATGTTGTAGCTGATGCTCTATCTCGACGTCATGCTTTGCTTACACAACTTGATGCTAAGATTCTTGGATTAGAAAGTATAAAAGGTTTATATACGACTGATCCAAATTTTGCTGAACCATATTCCAAGTGTTGTGATGGAAAAGGATGGGAAAAATTTCATATGCATGATGGGTTCTTGTTTCGAGCTAACAAACTGTGCATTCCAGATTGCTCTATTCGTATTTTACTTGTGCAGGAAGCTCACGCAGGAGGACTCATGGGACATTTTGGAGCTAAGAAGACGGAGCAGGTGCTCGCCGACCACTTCTTTTGGCCAAAGATGAGAAGAGATGTGGAGAGACATGTTCTTCGCTGCGAATCCTGCCATAAAGCTAAGTCCCGTTTAAACCCTTATGGACTTTACACTCCTCTTCCTATCCCTAGCGCACCTTGGGAAGACATCTCTATGGACTTTGTCCTTGGGTTACCTCGCACCAAGAGGGGAAGGGATTCAATTTTTATTGTGGTTGACCGTTTTAGCAAAATGGCACATTTTATTCCATGCCACAAAAGTGATGATGCTTCACACATTGCTGAATTATTTTTCAAAGAAGTTGTGCGTCTTCATGGAGTGCCACGAACCATCGTTTCAGATCGTGATGCTAAATTTTTGAGTTATTTTTGGAAAACTTTGTGGGGAAAACTTGGGACACGTTTGTTGTTTTCCACGACATGTCATCCACAAACGGATGGACAAACTGAAGTTGTAAATCGAACATTATCAATGTTGTTGCGAGCTGTCCTCAAGAAGAACTTGAAACTTTGGGAAGAAAGTTTGCCACATGTCGAGTTTGCATACAACCGGGCAGTACATTCGACTACTAAATTTTGCCCATTTGAGATTGTATATGGGTTCAAACCCACTGCTCCCATAGATCTTTTGCCTTTGCCTATGCAGGAACGAGTAAACTTTGACGCAAGCAAGCGAGCGGAATTTGTCAAAAACCTTCATGAAAAAGCTCGAGCGAACATTGAGAAGATGACCGAGAAGTATGAGAAGCGCGCCAACAAAGGTCGAAGAAAGATGGTATTCGAAGCAGGAGACTTGGTTTGGGTGCATCTATGTAAAGATAGATTTCCTAAGCAACGCAAGAGCAAGTTGCAACCTCGAGCTGATGGTCCATTCAAAGTGCTACGCAACATCAACGACAACGCCTATGAAATTGATCTGCCGAGTACTTATGGTGTGAGTACCAGTTTCAATGTGTCCGACCTCTCTCCATTCTTTGGATTGGAAGAGTCGAGGACGACTCTTTTTGAAGGGCGGGAGGATGATATGACCATACCAGTGTCGGCGACCTCGCCGAGTACTCCGACGGCTTCACGGACTACTTCGACCACTCTGCCGAGTACTCCGACCTCGCCGACTACATCTCCAACCCCTACTGGACCAATCACTCGGAGCCGAGCTAAGAAAATACAACAAGAGGTGCACGCGCTACTTTGTGAGTATCAGTTGAACATTAATGAGAACTTTGAGCTACCTAAGTCGTACATGTTGTTATTGCTCAGGGTCACCAAGGAGGAAGACAAGGATGTATCAAGAGTGGAACAGAAAGAAGAATCACGTTCACATCAGTCCAGCGTGACAGAACTGTCCAGAAGAAATATTCATATCTTTTGACTCACAAAAGCCATGAAGGCTCATGAATACTCTCTGGAAAGATCTTGAAGTGTAGTTTCCAAATATACCACTCCCGGGTTGTTTGGAGCTTTCCCTTGAAGTGGCTGAGTTGTTTAGTGCACACTGGTCTGAGGGACTACAGTCCGCCTGAAGTCAAAATGTCCAAGCAAAACTGTACTAATCTACAATAAATATTGGAGCAAGCTATATATGGTTTGAAAGCCTATCCAGTTAGTTTTCAAACGCATCCAGCAGCATCTCATTTGAAGCTTCCAAGAAGGAGTTAAAGCCAAAACATTGAAGACTGTGCAGAATTCCAAAAGTCACGCGGGAACCACTCAGGAGGCTTTTTCACACTAGCGTTGCTTTCACATTGTTTCGTGTTTATACCTATCCAGGAGGGTTATTCCTTGTATAAATATCCCCCTATGTGTAAGCAAACCATAACTTTTGATGAATTGAGATAGTCCCAGTGATATTGCAGCCGAGCTGCTGAGTGCTTACTCAACCCTTGTTCTTCCTTGTTCTCTTGGACTTGTGAAGAGATCTCTCTGAGATCCACTAGTTCATGCTTTGCGAGTTCCAGTACGGCTGCCTCGCCTTGTGTGGATTAGCTCTGGTTGTGGTTCTGCGGTCGTTTGGAGATCGAGTCGAAGTCTTCGCGGTTTCGGTCTCTCTCCCCGTCGCTTGGTCGCATCCGACCTTGGTCAGGTATAAAGCTAGTTACCCGCTGATCTTTAGCAAGTTTACCTTACTTCCCCGCTGTCTCTATAGCCAATCACCTTGTTCATAGACCTACTGCTGTGAAGATCGGGCCACCCTTGGTACCGAAATTAGTTCGGTAGTTATCAATGCCTGCACAAGGAGCAACAACAAGAACAACACTCGGAAGACAAAAGGATTAGCGTTAGTGAGTTAGTCGTCCAAGAGTTAGTCGTTCTTGTGGAGCATGGTTGCCTCCACAATAGTGTTCTTGTGGGTTATGACACACCAAAAACAAATGTTCTTGCGGGGTTGAGGACCTCCACAACACGTTCAAGCACTTGAGCACAAGAAGACCAGCACCAATATGCAGGAATGAAGTCCATTTTTATTTGAGTTTTCAATTTTTATTGAATTTCAAACTAAGAAGCTAAAACTTATGAATTAAAAGGGGGAAAAGAGAGAACTCCAAGGGCGAAACGCAGCTCGGGTTGGGGCGAAGTGAGCAAGCAACAGGCCAAGGCCTTTTATAGGTGGAGCTCACCCCTGGTCGGCCGACCGGGGGGGGGGTCGGTTGACCCTCCTGCGGGAGCAAACCGGCTAGGCTTTGATCACGAGCGCGTGGGATATCCTGGCACCTCCATGAGCCTTGAACGTTTTGCAAAAGTGAACAGAAAGGGTCAGGCGACATGAGCTGGTCGGCCGACCATTGAGTTTGGCTTTTGCAGGCATGCTTTGAATTGTGTGATGGGTGCTCATGGTTGGTCTTGATGGTGTTTGAATAGCCTGCAAAGGTAGTTGGGTGTGGTCGGCCGACGTGCTCTGGTCGGCCGACCATGTCTTGGCTTGGGTCAGGCTCAGCTTTTGCAAAGAGGCACATGGTTCAATGCTATGATGAATGCTGGGTGTATGGGTGTTGGTGGCCAAGTATCTAAGGTTGATTCAAGTGGATAGCTCCAAAATTTGAAATTCAAAATGCAAAATTTGATGGAAAATCGAAATATGCATGAGGATAGAAAATAAATATGCATTATGAAGTAAATATGAGATACATACTGATGTACCTACCGGCGAGGATTCGTTGTTTTTTCGTCTATCGAGTGTGGATGTCTTCAAAATATGATTTAACTTGATGACTTGTCTTTCGCATTTGAAGATGATGCAGGTTCTTTGCAGCTCCACTCCTGTTTTGTTTTCTTGACGCAAGGTGATGTTGGTGTTGCTGTCTTCACCGCCTTAGCACCTTGTGCAAATTCCTCGGGCAGGGGTAGGAGTGGTTCACTATAGTGACTGGTGGTCTTTGCGACTTCCTTCCATAAATGACCTTGATTTCGGGTCTGTCATGCTTTTGGTTTGATTCTTTCTTGTTTCCTGCATGATTAGCCAAAATCTCCCGACTGGCTTCTTGTACCACACCAGCTAGTTGGGCTGACTGGGCCTCTAGAATCTTACTTAAGCGCAGCTGATTTTTCACAGTGACTGATAAGCCATGGAATCTAGAGCTTAGATAACTCACCTTTCTCTTGGCAGGCATAGTGTATGGACTTCCTCCTTGCTGGGATGGATTCCAGTATGTGTTAGGAATAGATCTCTGCATTTCTGCCAAGAATCCATCTTTGCCTGGTGGTTGTAGTACCATTGCAGTGCCCTACCTGCTAGTGAAAACGGGAATAATCATTGCAATGCCTTTCCTGCTAGTGGACTGCATATTGCTGAGAAATGTCGGAGATGTTCCGCTGCGTCTGCTGTAGCCTTTCTGCTGAATGGCTTGGCTTGCACCATTGCAATGTACGTTGAGTCGATCATGAGAGTTTCAGTTGCCATCTTGGTGCAAGGGTGCTTCGATTTCAACCGATAGGGTTGAGGGAACACTAGGTCTTCACTTCTGGATTAAAGAAATTCTTCGGCGAATCGACAGCATTGTGTCATCTTCCTGTTCCACACAAGGAGAAATAGAACAAGGGTAAACCTGTCTAGACAATGGTATTTAATTGTGACATAAAGTTAATACAGAGGTTAACACATTCTTTGACCAATGCTTTCCCTGGCAACGGCGCCAGAAATGATTGTTGGCATTTCTTAGCGTCAACACTACAAGAGTAATGGCACTAGAGATGCCTTAATATAAATCTTAGCGTTACATAAGTTCTGCAAGCGCACAGAAGTACATTGTAGCATTTCACCCGGGAGTATTCCAGAGTATCGTATTTATTTCCTCAGGGAAAGCGTATGGCAAAGTAATGTATTTTCCAATGCATCAACTATATTACAATTAATATACCAAGACTAGAACAGGGGATTCATGATATGAAGGATTGGGTATGCTGACACACAGAAGGTTTCACTTCTCATTATGTAAGTCTAGTTAATATGAAGATCCTAAAAGAGAACTGGGGATTCTATGAACTTCTTACTTATGGGTTACATTCGTTACAAGTGTACACTATACAAGCTTAGTAAAGGACACATGTTAGAGGGCAAATCGAGGAGTCGTGGGATCCCCTCATCCAAGGGTACTATCACAATGTTTATCACGAAGGCCTGCAAACGCCCAAACTCGAACGGCGAGGATTACAAAGGCCCAGCAGGGCTGTCACCACCCGGAGGCTACCTCTGAATATGTGGGGGTAGGGTTTCCCCAATGGTATTCCATAACCCAAACACCACATTTGTAATATGAAATACATCTTTACCAATTGTACGGAAAGGTAAAGAACATTCATAATGATCCATTAGGCCATTGCCATAACATATATCAGCTATACTAAGGTACAAGACATACGACTCATATGATGAACACACAAGACTATAAGTCAAGTAACATAAGCAAGATAGCATATCCATTAAGGCTCTAAGTCTTACAAATAAGCTAAGGATAAAAGATAACTGAGCTCTAGGCTTACCAAGACTCTTACGAAAAACCGTAGAAGCTCAACTCCTAGAACTACTTCACTACTAGCTAAGACTATGACTTGTAGCAAATGGAGCTCTTCCTTCTGGTGTGTGTTGTATAGGAAGCGATGGTCATCTATTTATAGCACTGGGAGGCGGTTCATGGCAGGTACAAGGCGGTTGAGGCCGAGTGGGCCCACCCTCGAGTCGGCCGACTCCTTGACGTCGCCCGATGATTGGATGAACCAACTGAAGATGTGCACGGTGTGGATGATCTTCTGGAGGCGGTGTTGACGCGTGGGAGAAGGGAGGACTGCAACAACGCGAGACTGGGGGTCAGCTGACCTAGCCAGGTCGACCGACCTGGTCCAAGCACAGCTTGTCTCGTCCGTCTTCTGAGTGTCTGTAGTGTGGACCCTGGTACTCGTGGAGGCTGGGTATGTATTCTTGGAGTAGACCTTGATGCAAAAGAGCCCATGTGCTTCTCCTTATCCTCCTTGTCATCCCTTGGATGTAACCATCATTGATTCAATGCTCTGGATGACATGCACTTGTGCTTCCTCTGCATGGCCAAACTTGGGCTCTTTTGGGCACCAGGCCAGGTCGGCCGACCAGGGTAGGTCGGACGACCTGGGCTTGTCCCTGTTCTGCTTCATTTTCTAGCCCATATCTCCTGCAACCAAATAATCTTCATGTACAAGTGAAACTACATTATTTGAAACCAAATCCTTCTGATTATTGCTGGTTTGTTTTATTTTACTAAGTTGACGTTACAAGATAATCATGACTTAACAAGCGCCAATAGTGGTATTGTATTGCTCTACTTGGCGAAGTTCCGGAGAACAACGGCGAGTTCTTGGTTACAATAAGGGTGGAAGAAGCCGATCCCTGAAGGGGTCGACCTAGGCCGCCTTATATAGGCTGACGGCCTAGGGTTTACAGTCAGTTATCTCTAATTGTATCCGGCTACAACTAGGAAACTAATCTGGATTGGTAACAACATAATCTCCGTGATCCTTGGACGAGATCCGAGTACATCACTACGCGCCTTGCGGGCTGAGTCTTCTCCAATCTTGTCCATCAAGTCAAGGATCCTCGTGGACCGGCCTGGAGTTGGCCCACATCATTGTCAGACGTGGGACCAGGCCGACTGGCTACCCAGTCGGTAGTGGGCCCAGGGGTACCCATATCCCACAAGTCCCCGAGCAACGTGCAGGCGCGTGTCAGACTATTGATGAAGAAGCAAAGCCTCCTTAGTCGGCTGAAGCATCTTGGTCGGCAGGCCGACACAAAGGGTGGGTGGTGCTCAAAAAGAACAAACCATAGGTCATCGGGGATGACCCTGGACAGACTCGAGGGCGGAGCCCCGAGTGGCGTAGTGCCGAGTTGTGGCCATGTCGGACACCGGGAGGAACGGCACCACTTTGAGAAAGTGACACATCCTGATGGGGCATATGGAGAGCGACGCAAGAAGCTCTCCATATGGAGTAGTCCCCGAGCATTGGGCCAATTAGAATAATCGGGCTAATGGTCAAAAAAGAAGTGATCACCGAGCATCGAGGCAGGCAGGCCGCTGAAAGGATAAGATTGCCATGGGTGTCTGAACAAGCTGTGACAAGAACAATATTCATGTGAACACGCAGAGTGCACCCGGGACTGAAGGGGTCGAAGACATTGAAGGTGCATTGGACGCCTCGAAGGGAGGAGCTGCATGGCTCAAAGCTCACGCGCAGCACAAAGTAACCGAGGTCACATGGATACCGTTAGCGCTGGGCTATAAATAGATGCAGAGGCTCGGGGCCTTGCACTTATCGGAAGAGGAGTGAAACAACCACCTAGTAAACATGTTGGGGACTTGCTGTTGGGTTCACCCTCTAGGGAGAAACCATGGGGATTTGAGAGCTTAGTGCTACAAGAGTGCTTGCGAAGCTCTTGAGTTGTTAGTGAGCATCTGCATACTTGCCTGTTTCCCCTCGCCATTGCCTTGGGCTGAGGCCCTTGTAGGGTGAAATGCTTGTAGAGCAGGGAGAAACCTAGAGGCATGCTCATGGAATCCTCAAGTTCGGTGTGCTTGCCATTGAGCACCGAGATGCTGCAAGAGGGCTTGCGACGAGCCCATGTGGACCAAGTTTGTTGCGCACGCAGCATTTAGTATAATGGCAGGCACCCATGACCGTTGTCCTGATGGACGATTCTTTTTATCCTTGTAACCGGCACATGACCGGCTCTTCTTTGCAATTGTATAGTCTCCTGGTGATGATGAATCCTCCATGACATCTCTGTTTCATGTATGCTTCCTGTTGTCCTTAGCCCGGTGGCTATCTTGGCGACGTAGGTTCGTGACCGGAGTCATGAGGTCGAATCTCGGGGACCTGTTGACCAGAACTGTAGCGCCGAGTCCCCAAGCGTTGGGGCTGGCCGAGTCACGGAGACCAGTTGACCGGAGTCGTAGTGCCGAGTCCCCGAGCGTCGGGGCTAGCCGAGTCACGGAGACCCGTTGACCGGAGTCATAGCGCCGAGTCCCCGAGCGTCGAGGCTGGCTGAGTCACGGAGACCCATTGACCGGAGTCGTGGCACCGAGTCCCCGAGCGTCAGGGTTAGCCGAGTCCAGTAAATAGCCGTTGGCACGCGTGGAGCCGTTAGCCCGCGATTAATGGACGTGCCACGGATTCCGTCCGGTAGTCACGGCGCCGTTAGGGTAATTTGAACCGGGGAGGGGGGCAATAAATCGAATCGGCCGGCAGGTTAGGTTTAACCCCAGTCATTCCCAGATTTACAGACCCACACTCTGCCGTCATCCACTGCCACTGCGCTTGCCGCCGCCACCGCCGTAGGTCAACCCGGCTATCACCGCCGCGATTTGGGGAGAGCCGCTCTGCTTCCCGGCACCATGCAGTTTGAAAGCAGTCTCCATTGCTGTTGCGGTGATGGCGGATTCGTGAGTTCCCCCGAGGGTGCTAATGTCAGAGGAGAAGGGGGTGTCATCACCGCCGAACATGGAGCAGCCGACGGGCCGCGCGGGTGGGGTGGCTGCTACCGCAGAGGCGGATGCGGCCGCGGGCGGTTCCTCTACTTCGGCCGGCGCGTGAGGTGGTGCTCGGGCTTCAGTCGCCAGCAGTGGTGGTGGTCCGGCCATAGTGTCAGTGGCCACCTCCGGGGCGGGCATCGCCGAGAAGGCGGGAGATGCCCCCCGGAGGGCTAGGAGTAGACCATTGGCGAGGATGAAGTACTGCGCCAAGAGCCCTCCTGGGGCCAATCCTCCATGACTGAAGAGCGTCTTCAGGCGATGGTAGATCGAGGCGTCTTGGGGCCCAAGGAGGTGTTGTTGTGGCGGCCTCCCAGCGATGATGGTCGGCCGTGGGAAAGTTCGGAGACGGAGACCGCCATCTTCGCCTCCTTCTTCAACCATGGTTTTGGGTTGCTGACCGGTGACTTCTTCCGCTGGTTGCTGAATTATTACAGTATTGAGCTTATCCACCTCAATCTAACTTCTATCTTGATGATATCGGTCTTTATCCACTTGTGTGAGGCCTTTTTGGGGATCCCGCCACATTTTAATTTGTGGCGGAGACTGTACCGCATCAAAACTATTAGGGAAGATGCCGGAAAAGGACCAGCATGGGTTACCAGAGGAGCCGGCTTCTCGCTGAGGCCGGGCATGTCCAAGCACTATTTCGTGCTGGACATGAACAATTCCAACAAGGGCTAGAGGTGCAAGTGGTTCTACATCGGCAATCATCCCCTGCTTTACCAACTCTGATTGGCCACCGTTCGAAGAAGATTATGTAGTGGGAATCGGTCCCCAAAGGTGAAGAATTGCACGAGGTCAAGGAGCTGCTGGAGCTCATTGCCGATGCCAAGAAGAATGGTCTGACTGCTGCGGCCATTATGATTTCATTTGTTCGGCGCCTGACCCAGCCCATCAAGTTCTAGGTGCACCCAGGGTACGAGTTCTCGGGTGCCAGGGTCTCGACGCGGGAGCAGATCCGATCAGTCTTTGTCCTTGAGACGAAGGAGAGGGTCTCAAGCTTTATGCGGGGGGAAAATTTTCAACCAAGGTGCGCCTATGCCTTTCTAATTGCAGAACCTGCCACCGCCGATCAGTATTGCTTTCCTTGTGCCTCTTGTGTGACTTGGTACTGGGTATGTGGTTCTGAATTGCCCTGCTGGTTGTTTTGCAGGAACGCACAGTGAAATACTTCTGCCCGGCCCCATTGCCCGAGGGTAGTATTCGACTGGAGAAGCTGGTGTTAGCGGAGGAGGCGTCCCGGGCGCCCCGTGTGGTGGACAAGGAACAAGCCGAGTGGGAGGCAAGCGATTTGATTTTGGCTCCCCTGGAGGAGTCGGATGATGATCAGGTAACCCTGGCAGCTATCATTGATGTGGGGAAACCGAGGCGCACAACTGTGCGCAAGGTGACAACGTCGAGGTCGATGAGGTCGACCGCTGGAGGGTCATTGCCGAAGTAGCTGCCCAATTCGGGGTAGGCTGTGCGGGCCGGGTTCCAGGCGAGGAAGAAGAGGAGGCTAATATCCTCGGCGAGCGAAGCCGAGGATGAAGCCGACAGGTCTCCCTCGAGCCCGAACTTGGGGAAGTTGCCCCAGGCCGATGCTGGTGGTCAGGGGACCCTTTATGTTCAACCAGGGGCTCAGCCAGAACTGATCCCAGCGCCTAGCTCAACACCCCCTATGCTTCTGAAGGGAGTTCAGTTCAAGCATCCTCAGAGGAGTGGGTAAATTGTTTGGTATGCCTTGAATGTCGCCTGGATCGTCGTATTTATAGTGTGCCGGTTTTGAGTGCAGGCTTGGAAGTTAGGGAGGTGGAGCTGGTCTGGTGTCGCTCCCGAAAACGGGTGGCAAGGCAGCATTGGTCTAGCCATCCGTCGCAGGCACGGGTGTCAAGCAAAGCCTGGTGGAGCAAAAGCCGAGTAGCCCCTTGGCCAGGGACCAGGCGCAGCCGCCGATTCCTCCGCATATTACTTTGAGGGCGAGCCCTCTGGATGCCGAAAAGCAGGTCGAACCGCCCGAGGCGGGAGGCGCGGATGGGGACCCGAGCAAGGTGACCAGGGTAGAAGACCCGGTCGATGGGTCCCCTCCGCTTGAAGATGACGACGATCAGCTAATCGGGGAGCAGCTAAGTGCCGGGGTGGGCACTGTAGTAACGCCCCAGGTTGAGGCGGCTGTGACCTGGCTCGGAGCTGGGCCTAGTGCGTCGGTGTTGACTCCTGAGCGTGCTCTAGAGCTCGACATTGTCGACCACGAGAGCGAGCTTTGAAATCTGCAGAATGTGGCTAGCATGCTTGATTGTGTTGTCAAGGTATGGTTTCTTCTGCTTCATGAGCGCCATTGTTCTTGTGGTAGCTGACTGTTTGCTACCGTTGTGTAGGGTTTCACAGCTCGGGCTGCGAAAGACCTCGTCTTCAAGTAGCGGGCCCTTGAAGACTGCCGTGTCCTGGCAAAGATCCAGGAAGAGGGGGTCCAGGATGCCAACAGCTCCAAAGAATACATGATGAAGTGGGAAAAGGAGATGGCCGATGTTGATGGCCCTTAAGCGCGTCAATCGTGAACCACAAGCGCACGGATCAGTTGTAGCTCTTTCCTTAGAGTACTCCCCCAAGGTTTATCAATCCGTGGAACTAATGATACAAGAAAAAATCCAACTAGCATAGAAAGCCTTTTATCTTGAAGAGGGGTTGCAAAACCAATCTAATCTACTAAAACCAAACACCGGAGGTAGCAAGAGAAAGTTAGAGATAACCAATCTAGATCGCCTAGATCATGCATATGTTGTAGCTCCGAGCCAAATAGAGTGAAGTAAGATAGATGTGAATCTCAATAAAAAGCATCTTTAAATCATGACCTCCGGTCAAACTCCCGAAAGCCCCACCGTACGAGATTACACCCTGTCACGATGCTCTCTTTCGGTGTGGGTAACTTAAGGGCACGTTCACAAGTGAACGTGTCGAACCACTTGGTAGATCCGGTATGAACCCCTAGCAACCATGGCTACAAGAACGCCCCAAGCAATCTATCTCAAGAATAGATTGGAGAAGAAGCAAACCCATGTAAGAACGAAATCATAAAGAGAGGCACTTGATCGCTAAAGATTCGGAAACACATATAAGTTCACCATGAATGTAAGTACATCACAAGATCACCACCGGGATCCTACCTTGATCTTGATGATCCTAGCTCCAGAACTCCGATGTGGTCTTCCTCGCAGGGTTTCCACGTCGGCTAGGGAAGAACCCTAGACAACTAGCACGACCCTCAGCTCTCTGAAAGGTGTCCCTCTAGCTTCTCTGCTCCTCGGCGGCGAATGATGAATTGATTGATGCGTGGCACGAAGGCACAGGGGCTATTTATACCCTGAGAAAACCCTAGGTCGAAGGGGGGGCGAACCGCCACAGGAAAGGCCTGGGCCGGCCGGCCCAGGGGGGTTCAGGCTGGCCGGCCTAGGGCTTTCCTTGGCCGTCTCTCTCCATCTTTCTCCTCAAGTCTTATAGAAGCTTCAGTAGATGTTCCACCTATGCATGTGGGCCTCTAAATGTCGTTTCCTTGGGGATATCTTTGAGATAAGAATGGAAGTGATAAACTTCCAAATTCTTCAATTGTGTTGCCTTGACCCCGAAGTCTCTTGACCTTATCTTGAAGCACTTGCCTTTCAAATACTCTTGGAGGTTGTTCACCAAAGTTGAGCACGAACGAGGCTTGAAATCACCTAGGCCGGCTGGCCTAGGCCATGTGGGGCCGGCCGGCCTGGCCTGTTCTTCGGGCCTCTGGCCTTTATCTATCACCATGTTGTCCTTTGTTCCAAGCCTTGTCCATTTGTGCTCCATTTAAGCCCAAAAACCTGCATAAACAGAATTCCTCCAAAAACACATGCATATGCGAAAACGTCCCGGTTATAGAGTATAATCGTTAGTTTAGATATCAAATTCATGCCATTATTGAAGATAAACAAGGGTAAAAGTCTGTCGCTAAGGAGCATCAATAATCCCCTCATGCTTAAACCTTGCTAGTCCTTGAGTAAGTCTTCAAAAAAATTAGCGTTGCCTTTCTGTGTCCAATCCCTGCACTTGATCATAAACGAGAAAACATAATGCCCTCAAATTATTTTGCGATTAACTCTTCAAGTTTGTAACCAACTCTTTCTAGTATGGAGGGTAGATATGAATTAAGTGCTCCCCACAAAGATTTTAAACACATGCTCTCTAATTTAAACAAGTCTCAGAAATTGGGAAGTAAGTTTCAAAAGTATTGCTAAACCAAAGTCAATAATTTAAACCTCATTGCAATTGCTCATGGAAACTCTCAGCTCATCTTGTCTCTCGAACTTTGCTAGAACTCTCTTTACCTTCCTTTCTCTCATGTATGTGTAAGGCTTTATCTGGAGCTATGGGAAAGGTTAGTCCTAACAAAAGATATTATAATCAAGATATTATCAAAACAAGAAATACTTCTCATGGGTTTACCGAGACTCGTCAAAAAGACCATGGAAAATAATCGATTTTGTGGAGAGGGGGAAAATGGAACACACGCTTTTAGATAGTGGACATGTGCAAATGGCAAAGGTTGATCCCGAGGCACAAATGAAGTCCTCATTATCGGATTGCACATGGTTGGAATATTTGAGTATGGAATAATCTTTAAGGCACTATGGAATTTAATGAAGCAAAAAGAACTAAGGAGCATTTATTTTCACACCTTTTTTTTTTTTTCTTTTCTTTCTTCCTTTTTCAACACATATTTTTTCTTTTCTTTTATTTTTTTTCTTTTATGCTCCTTAGAACTTCTAGCAACATTAGTACTTACTCAGCCTCCCCCATGCTTAAATGATTGCTCGTCCTCGAGCATAGAAATGGTAGCTAATGCTAGAGTAAGTATCCATCTCAATCTTTTGGAAAATGGTTTGAATCTTCGGGGAGTATCTTCTCGTCAATTAATGAAGCCATCGAAGGAGGAAAGGGGGTAGGTCGGTCGGCTCATGGTAATGAGACCGGCCGGCCCACTTGTTGTGGTCCTCCGTTTCTTCTAGTTTTTCTTGTATGCACTCTTTGATGCCTCCCAAATATATGTTCCTTGTATCAAGCTCTTGATTCTTCGGAATTTCCTGGAGATAATGATCCATACTCAAATTGGGTTGTGGTCAAGGAGGTTTTTCATAAAAAGATAATTTGGGTTTAGGGTGGATATCCAGCAAAGTTTGTGAAGTTTCCAGTGTAGAAACTCACAATGCATGGATAGACAGGCTAGCAAAAAGAAGGTATGCAAAACAGAATGGTCAGCTTCTTAGTCTCGAACTAGAGAAGATAAATCCTGAATCAATTCATATGAAAATAATTCTTAAACTATGGTTCAATATGGTATGTCATTTAGGCTTTGGATAGGTAGAGCAATTGCAAAAGGTATTAATGACAAGGCTAGCTTTAATTAATTTCAACAATTAAACATCCCTTGACAAGTTTAAAAGAGAGAGCAAGAATAATAAATATGGGTCTAAAATTATCATAACCTACACAAAAAATTGAGCCGGTATTTAGATAAATTTTAGATCGTGTTGGGGAGAGCATTAGTTCAGTCATGCATAAGCCAAGCGCAAAAATAGACAAAGCGGCAACGATCATCATATCTCAACATGGCATAAACTTTCTATCATCACTAATAATCATGTCATGAAAGCATTGGTGATATATATAGTGATCATGGTGATGATAAACAAAATAACACACATGCTGAAAATAAATAAAAACAAAAAATTGCAACGCACACAAGCTTGCACACACGCTGAAAATAAATAAAAGAAAGGGGAAAAACTCAAACCACACGTGCGAGCAATTTATTCTCGGTCCTTGTCGGTCACTCCTCTTGGCTTGGTGGATGTCTTGTGTTATATCCTTGATCATAATATACTTGGGAAGCTCCTCCACCAAAATGTTCCGGCGGCGCCAACGCTAGAAGTCCCATTTGGTATGCAATCCCCGTGGTTCCATCTTCTAGTTGGTCTGTATGCCTCCGGATGGCATTAATGTCCTCCATGTTCCTATCGGCATAGGCTCCGATTGTTCTCGCGCTTCTTTCCGGTTGCTGGGGATGTGCAAATTGAGCTCCAAAGGATGGATCCGGGAACACTCCTTGGTATGGCGGCGGTGGGTAGCCATAACTGCTATATGTAGGTGGCGGTGGATACATCGGTGGTGGCACCGACGCTCATACCTCCATGCTTGAGCTGGTGCATGTCCCCATTGATGCCCCCATCCTTTCGAAGGTCCTTCTCCACTTGGTGCATTTTGAAATTCTGTTGTCCAATAAGAGGAACTAGCCGGTGGCAATTCCTCTCCCACTTCTTCTTCAACCGGTGCCGATGACTCTCCAACATGCTTCCCTCTTTTATTCTTTTTGGCCTTGATCAAAATCTTTTCATCCCGCCAATCAACTCTACCTCTTCCAAACAACTTCAGTCTTGCATCGGGGAGATAAATACTTGTATTTGCAATTTTGTAGCCATTCTTCTCATCTCCCCCGATGTAGTGTCCTTGCCTCATCTTCAATTCCAAAATCGATCCCCTTCATAAAGAATGTCGAATTTGTCTCCAATCTTGGGTTCAATGCAATTGCTATCATGGAGAGATAACAACCCGAGCCGATCTCTCTGGAGCCGGATGTCGCTTCACATACCCACCTATCAATCATGATATAGGTAGAATCAATTACTTGCTTTTTCACCAATGCGGAGTATAAATAATTTAACTCTATGTCGGTTAGTTTGGACTCTCTCAACCTTCCAAAGATTCTCCTGCTCATCCAAGAATGAGATATTTGAAGTATCACATTGCTTATATTCTTTCTTTGGCGGTTGTCATCCTTTGCAATTTTCTTCCAAAATTTATCCATCCCTCCTTCTTTGACTTCGGCTCTTTCCGGTGCATCACCATTGAAATCAAGTAAGCTTCCAATCTAAATTCAAGGCATGACACTTCTTGCTCATCAATTTTTCTTGTCACAACTTTCATGGTCATCATAATCTCCAAAGCAATTTCTATATGCACGTCCACCGGAACACCATCGAAAAATTGCCTCCATCCGAGGTTGTCCAGCAGCCCATAGATATCATCATAGAATCCCAACTTATGTAGTGCATCAACATCAAAGTCAGTGTTTGCCTTCACTCTTCTCTTCAAATTCTTGAGCCTTGCCTCTTCCTCCTCTGACAAAATCACAAGCCCACATTCTGAAATTTTGGACTTGTATGGCGGTGGTGCGGTTGATCTTGTGGCTCGTCGAGGTGTAGGAGGTGGTGGTGCGCCGGCACGCCGACGAGGTTCGGTGAACCTCATGGAGGTACTTCTTGGGTCTTGCATCCCTCCAAGGAGCAGCATGTCGCTCCTTTGTATGGGGTTGTCTTCCTCCATGCTTCGCGGTGACTCCGCAACGGAGTGCTTCCGCGAAGAGCTCGCCGATGGCACGTCAGACGCCGATGACCTTGTCCTTTTTTTGCTGATGAAGTTCAAAACTTGCCTCCTCATGGTGCCTTGCTGCACAGACACAAAACCAACACATCGGGGGTTTCTCGCTGGTTGAACAAAATATATCGAAGAGGAGAGCAAACTAGGAATTGTAGTGAATTTTTGGAGATTTTTGGAGGTGGTTTTGATTCTCAAAATTTTTTAGAGCTTCTGCTGGTGTTCAAGGTGGACGAACTGAAGAACAAGGACCTGAAATTGCATAAGTTGTGTACCTATGAAAGGTGAGCACCAGGGGGCATATATGGGTACCAGGCCGGCCGGCCTAGGGTGCTTGGGGCCGGCCGGCCTAGGGTGCTAACTGGCCTGCTTCACGTGCCCTTGCTCCCACATCTTCCTAAGTGGATTCTTGATCAGTGTGTAGCATCTCCACATGATTTGCACCATCCAAATGTTGTGAACCATTCATTCTTTAGCAAAGTTGTCCAATTGCACATTGTTTTCTCCACTTTGATTAATGTCTTTGTCCTTTGCTTCAACTCCACTCCAAATGTTGCTTTCAATCCTGCAAAAATGAGTGCACCACCATGCATGGCTGCCTCCTCTTGCATGTGGAGTTAGGTGGAGAGCACAATAATTCTTCCCGTGAACTCAATCTTGATGATTAGTTATGATCATGATTATAAAACCCTTCCAAAGAGTGTTTAAGTGCTTAAGTCCTCCTCTAATCTTGTCAAATAAAATCAACTCAAAGCAAGCAATGAGTTTGAATAAATAATTAGAGGGGAATTTGAGCATCATAAACATTTGTATGTCGAGAAATATTTTCCGACTACGTTAATTTTGATTGCACCGGTATTGCTCGCTTTCATGAATTGATAGTGAACTTTCCCGAGTTCAACTGTGGGTCATAGGTTTAGGTTCTAAATTTTGGCCAAAATGAGAGAGATATTTTGAAAGAAAATAAAACAAAAGGGGCTTAGAAAAATCCTAATCCTAGGGAAACAAAACTGAAAATTACTAAGGTTACGTGAGCCTACCATGCGTCAAAGAATTTAAAGAATTAAGAACAACGCTTGGCTCTACTCGTGTCTTTACAATGATCAACTTGGTCCGGCCATCATGAAAAGGACGGTTGCTAAAATGGGTGTGGGAATTTGGTTTTGGGTTTCTCAAGATTAAACAAATAGAACATGGGAAGGCTCAAGTCATTGGTTTAGAATAAGAAATAAAATCAAAATGACTGAGCAACTCTAATTTAAATGTCTGACCGAACAACCAATTTAACAAATGTTTACCAAGTCTTGCGTAGCAAAATTCATGACTCACTTACCCAAAAGGTCTTCGCAGGTTGTCCACCCGGTAGCTTATTCTTGACTCGACGAACGGATTGTCCTCCCGGTAGCTTGACTTGACGAACGGGTTGCCTCTCGCAAAGCACTTCGTTTATAGTCTATAGCTATACTTCTTCTTTTCTTCACTTCGGACCAATGCTCGGTGGTGGCATTGCAGTCCTTGGCACCCACATCTTTATGATCCTTGGCTTGGGTGCTGGATTATTCTTCAGCTTAGTCATCTTTTTGGTTTTCACAAGCGGGCACTGAGCTTTTGTCTCGACGGATGCAACAACTTCTTTGGTCTCCTTCGCTTTCTTCTTCTTCAGCTCCTCCTTGGTTTCACGTCAGTGAGGTGGAATATATTTAACATTGATCATATTGCATACCTCAAGGTGTGGACAAAACTTGAACTCGCTCATGGTGCCATTGATGTCGAACTTGATCTCCCCGTGCCAACGTCGATGTTCGCCCTTGTGGTCTTGAGGAACAGCCTCCCAAGGATGAGCGGCGACTTTGTCCCTTCTCCCATATCAAGAATCACAAAGTCAACGGGGACTAGGTGTTCTCCAATCTTCACAGGTATGTCTTCGGCGATGCCCAAAGGATAGCGAACGGAATTGTCCGCTAGCTCTAGGCACATGGCGGTGGGTTCTGGCTCCGGTAAGCATAGCTTCTCGTACACGGCCTTCGGCACGACGCTCACACTTGCGCCAAGATCACACAATGCTCTCTCAAACATGTATGATCCGATGGAACACGGGATGGTTGGACACCCAGATCCCTCTTCTTCTCGGGAGCTTGATCGCAATAACCGCGCTGCATTCTTTGGTCATCTTGATGGTGATTGGCGGCGGCATCTCACGCTTGTTCGAAAGGATGTCTTGAAGTAGCGAGAGTATGTTGGAACTTGTAGAGCATCCAGGAGTGGCATATTGATGTTGAACTTGTGAACCACTTCAACAAATTTTTTGAAATGCTCATCAATTTTACCTTTGTGATAACGTGGTCTCGGAGGAAGAATCTTTGTATCTTCATCGATCATCTCAAACTCCAGCTCTTGGGTGACTATTTCTGGTGCGGGAGTAGGCGCCATCTCTTTTGATGTCATCTTAGCTTCAACACTTGTCTTAGGCTTTTCCTTGCTCCGGCCGGGTGTTCAGGATCTTCGGTCTCCTTCCCCGAGCGAGTTTGAATTGCTTTTGCCGTCTCCGAATTCTGAGGTTGTCCCGGTAGTCTTCCTTCATTACTAGGTAGGCGTTCGGCTAGCTAGGTCACTTGTGTCTCTAGCATCTTCATCATGTTGAGCACTTGGTGGTTAGAGCTTCTGACCTCCGTCACCTTGCCCTCAATGTTCTCCAATATCTTGTCCATAGTCTTGAACTTGGCGGCAGAGTCCTTGTTGATCTTGCATTGCTCCTCCATGAACTCCTTCAATTGTATACAAAGAGGCACCAAGTTTTGAAGAGATGAGCTTGCATTAAATTGAGGTCTACCTTGCCCGTAGCGGAAGTAGGACGGTGGGGACAAATCCCCTTTCCTCATGTACTCGTGCACTTTAGCTTCCTCCGGACAATTCTTCTGGACATGGCCGTACTCCACAATCTTCACATGTGGACCTTGCTTCGGCTGCCTTCAAATCAATAGCATGGGCTTCCTTCTTGTCCACTTCCATCTTCTCCAACCTCCTCATGAGTGAATCGATCTTCCCTTCTAGTATTTCTTCACGCTCCACTTGCAAAACACTTTTAGCAACTCCCGCAGACGGTGTAGGATGCAGCCGTCCCGATGATGCCCACGCATCATTATCCGCCACCTTCTTGAATAGCTTGAGCGCTTAAGTTGGGGTGAGCTCAATAATCGATCCTCCGGCCAATGCGTCGATGATTTCCCTTGATGCGGTCATGAGGCCTTGGTAGAACTTCTGGACTATATCCTCCTTCAGAAACTTGTGATGTGGCACGGCTCGGATGTAGTCGTTGAAGCGCTCATAGGCTTCCGCAATAGTCTCTGTTGGGATTTGCGCGAAGGTAGCAATCTTTTTGCGCAAAATCTGAGTCTTGCCTGGTGTGTAGAACTCCGTCATGAAAGCTTTCATCAAGGCATCCCAACTTTTCACCATCTCCGTCGGTAGAGAATGAAACCATTGAAGTGCCCTCCCAAGTAGAGAGAATGGAAAGAGCCTTGCTCTCACTTGATCTTGAGTTACTCCTTGCATATCAAAGGTGCGGCATAGTTGGATGAATGCTTGAAGGTGAAGGTTGGCATCTTCTTTTCCGGTGAAGGGCGAGCTTTGCACCATACGAATGGTTGAAATCTTGATCTCGAACAGTCCTCTGACATCGCCAAGGTCTTGGATAGGCAAATCTTTGACGTCCGGGATGCATAGCTCTCTAATCGTGCATTCTGCCATCTCGGGTTGTGGTGGTGGCTTCCTTGGACTTGGTGCTGGAGTAGATGATGAACTTTCGGCCTTGCTTTTCGAATCTGCTAATTCCAGCTTCTTAGCTTGTGCTTCGCGTCTCCTTTGCCTGTAAAGTTTTTCTGGATCATCCACAAAATTTTTCGGTTTGTTGGAGAGGTAGCAATCCATCTCCTGTTAGGGTTAGTGAAAAACAAAATATATATACAAGATCTAAAAAAATAGACAAAATAAAATAAAAAACTAGACTAGATTGATTTTTTTGTTTTTGTGGATTAGATCTATTTTTGATGAAAGAGAAAATAAGAGATCTAAAAAGAGAGAAATCAAAAGAAAATGAAGAAAAAGAAATATTTACAAATGCTAGTCAAATCAGATCTTAATCGATAGTTCGCTGGCAACGGCGCCAGAAAAGCTTATTGACAGCCCTTAAGCGCGTCAATCATGAACCGCAAGCACATGGATCAGTTGTAGCTCTTGCCGAAAGCCTTTTATCTTGAAGAGGGGTTGCAAAACCAATCTAATCTACTAAAATCAAACACCGGAGGTAGCAAGGAAAAGTTAGAGATAACCAATCTAGATCACCTAGATCATGCATATGTTGTAGCTCCGAGCCAAATAGAGTGAAGTAAGATAGATGTGAATCTCAACAAAAAGCATCTTTAAATCATGACCTCCGGTCAAACTCCCGAAAGCCCCACCGTACTTGAGATTACACCCTGTCACGATGCTCTCTTTCGACGTGGGTAACTTAAGGGCACGTTCACAAGTGAACGTGTCGAACCACTTAGTAGATCTGGTATGAACCCCTAGCCACCATGGCTACAAGAACACCCTGAGCAATCTGTCTCGAGGATAGATTGGAGAAGAAGCAAACCCAAGCAAGAATGAAATCATAAAGAGAGGCACTTGATCGCTAAAGATTCGGAAACACATATAACTTCCCCATGAATGTAAGTACATCACAAGCCTACCTTGATCATGATGATCCTAGCTCCAGAACTCTGATGTGGTCTTCCTCACAGGGTTTTCACGTCGGCTAGGGAAGAACCCTAGACAACTAGCATGACCCTTAGCTCTCCGAAAGGTGTCCCTCTAGCTTCTCTGCTCCTCAGCGGCGAATGATGAATTGATTAATGTGTGACACGAAGGCACAGGGGCTATTTGTACCCTGAAGAAACCCTAGGTCGAAAGGGGGGCAAACCGCCACAGGAAAGGCCTGGGCCGGCCGGCCCAGGGGGGTTCAGGCTGGCCGGCCTAGGGCTTTCCTTGGCCGTCTCTCTCCATCTTTCTCCTCAAGTCTTATAGAAGCTTCAGTAGATGTTCCACCTATGCATGTGGGCCTCTAAATGTCGTTTCCTTGGGGATATCTTTGAGATAAGAATGGAAAGTGATAAACTTCTAAATTTTTCAATTGAGTTGCCTTGACCCCGAAGTCACTTGACCTTATCTTGAAGCACTTACCTTTCAAATACTCTTGGAGGTCAGTTCACCAAAGTTGAGCACGAACGGGGCTTGAAATCACCTAGGCCGGTTGGCCTAGGCCATGTGGGGCTGGCCGGCCTGGCCTGTTCTTCGGGCCTCTGGCCTTCATCTTTCACCGTGTTGTCCTTGGTTCCAAGCCTTGTCCATTTGTGCTCCATTTAAGCCCAAAAACTTGCGTGAATAGAATTCCTCCAAAAACACATGCATATGCGAAAACGTCCCAGTTATAGAGTATGATCGTTAGTTTAGATATCAAATTCATGCCATTATTCAAGATAAACAAGGGTAAAAGTGTGTCGCTAAGGAGCGTCAACAGCCGACGTCATCAAGCTCAATGAGGAGCTGATGAATGACATGAAAGTCTTGATAGAGGGTAAGTTCCTCTGATGCACCGGAACTGTTCCAATGCTGTAGCTTGGTGCTGATGATGATCCATTGCAGATGCGGAGAAGAAGGAAAAGGTTCTCTAAGGGAAGGTGGAGAAGCTGTCCAGGGCCAAGAGTAAGCTCGAGGAGGAGGTCAACGCTCCGAAGGAGGCTAACAAGCACCTCAGGGCCGAGTCCGAACGCTTGGCAGAGTCCAGCCAATGCCTGAAGGATGAACACGACCAAGCCATGCATGGTTAGTACCGCTCATCGAGTCTTCTGCTGTTCTTGTGGGTTGTTGTGCTGATAGACTGTGTTTGCAGGACTCTGCGCTGAGCTACTGGAGCTGTGACAGGCGGCTGAGTTCAACACCATCCCGCTGGCGCTCGCCGAGTCAGGACCGATGACTTTGACGTTGGCACAGCGGCTCCGGGCCAGCCCTACTCGTGCAGCGCAACTGGTGCAGGAGACCGCAGCTGGCTGCGGTAGTCGCATCTTGGCGATGATCCCGGTGCACTTCCCGTCTCTCGTCCTTGCCCCGATCCACAAGGGCTTGCCTGAGGGGATGAGCGACAAACATTTTGACAGCCTGGTCGATGAATATACTCCCCTAGCGGAGGCTGTAGCGAAGGAGCTTGGCCTGTAAAATTACAATTATTGATGTAAACAATGCTTCGCAATGTAATGAACGTAGAGAAGGGTTCAAATTTGTTGAAGTGATGTGTGGCATAATTAATAGAATGAAAGATAGACCCCTTTCCCTGCCAACTCAAATATCGCGTTACCCGATCGGCAACTGCTTTGTGCCGTTTAAGCGCCCTTTTAGCCTGCTGACCACTGCTCACAGAGAGGACGGCTTACCACTCAGCGACGCTTAGCTGGAAGGCTTACTCGCTGGTAGCACGCCGGTTGAGCACGGAGCTCAGGGTTTTAGGGTTGGGGACTTGGACCGGCTGGGTTAGCTTGGCTGTCGCCGGGGGGAACATGGGGTTGGGCAAGGACTTCGAAAGTCAGAGTCGGCGAGGACTCTCCCTGTGATCATGATAAGTTTGTTTGGGACAGGCCCAGTGCCTGAGCATCAGCTTGGATGTTGGTTAGCGGCGGGCCTTATGACCCGGAGTCGTTGGCAAAAAAGAAGAAATTTTTATTATTAATATTAAGGGAAGAATACATAGCTTTGAGGGCATCTAGGGGTAGAACTTTGCGAGGTGCTATATATTCCCTACGTTCGGGACGGGGTCGCCATTGGCCCACTGGAGGCGGTATGTTCCTGGTGAGACAACTTCCTTAACAATGAAGGGTCCTTCCCAAGTGGCCGACAACTTGTGTTGGTCTTTGGTGGATATGACTCGGTGCAGGGACAGGTCATCAATGTTTAGGGATCTTTCCCAGACGTTCTTGTCGTGGTACCGTCGAACTTGCTGCTCATGTCAGGCATGTTGGATCAAGGTGGCGAGTCGGTGTTCTTCTACGCTGTCAATATCAAACCGCCGACTTGTTTCTGCTTCTCCTTCCTTATAGTGCTAGATGCGCGGGGCACCATAAGTGAGGTCGGCTGGTAGGACGGCTTCGGAGCCGTATACCAGGAAAAATGGTGTGTAGCCTGTTGCTCGGCTCTTCTGTGTCCGCAGCCCCCATATGATATGGGGTACCTCTTTGGCCCAGCAGCTTGCGTGCTTGTTTATGTCGTTGTACATGGCCTCTTTGAGCGAGTCTTGGACTATGTTGTTGGCCCACTCGACTTGGCCGTTGCACCTAGGGTGCGCTGAGGAAGAGTAGTAGACATCGATGCAATTATCTTGGCAAAAGTCCTAGAACTCGTGTCCTTTCAACTCGAAGCCAAGGTCGGTGACGATGCGGTTCGGGACGCCGAACCGGTGGGTGAGCTCCTCGATGAACTTGGCGGCTGTAACGGACTTGGTGTCAGTTACGACCTTGTACTCGATCCACTTGGTGAACTTGTTGACTGCCACCAATAGATGTTTGAATCCACCCAGAGCGGTTTTGAATGGCCTGACATTGTCGAGTCCCCATACTGCGAATGGCCAAGATGGGGGAATTGTTCTGAGCGCCTGAGCTGGCAGGTGCTTTTGCTTCTGGAAGAATTGGCAACTAGTGCAGCAGCGCACAAGGTCTTTTGCGTCGCACAGGGCCATTGGCCAGTAGAATCCTGCTCTGTAGGCCATGCTGACTAGCGTACCAGCGGCTACGTGGTTGCTGCAGGTGCCCGAGTGGATATCTTGCAAGAGGCTGATGCCCTCATCCTAGAGGATGCACTTCATGAGTATGCCTGTGGAGGCAGCCTTCTTGTACAAGGCATCGCCAATGACGAAGTAGTTCGTCGAGCATCGGGTTAGTTTCTCAATTTCCTCCTTTGTGCCTGGTGACCAGCTCTCCGTGAGAAAAGCGATGAAGGGGGCATGCCAGTCTGCTTCTACCAGGAGAACTTCATTGGTCAATGGGTCACTCGGGAGTGGCTCGGGGTCAGGCACGGGGCTGCCATCTTCAAGCATCTTGATGGACGGAGTGCGTAGGTCTTGGACGAAAACGCCGACTGGCACTTGGGCCCTATTTGACCCTAGCTTGGACAGGACGTCAGCGCCGACATTGTCTTCTCGTAGGACGGGGTGGATCTCGAGACCGTAGAAGTGGGCTTCGAGCTTGCAGACCTCCACACAATACGCGCTCATGGTTTCTTTCGTAGTGTCCCAATTCTTGTTGACTTGCTCGACGACTAACTTGGAATCGCCGTAGCACATTAGCTGCTTGATGCCGAGTGACACCGCGATCCAGAGACAGTGGATGAGGGCTTCGTACTTGGCCCCATTGTTGGTGGCCTGGTAGTGTATCTATAGGGCATATTTTAGGTGTTGCCCCTCCGGAGAGATGAACATCACCCCTGCACCGGCTCCTTTGAGGTTGAGGGCGCCATCGAAATACATCTTCCAGTGCTCCGGCCACTCCTCTGGGGTCAGGGCCTGTATCTCTCTCCACTCAGCCACGAAGTTGGCCAGGATCTGGGATTTGATGGCCTCCCGTGGCTCGAAGTTGATAGTGTGCTCTCCGAGTTCGACGGACCATTTTACTACTCAACCGTTGGCGTCTCGATTATGCAGGATGGCTTCGAGCTGGAAATTAGAGATAACCCAAATGACGTGGGCCTAGAAGTAATGGCGTAGATTCCTGGCAGTGACCAGGAGCGCATAGAGCAGCTTCTGAGGATGGGGGTAATGGAGTTTCGAGTCGCTAAGCACCTCCCTGATGAAGTATATAGGGCGCTGAGCCCTGTATGGGTGGCCTTCTTCTGGTCGCTCGATGACCAGGGCCGTGCTGACCACATGAGTGGTGGCCAAAATGTAGAGCAGCAATTCCTTCCCAGAGGTCGGACCAGTGAGTATTGGGGGGTTGACTAGGAATTCCTTAAGGTTGGCCAGAGCCTTGCTGGCTTCAGGTGTCCATTCGAACTTGTCCGCCTTCTTGAGGATTTTGAAGAACAGAAGTCCCTTTTCTCCGAGCTTGCTGATGAATTAGCTCAGGGCCGCCATCATTTCTGTGAGCTTCATGATGTCCTTCTTGCATTTGGGCTCCTCAAGGTTGCGTATGGCGTCTAGCTTAACTGGGTTTGCCTCGATGCCGCGTTGGCTGACCAGGAAGCCTAGGAGCTTTCCTGATGGCACACTGAACACGCATTTCATAGGGTTGAGCTTCCATCTAAAGCGGCATAGATTGTTGAAGGTTTCTTGGAGGTCGGCGTCGTACGTCTTGATGACAACATCGTCCACGTTGGCCTCAACATTTCGCCTGATTTGGCTTTGCAGACAACCCTGGATGGCTTTCTGGTACGTGGCTCCGACGTTCTTCAACCCAAAGGTCATCATTTTGTAGTAGTAGATGCCATGCGGGGTGATGAAAGCCATTTTATCCTGGTCGGATGTCTTGAGGGCTATCTAGTGACAGCCCGAATAGCAATCTAGAAAACAAAGGAGCACGCAGCCAGACGTAGAGTCCACAACTTGGTCGATTTGCGGGAGAGGGAAGGGGTCTTTAGGGCAGTAGCGGTTGAGATCCGTGTAGTCAATGCACATTCTTCCTTCACCAGTTTTCTTCTTTACAAGTACAGGATTTGCAAGCCACTTTGGGTGTTTGCATTCTCTAATGAAACCAGCAGCTAAGAGCTTATTCAGTTCTACCCTAATGGCCTCCTTTCAATCTTGAATGAATCGGCGTAGCTTCTGCTTGGTGGGCTTCGCGTTCTTGCTCAAATCCAAGGAGTGCTCAGCCTTCTCCCTCGGGACTCGTGGCATGTCTGATGGCTTCCATGCGAAGATGTCCCAGTTATCCCAGAGGAAGGTGGTGAACGCGTCTTCCTATTTGGGAGTGAGCTTCTAACCCTATGAGGGCCGTCTTGGCGGGATCGTCGTGTCCCAAGCTGATAGTTTTGGGGGCTTCTGCGGGCGTCAGCGCCGTGGGCTGCTGCTTCTGCTCTGGGAGGACTAGCTCACTGGTCGCCGCCTTGGGGGCTATCTCTGCTAACAAGGCACTGTTGCCGAGTTGCTGAGACAGCTCGGCTATCTTGATGGCTTCTTCGTCGCCCTCGAAGGAGGTCTTGATGTCTCCACGGATGGAGATGACTCCATTGGGCGCCAGCATCTTCAGAACCAGGTAAGTGTGGTTTGGAATAGCCATGAACTGAGCCAACATGGGTCTGCTAAAGATGACGTGGTAGGAGCTCTGGAAGTCGGCCACCTCGAAATATAGGAACTCCGTGCGGTAGTTGTCAGCCGTGCCAAATGTGACTGGCAGGGCGACCTTCCTATCGGGTAGGAAGCTTTTCCTGGTACGATGCCAAAGAACGGGTCTTCAGCATTCAGGAGTTGGTTGTAGTCGAACCCCATGCTGTTAAGGGTGCTGGTGAAGATGATGTTCAGGGCACTCCCGCCGTCAACCAAGACCTTGGAAAGGAGGACCCGTTCGACAACAGGAGCGACGACGAGTGGGTAGGACCCTGGCTCGGGTAAGTATACCCAGTGGTCGGTGTGACTGAAGGTGATGGGCATCTTCGACCACTGGAGATACTCCACCGGCTTGGTGGAGACCATCTTCACCTCACACTTGTGGAGCTTGCCCTTGCGTCTGTCTGGGAAGGCACCGGGCCCCCCAATGATGATGTTGACATGTCGGTCGGTGTGCTGGAAATCACCGTTAACGCCGCACCTGAGGGCTTCTTCTTGTGCGCGGTAGGTCGGGCGCTCGTCGTCCTGATGATGTGGATTTTCTTGGCGCCCCGGAACCTCACGGTCATGGTTGTCGCCACGTCGGTAGTCGTCCCGGTGATCGCGATCCTCTCTGCGACAGTAGTCGTCACGCTGATCGCGGTCGTTTGGGCCGTCGCGGCGGTAGTTGTTGTAGCGGCCGCCGTTGTTGTTGTAGCGTTGTTTCTTGGTTGTAGCATGGCACCGAGCTCCTTGAGCAGCGCATGGCAGTCGCGAAGAATGTGCTTGGCGTCCTTGTGGAAGGGGCACTGGTCGCTTAGGGTGTCGTGGAACTCTATCGAGAGGAACCTGGGTTCTGCCCAGCCTTCTTCTTCTGCCAGGGCTACGAGGGGCTCAGGGCCGGCCTTGCATCCACATAGCGGCTCATGGCTCTTCAAGCTCTCAACTCGGTCGTCATCTTCTGGGTGCTTCTGCTTGCTCTTGAACTGAGCCTATTTGGCTTGGTCGGCTCGGACTTTCAGGTTGACCACATCCATCAGCTCGGAGACTGACATCGGGTTGGCCTTGAAGAGCATTTGGAATAGTGGGTTGTTGATGAGATCTCTTCTGTACACGTCGATGACGTCTCGATCTTCAACATTGGTTAGCTTGTTCCGATTGTCAAAGAAGCGATCGGTGTAGTCACGGAGACTTTCACCCTTCCTCTGCTTGACATTATCCAGATCGAATCTGGAGCCCAGCCAAGTGTAGCTTGCTTGGTAATTCTTCGTGAAAGCATGGTAGAGGTCTTCCCAGCTGTCAATGGTGTCCCGAGGGAGGCCCTCGAGCCACAGTAACGCCTCCTTGCCTAGCATCATAGGGAAGTAGGCGGCGGCTTGGTCGTTGGATCCATGGACGGCATTGACTACCGTGTGGTATGTCTTGAGCCAGAGCTTGGGGTCAGAGCGATCGTCGAACTTCTTGACCTGAGCTGGCTTGAAGGCCTCAGACCACTGTACGGCGCGAAGCCGGGAGGAGAAAGTAGCAAAGCCATCGAATGCATCCTCCTCGTCATTGCGGTAGTGGCAATGAGGAGGTCGGCCTTGGTCGACGCGGGATCGGGCAATGTCGTGTCGCTGGCGACGATCGTCCCTCGGGGGTCCGTATCACACGTCGTACTGTTCGCGTTCCATGAGCTCATGGACTACGCGGCGCTCAGCTTCCTCTCCAACTGGGTCACCTATTTCTCCTACTGGCTGGCGGTCGGGTCGGCCGTAGTCCCGGTCGTATCGCTCGAGGCGTTCGAGTTCTATTGCATCACGTTCGCAATGTCGGGCGTTGAGATCAACACGAATGTCTCTAACATTATCCTTCAGGCGATCCTAGAGATCACCCTCCTGGGGGTTGGCGGGGTAGTAGTGTCGTGGGCACCTGTCGCCCGGATCCTGGTTGCGGTCACGGTAGTCATCCGCATTGTGCGGATTTCGCCATTCTTCTTCTTCTTCCTCGTGTGGTTGTGGGCCACCTCTTCTTCGACAATAGGCAGTGATGGGTTCCTTTGGCGAGGTTGTCCATGATCCGATCTGCTATGAGCAGAGCAGTGGCTTGCCGAGCGAGCCAAATTGGAACCACCAGACCTGGATCTGGATCTGTAGGACCGCTCGACTTGGGCCTGGGCAGCCTCAAGGCGAGCTCTGGCGCGTCGTACCTCAGGGGTATCAGCCATGTGCTCCAGCTCGGTGAATGCAGCCGCAATGTCAGCCTGCGGTGTGCGGAAGGCCGCATGCGCGGCAAATGCTCCGTCGAGGTTGAGGGGGTTGACGCCGTCGGGTGCCCGGGCGGCGGGCGCTAGTCGTGCAAGTGCTGCTGGGGGGGCGTCGTCGACTGCCACGGCTGCTGCTGCGGCCGCCACGTCTCCTACTGCTGCCTGAGGCAGCGCTGCTTCATCGTTGCGTCGGTGGGCACGGTCGGCATTGCGCTCGCGACGACGGTCCCTGGCCGAGTCAGATTCCCCATCCTGAGTAGCCTGATCCTCAGAGACGAAGACCTCATGCCCCGGAGGTGTGGCGTAGCTTGAATCATTGCTCAGGTCGGCCAGATCCAGTAGGAGCACGCTTGTCGCAATTTGGAACTTCCCGCAGTCCGGAGACTGGGTGGTCGTGGGTGGGCTTTCATATCGGGTCTGACTCATGCTCCAGTGCACCCATGCCGAGTAATCTGTTGAGGTGTTGTGTAGCCCCAAGGGAAGCCGATCACGAGGTCGGCGCAGGGCCTCCTCTGACATGGCGATGCACTCGGAGAGAGTGCCTTGGACGCGATCTAGCCCGGCGAGGAGCTCGTCGGGCGGTGGAAGTCTTGGACGTGTTGCCAAGCCTGGAGCTTGGTCACGGAGTGCCATTGCATTGAACCGCTGCTGGAGCGAGACGACGATTGATGACGAAGCCGGCGATGAAGTCAGTGTGGAGCTGGTCGACATGGTGAAGTCAGGCGGCGGAGTGGATCTCGGTGAAGAGACTGATGCCCTCGAGATGCTCGGGGCACTCCTTGAGGCTTTCAGGGAAGATGACGCCATGATGATCTGCCATCGAGCTAGTTGTAATGCCCCGCGATTACCCCTACCTGGCACGCCAACTGTCGAAATTATCATCCGGCAGTCCACTAGGGGGTACCCAAGTGGTTGATTTGTAGGCAAAGGGCAATCGAGAGGCTAGGGAGCTCGAGGTAACACAGGGACACAAGGTTTATACAGATTCGGGCTACCTGGAGGTATAATACCCTACGTCCTGTGCTCGGTGGTATTGTATTGCTTTGCTGGGTGAAGTTCCGGAGAACAACGGCGAGTTCTTGGTTACAATAAGGGTGGAAGAAGCCGATCCCTGAAGGGGTCGACCGAGGCTGCCTTATATAGGCAGACGGCCTAGGGTTTACAAGTCAGTTATCTCTAATTGTATCCAGCTACAACTAGGCAACTAATCTGGATTGGTTACAACATAATCGCCGTGATCTTTTGGACGAGATCCGAGTACATCACTACGCGCCTTGCGGGCTAAGTCTTCTCCAATCTTGTCCATCAAGTCGAGGATCCTCATGGACCGGCCTGGAGTCGGCCCACATCATTGTCAGACGTTGGACTAGGCCGACTGGCTACTCGGTCATATCCCACAAGGACTAACCTAGATAGCTCTCATTTACTAACTTTATTCTGAAAGAAAACTTTATTCAAAGATGCTTACCTGAACTTACTTGATTGGGGGTCCTCCCCCAAGCTATTTTGTTGACACCGATGAACCTGTCGGCGTAGGACTCCTGTTTTACGTTGTAGAGTGATGACGTCTCCTTTGTTGGAATAGCTTGATGAAGCAGCATCTGACCCTGGAGATGAGGATACAGATGATTTAACCTGCCATACCTGTTTTACCTTCTTCTGGCGGTCGACAGCTTGTTCCAGTATTTTCTTCAAGCACCTTGTATAGGCTTCTTGTCCTTTGCGTGATACCGGAGGGGGAATTACTTCTCCTAGAACTTCTCCAAGAACTTTATCAAGCTGTCTTTTTCTAGGGGTGTAACCTCCACCTCCTTGACATTCTGACTGTTCCTCCCAAACTTGATCTTGATCATGGAGCATTGCTTCACTTTTGGCCTGAAGTCAAACTTCTCCTTCTTTCCATTGTTATGGAGCCGGATCTCTCCAGCACCCACATTAATGTGAGCATCTGCTGTGTTCAAGAAGGGTCGCCCAAGGATGAGCGATGAGTCGTTGCTCACATCCATGTCCAGTACCATGAAGTCAACAGGTATGAAGCAATCCCGGATGTGCACCGGAATATCCTCGGCTATCCCCTCCAGGTAGCGGACCATAGAGTCGGCCAACTGCAATCTCATGGGAGTCGGGGACAAGGTAGTATAGTTAAGGCGATCGAAGACTACCTTTGGCATGACGCTGATGCTTGCCCCTAAGTCACAGAGTGCGTGCTTGAAGCGCTGTGCCCCGATTGTGCATGTGATGGTGGGACACCCTGGGACCTTCTTCTTTTCCGGGACCTTGTTCAAGATGGCTGCACTACACTCCTCAGTACCAAGTGGACATTTGTTATTCAGTATGTCCTTCAAGTACTTGGCATAGGTCGGTACCTGCATAGCATCCAACAGCGATACATGTATATTTAACTTTTGAATGACCTCTATGAACCTGGCGAATTGTTTGTCTGCCGATGGTTTCTTTTGGCATTGACGGAATGGCAAGACGTTGATGTCGTAGAACTCATGTGACGCAGTTTTTCCTGCTGGCGCTAGCTCAGCTTCACGCTCTTCTCCTTCTGCTGGGATCTCCTTCCTCTATCTTCCCTACATGGTTAGGTGGGACTGAATCCCGAGTAGCCTTACCGCTCCTCATAGAAACAGCCTTTACCTTTTCAAAGGAGGAATCCGGTTGCCCGAGAATTCGTCCCTTTTACCCTGAAGGAACAGCTGCGGCTAGCTGAGCTAACTGGGTTTCTAGCATTTTGTTAAAGCTCAGCTGGCTCTGGAAGTGGAGGACAAACTTTCTATCTTAGAATTTATCCCCTCCAGAGCCTTGTCATTAGCAGCAAGCCTCTTAGAAATTGATTCATTAATCTTGGCCTGACCAAAGACCAGATCTTTCAGAGAGTGTTGGTTAGAGAAAGAGTTGTTGTTGTTACCTCCCTGGTAGAATGGGCGTTGCTGGTTCCAGTTCCCTTGAGGCCGGTACCCATTGTTGCCGTTTACAAACTGTACCTCCTCCTGTGTCTCGAGGCAGTTGTTCCCCGAGTGACCGGTTTCTCCACAGACTTCACACGTCATGTGTGAATCTAGTGGTCCTTCATTGTTGTCGCCTCCATCCTTGGTGTGGTCGTCAAGGCGTTTCATGATGACGACCATGTTGGCGGCCAGCAAGTACACCTCCTTTACGGTGTGCATACCGCATTTGCGCCCTTGAAGGCGGTCATCATTCCAGGCTTGGTTTGACACCATCTTCTCAATGAGCAACTTGGCGGCGGCCACGGTCAAGGAGAGGAATGCCCCTCCAGCTGCAGCGTCCATATGTTCACGGGCGGTCTGGGACAGCCCATGGTAGAAGTTTTGGAGCAGGAGCCACTCTTGCATACCGTGGTGTGGGCATGCCAGGATGTAGTCCTGGAAACGATCCCACACCTCCGATACGGTCTCCCGGACCCTTGTTGGAAGCTGAAAATTCTTCCCCTAAGGGCATTGGTTTTCCCAATGGGGAAGAACTTGGCCAAGAATGCATTGGAGCACTTGGTCCACGTGTTCACCGCTTCACGGTTGGAATAGAACCATTGTTTGGCTCTTCCCAACAGTGAGAACGGGAACAAGCGGAGCCGGATGGCCTCTTGTTCGACCCCCCAGATGGTGATGGTGCTGCACACCTCCAGGAAGTGCTGCAAGTGAGCACTAGTGTCTTCATTGGCCTTTCCACAGAAGGGGCTGGCCTACACCATGTTGATCAGCGGGGCTTTGAGCTCAAAAGCATGATCCCCCACAGCCACTTCTGGATCCGTAGGGATCTGGGCAGCGGACGGGGCGGAGTAGTCGCAGATTGTCCTATCGGCCAAGGCTTATTCCGATTGGGGTGCTCCGGGAACGGGTTGTTCTTCTTGGTTGGATGACTCTCCGATGACTGGCTCGGTCTCCGACAAGAACACCTGAGGGATTACTACACGAGAACGTACCCTCCTTCCTATGGTACTCGGGTTCTCGATGTAGTTGGATGGTAATTGAAAACCAGTCATACACTACCCTATTTCACGTCACAAAGAAACAGAGCAAAAGGGTAAACCTGCTAGATTACTGGCAATTAATCGTGCTACATTAAATACATGGATGATCAAGACTCTTTATCCATTGCTTTCCCCGGCAACGGCGCCAGAAATGCTTGTTGGTATTTCTTAGCATCACCACTTAGATTAATGATGGCACTAGAGATGCCTTATCGTAAATCTAAACATTACAGAGATTCTGCAAGCGCACAGAAGTACATTGTAGCATTTCACCCGGGAGTATTCCAAAGTATCATTATTTGTTTATCTGCAGGGAAAATGTTTAGTTAAAGAGAGGTGTCATCCAATGTATTTACTTACAACACTATTAATATATCTTAATCTAGACAGGGATAAAGGATATAGAAATATAAGGGTAATGTGACACACAGAAGTTCATTGCTCATCATTAAGTAGTTTTAGTTAGTAATAGATCATTAGTAAAGATCACAAAAGGGTTCATTAGCATCATACAGATGGGACTTGGATACACTACAATACCCTATACAAACTCATACAATGGACATATGCAAGAGGGCATATCGAGGTGTCCAGTGTGGTACCCTCATCAAGGGACGACAAGAGGACGTCTTATCATAAAGGCCTAATATCATCTCCCAAACGTGGAGGATTACAAAGGACGGACAGGGCTGTCACCACCTACTGCCTACCTCTACTAATCCATGGGGCAGCGATACCCTCAACGGTATTCCATTATCCAAACACCATGTTTGCAGTATGAAATACAACTCTATCTATCGCGCTAATAAATAGAGCAACCATAAGGCACATTGAGCCAATGTCATAGCATACATCCACTTGAACAAGGTGCAAGACATAAGTAGTATATACTAAGTGGATAAAGTATAAATGAGGCATACGACATAAGTATGAAGATACTTCCATTAAGCTCAGAGTATTACAAGTAAGTAAAGAGATACAAAAGCTGAACTCTAGAACTTACCAAGAGTCCTCCGGAAGCCCTTCGGAAGCTCAACTACTAGAACTATCACTACTAAGACTAAGACTAAGCATGTAGCAAAGGAAAGCTCTTCTTCTGGTGTGTGTTGAGTACGGCGCTCTTTGCAGGTATTTATAGCATCCATAGGCAGTGGAGAAATAGATCGAGGCGGTTGAGGCCGTTCGGCTGTGGGTCCCGGTCGGCCGAAGGGGTGGCGTCGGCCGACCCTTAGATGCACCATCTTTAGCATTGCATGGCTCATATGTACTCCCCAAGGCGGTTTACAGATACAGGTCAAAGGAGGGCCGAGTCAGGCGCACGGGGAGGTTGGCCGACCTAGGGTGGTTGGACGACCCTCCACAACCACCTTTCGGGCCCACCTCTCTTTGGGAGACTGCAATGTGGGTCCTGAGGTCGGTTCAAGGTGGGTACTGTTGGTTTGGGTACACGACGCTCTGTTTTTGGGCCCATCAATACATGGGATTGCCACGTGGCTCATCCTTCACCATTGACTTTAACCGACCATGGTTCAGCATCCACGATCACCTCTGAGTGTGCTTCTTTGCCTGCAGGAGAGTTGGGGTTGAATGGGTGCCAGGCCAAGTCGCCCGACCTAGCCAGGTCGGCCGACCTGGGTCTGGGCCCATCTTCCTCCATCTTTTGCACCGTGGTCCTTGTACTCAAATATATTTTAATTATGCATGCACAAACATTATTTGAATACAAATGCCTAAGTTATGCCTTATCTTTATTGGTTTTCTGAGCCTATTGATGGTCGGATTTTCGTTTTAAGGACTGTCAACAATCGGGTAGTTGCGTCTTCCATGATCTCCCCATTTCTTCCATGGTCTTTTGCAAGATATTCTTGATTTGCTTATTTGATGTTTCTGATTAGGATGATACGGTGTTGCTACATTGTGCTGTATTCCATGGTCCATCAAGAATCTCCGAAAACTCTTGTGAATGAAGTGGGATCCTCCATCACTTATCACCAACCTTGGTATTCCAAAGCGAGGGAGAATGATTTCCTGGAACATCTTTCTAGCATGTTTGGAGTCAGCATCATGGCATGGTATAGCTTCTACCCATTTAGAGACATAGTCTACTGCCATGAGAATGTATTCGCTGTCATAAGACTTTGGGAAGGGTCCCTTATAGCCATGGTTCGAAATAAATCCTTCTCAGGAGCCAACAACGAAAATCCTTATGATCACCTGCGAGAATTCGAGTTGTTGTGCTCTTATCTGAGGATCTCAGGCATAACACAAGAGACCATCAAATGGAAGTTATTCCGTTCTCTCTCAATGAGAAGGCAAGGAGATGGTACTACCAGACCGTTAGGGACGTAAACGGAAATTGGGGAAGACTTCGGGACAAATTTTGTCTTTATTTCTTTCCCATTCACCGTATATGTGCCCTTTGGAGGGAGATCGTTTGCTTCCCGCAGGGTGAGAAGGAAACTCTAGGTGCAGCTTGGGAATGATTTGTTTCACTAAACAAGTTTGGCCCAGACTTAGGCATACTGGACTTCATGCTCATGCAACATTTTCGTTTGGACCTAAACCGTGAAGCTGCTTTCATCCTAGATGGTGCCGCCGGAGGTTCATTCATGCACGTAATCTTGGATTAAGGGAGAGATCTTCTAGAAAAGATTCTAGAAAACACTCCCTCCATCGAAACACAGCACGAACCCCAGCACAGCTCTAAGACAAGATCAGAGCAAGATGATCCTATTGTTGCCGTACCAGAGCCAAACCTTCTTACCTCGCACGATCTAGTCTTATAGCCCACGCCCGAACCAAAGCCACCGAAGGAAGAAGAAGTTCTACCTTCAGCATCCGAGGATTCTGGAAATCCCTCGGATCACACTAGGCACAAGAAGGCTACAACACTGCCCATTTATTATCCTTCAGATCCACTCATGGAGGTTTTCCCCGAAATATCCATAAGGGAACCACCAATGGAATGGTTAAAGGAAATAAAACGTTCTTTCGAAGCAATTCGGATAGTTGCACCTTTCAAAACCATGCCTTGCTCTTTAAGGGGAATTACCGTAGAAGCCCTTTACAACCCAACCGTCGAGGTTAGCATCATGTCTGAATCCTTTGCAAACATTTTCTTGGGAAACATGCCTCTAGCCTCGACCAACAAGCTTTTCAGAAGTCCCTTAGGACTTATCTTCGAATGTCGTGGAGTTGCAAGGGCTGTGCTGATCAAAATAGACAAAATCAAGGTTCATCTAGATTTCCATATCTTTTCTATCCTTGATTTTGATATTCTCCTAGGCCACCCGCTAGAAAAGCTTCTCCAAAAAGAAGCATCTCATGGGGGCCTTCATGACACACTTGGGAAAGTTGCTTTTGCCATTCCTATCTCTTGCCCAGAAATTCCATGAGCAAAGCCTCCTTCCCAGCGTAGCCCACTTGAGAAGGTGATGTTTGTGTCGCCATTCGAACCTACTTCTCATCTCGAACGACCTTCATCATCACGTTCAATCAAGCGGAAGCCATGTCCCTTAGGCCCTCAGGAAGTTATTCTCGATAATGGTCGAGAAACAACTCCGATTTTCAATGATGAACCTCTTGAGTTGGAGAACCCAAAGGCCATGGACACGCTTGAAGCATCGACTCTGGAGTCCGAGCGAAAGGATTCTATAAATGAGCATAAAACCTTCTCTTTTGAAATCCCACAAGAATCATGCTCATTTAACGAATCTCCAGAGTCAAACACTTTTTGTGCCCCAAGCACGCACGAGGACTACAACCACCTTAAGGTCCTCTTTTCTAAAATGTTTATAAGGTTGGTTGTAGATGCATTTGTTTATCATAAACATTGCAGATTTCGTGTTGCATCTTTGGTACTAACATTGCAGCAAGAACTTCAACAATGCATCAACAATTGACTATGGAGTGGGGAACTACGATGCAGTAATGTGAGGATTCCCCATGGTCTAGCTTCGGACCATAAACAAAGCATTACCGGGAGATGGCCCAGATTATCATTTATTATTCCTTTCAAATAAAAGCAAGAACATGTTTTTAGTATAACTTTCCTTCGGGTATTTTTGGTCGCTAAACATTTTAGGTGGAGATTAAGAAGAATGATGGATAGGTGATGCTTAAGAACATGGAGCTACATCAGCAGTAACACCTTGGTAAGTTTTGTTCATGGAACAAATTTCGAAGGAAGCCAACACACTTGATTTTTGTTGTCCCGCGACACAAAAATCCAAGGTGGGGAAGGTCGGTAAGATAAGTATTTCGCAACAGGTTCCATTTGTTCAAAATTTTATCTTGGTTTTTGGGTGATGTTGGCCTTTCATCTTGCTCTATAAAAAAATGTTCCATAAAAATTTGCATAACTAAATAAATAAATGAATATTTGAATTCGATAAGGCTCTTGGTCTTTAAAACCAAAGAGCCCTTGTTTTGTTTCCACCATGTATGAATAAATGCAGGTACAAGATCAAGTGTGGGGGTCTCTCGAGTTTTATGACATGCACATGTTCGGGACCACCCACAGATAAGCTGCACAACATCGCATAGGCTTACAGAGGAAAGATCAAGGTGATCGAGGCCCAGAAGGGATCAACCGATCCCCTTGGTCGGCCGAAGGCCCTCTGGCACCTCTCGTCCACATTTTCGCCCAGAGCGATGGTTTGCATAGCCTATACCTCATCCTCTCTAATTCATGAGATTAATTCAATCCTATCTTGAGATGATCACTGAAATTAAACTCATGCTGAAATGATGGATGCTCCTTTGGTTTACATGTCTATCCTTGATTGGCTTGCATATACTTTATTTCTCGCACATACACCTGTTGCTTGTGAACATATATCTTTAGGGAAACATGTTTATCTAAGTGGTTGATGAATGAGATATGGTATTGTTGACGGTCGTTAAGTACCACTTTAGACCGTCAACTCATGCAAAAAAACATGTCAAATATAAATGCCAAACATAGTGGTAAGGTTTGTTATTAATAATTTCCATGAGTATTGGTGTTTTAGCTTGTCTGCAGGAAATCACAAGTATGGGAGCTAAAGATATCAATATCACAAATTATCTCAAATATCTGGTTGGAGTGCATCAGTACGAAGATATCATAATTTCAATGGATATATTACCCGAGGGATTTAGAGCTCAATTATAAAAGATATAAAATGGAAAAGCGCACATGGGCCCACCATGCTGGGTCCCACCAGGTGGGCCACAACCTGCAGCGGGACACGCACGCACGCATGAATCTCGAGCAGGACGACAGGTCAACACCCAGAGGCACGCACCATTACATCTTCGTAGTACCGGCCTGCAGGTGGAATGGCCCAGCGGGGTCCATGGCCAGTGGGGCCCGGCTGCCAGGGCCAGCGCGCCAGCGGGAGGCCGCGAGTGCGTCCAACCAAGCTGCGGGGCCCATGGGCCATGCAGGCCGGACAGGAGGCATAGGCCCAGGAGCGACGTGGCCCAAGGCCAGTGGCCGGCGGCCGTAAGGCTCGCCCAGCGCTTGCGCGAACCGAGCCAGGACCGACGACGTGGCAAGTTGTGATTCGCTGGAAAACCATTCACGTGGATCAAGGCCAAGGACGCACGAGATTTTGCCGCGAGAAGCACAGGGGCACCGCGGGGTTTCTCCTTCGCGACCTGTTCGTGCGCCACCGACGTTCCTGAGTCGGTTCCTTGGGACACATGGCACAAGGGGAGAATAGGGAGGAGAATATTCTCTAGAACCTAGGGAGGATCTCCACTAACCCAAGGCACTCCCTACACTATAAATACCCCCTACCCCTCACTCTCAATACACACAAGATTGAGAAGCCACAAGCTCCACTCCAAGGCGAAGCTCTACTCCACTGTAGTATCTAGAGAATAGGGAGAGAGTGAGGGGTAGTCCGAGGGAAGTGCTGGGACTGTCGGCACTCTTCCCCGATCTTGTACCTCGACGGATGCTTCCTTCTTCTAGTAAGTGTTCGTGATCTCTTATGGTATTAAGTTCTCTTGATTAAGTAAGTTCCCTTCTATAGTTGCTTGCGGGTTCATCATTCATTCATCATTTGTGAATGCTTAGTGAATACTTTGGTCTAGGAACAAGACTAAAGTAGTAATTGATAGCATAGACGTGGTGTCTTGGCTAGAAGTTACCTTTGTTTGCCTCATAGCCCCACGGATTAGAAGAGGTAGGCGGCAGGTGGTGACAGCCCTGTCCGTCCTTTGTAATCCTCCACGTTCGGGTACGACGTAGAGCTGTTTGCCGGCAATTTCCTAGAGGCCTAGGATACCCCGGTGCCCAAAGTAAGCAGACTATAGACGCTGAGCTTATCCTTTATCAAGGTCCTGAACCATAGGATTCCTCTCTGCCCTCGCCATCATTTCTCTTATTGTCCTTGGACGATCCCGTTAGAAGATTAGTACACACGTTCCCTGTGGATTCGATACCCTGAATACTTCCGGGTGAAAGCTACAACGGCATCCGTGCGCTTGCGGATTTATCTGTGACCGTAAGAAATACCAACAAGCTTTCTGGCGCGGCTGCCAGGGAACGGTTGCTGTATTATCTTCGAACCTTGTTTGTCCTCGTATCTTTTTATTTTTCATTTATTTTATTTTACCAGTTACCCTCTCTGCCATGGAGCAATATTCTATTCTGGAATCCTCTACTCCAAGGCGTGAGTTCTTTGAGCTACCACCTTCTGATCAACCAATCACCACATCTAGCTTTGAACTCCGCCTCAGCTTTATAGCCATGGTTCGGAATAAAACCTTCTTAGGGGCCAACAACGAAAATCCTTATGATCACCTGCGAGAATTTGAGTTGTTGTGCTCATGTTTGAGAATCTCAGGCATGACACAAGAGACCATCAAATGGAAGTTATTTCCATTCTTTCTCGATGAGATGGCAAAGAGATGGTACTACCAGACCGTTAGGGATGTAAACAGAAATTGGGGAAAATTACGGGACAAGTTTTGTCTTTACTTTTTTCCCATTCACCGTATATGTGTTCTTCAGAGGGAGATCGTCTGCTTCCAGCAGGGTGAGAAGGAAACTCTAGGTGCAGCTTGGGAAAGATTTGTTTCACTAAACAAGTTTGGCCCAGACTTAGGCATACCCGACTTCATGCTCATGCAACATTTTCGATCGGGCCTAAAAAAGGAACCTGCTTTCATCCTAAATGGTGCCGCCGGTGGTTCATTCATGCACGTAACCCTGGATGAAGGGAGAGCTCTTCTAGAAAGGATTTTGGAAAACACTCCCTCCACCGAAACACAACACGAACCCCAGCACAACTCTAAGACAAGACCCGAGCCAAACCTTTTTACCTCGCACGATCTAGTCTTAGAGCTCACATCCGAACCAAAGCCACCGAAGGAAGAAGAAGCTCTACCTTCGGCATCCGAGGATTTTAGAAATCCCTCGGATCACACTAGGCACAAGAAGGCTACGACACCTCCTTTCTCTCATCCTTCAGATCCACTCATGGAGGTTTTCCCCGATATATCCATAAGGGAACCACCAATGAAATGGTTAAAGGAAGAAAAGCGTTCTTCCAAAGCAATTCGAATGGTTGCACCTTCTAAAACCATGCGTTGCTCTTTAAAGGGAATTACCATAGAAGCCCTTTACAACCCAACCGTTGAGGCTAGCATCATGACCGAATCTTTTGCGAACATTTTCTTGGGCAACATGCCTCTAGCCTCGACCGACAAGCTTTTTAGAAGTCCTTCAGGACACATCTTTGAATGTCGTGGAATTGCAAGGGTTGTGCTGATCCAGATAGACAAAATCAAGGTTCATCTGGATTTCCATATCTTTTCTATCCTCGATTTTGATCTTCTCATAGGCTTCCCACTAGAGAAGCTTCTCCAAAAAGAAGCATCTAATGGGAGCCTTCATGACACGCTTGGGAAAGCTGCTTTTTCTTGCCTAGAAATTCCAAGAGCAAAGCCTCCTCCCCAGCATAGCCCGCTCGAGAAGGTAATGTTTGTCTCGCCATTCGAACCTACTTCGCATTTCGAACGACCTTCATCATCACCTTCAATCAAGAAAAAGCCGTGCCCTTAGGCCCTCAGGATGTTATTCTCGATAATTGTCAAGAAACAACTCCGATTTTCAATGATGAACCTCTTGAGTTGGAGAACCCAAAAGCCATGGACACGTTTGAAGTATTGACTCTGGAGTCCAAGCGAAAGGATTCTATAAATGAGCATGAAGCCTTCTTTTTCAAAATCCCACAAGAGTCATGCTCATTTAACCAATCTCCAGAGTTAGTCATGCTTTGTATCACAAGCACACACGAGGACTACAACCACCTTAAGGTCCTCATTTCTAAAATGTTTAGGAGGTTGGTTGTAGATGCATTCATTTATCATAAACATTGCAGATTTTGTGTTGCATTTTTTGGCACTAACATTGCAGCTAGAACTTTAATGGTACACCTACAATTGACGATGGAGTGGGGAATTACGTCGCCAATGATAGCTGCAATGTGAGGGTTCCCCATGGTCTAGCTTCAGACCATAAACAAAGCACTGCCGGGAGATGGCTTGGATTATCATTTATTTTTCCTTTCAAATAAAAGCAAGGACATGTTTTTAGGATAAGCTTTCCTTCGGGTATTTCTGGTCGCTAACCATTTTAGGTGGAGATTAAGAAGAATGATGGACAGGTGATGCTTAAGAACATGGAGCTACATCAGCAGTAACACCTTGGTAAGTTTTGTTCATGGAACAAATTTTGAAGGAAACCAACACACTTGATTTTTGGTGTCCCGCGACACAAAAATCCAAGTGTGGGGGAGGTCGTAAGTATTTCGAAACAGGTTCCATTGGTACAAAATTCTATCTTGGTTTTCAGGTGATGTTGGTCTTTCATCTTGCTCTATAAAAAAAGAAAAAAATATTAATTACTTAATCAAAGGAAAAAAAGATTTTTGAATCCAATAAAGGCTCTTGGTCCTTAAAACCAAAGAGCCATTGTTTTGTTTCCACCATGTATGAATAAATGCAGGTACAAGATCAAGTGTGGGGGTCTCTCGAGTTTTCTGATGTGCACATATTCAAAACCACCCACAGATAGGAAGTACAACATCGCACAGGTCAGCTCAAGTAAGATCAAGGTGACCGAGGCCCAGTAGGAGTCGGTCGATCCCCTTGGTCGGCCAAAGGCCGTCTGGCATCCCTCATCCACATTTTCGTCCAGAGTGATGGTTTGCACATCCTGTCCCTCACCCTCTCTAGTTCATGAGTTAATTTAGTCCTATCTTGAGATAATCTTTAAAATTAAACTCATGATAAAATGAACTTGGATGCTCCTTTGGTTTACATGTCTATCCTTGATTGGCTTGCATATACTTTATTCCTTGCACATACACCTGTTGCATGTGAACATATCTCTTTAGAGAAACATGTTCATCTAAGTGGTTGATTAATGAGATATGGTATGATGAAAGAAATCTTGCTCTTTCTGTATAAAGTACTTGGGATGTTTTTCTTGCAAAACCTTAAAATCAATAGCCTTACAAAGCTCCTCAGTGATACCTTGTTCCTACCAAAGCCATATATTGTTCAAATTTGCAAAACCCATACACATATGCTGCTTTTTATCACTTTGAGCTTTGTCAAATTGTTGTGACCCTTGTAAGATGCTTTTCATGCTTTCATGATCAAGATCATGTACACTCCATTTACACATGCTAAACTTCTACACCGAAAGTTAGCAACATCCATTCATCCAAGTAAATGCTCCATATAAGTATTGATCTCCCTCTCTCCAAATATCCTTTGCAAAAGAGGCATGGGCTATGAAAAAAATAGAAAAAAAGAGAAAAAATACAAGCTCACAAAAGCATTGAGCATGATAAGAAAAAAAGAAAAAAATAATAATATAGATAGCCATGTTCTCAAAATATTTTCAAGAGGAGAGAGATCATTCAAAAGGAGCAACAATTCCATTGGTTCACACACATGCACATCTTGATCGGATTGTATGAACAGTTTTCTTCTTGGATTCACTCTTTGACTTTGCAATATATGTGATGTAAGTATGCCTTATCTTTTCTCCTACCTTGAGCTCCACATAAGCCTTTTAGAAGTAGGGCAAAGAAATGCCTTGGTAAGGAATCATACACAATGAGCGATCTGAGAGAATCATTTGAGGAGCTAGGTAAGTTTATGTTTTTGAAAATTTATCGAAAACCCAAGTTACTTAACAGAAGAGTGCAGATAACTTGAATCAAGGCCATTCCATTCCTCAACCACACAAGATGGCATGATAGACACTTCAAAGTTCACAAGTACAGGTATATCTTGGAATAACTTATATGCTTGCATCATATCATTTGGAGTCATGTTTTTCACCTTAGTCCTTAAGCTTTACTCGAGGACGAGCAAATGCTAAGTGTGGGGGAGCTTGTTGACGGTCATTAAGTACCACTTTAGACCGTCAACTCATGCAAAAAACATGTCAAATATAAATGCCAAACATAGTGGTAAGGTTTGTTATTAATAATTTCCACGAGTGTTGGTGTTTTAACTTGTCTGCAGGAAATCACAAGTATGGGAGCTAAAGATATCAATATCACAAATTATCTCAAATATCTGGTTGGAGTGCATCAATACGAAGATATCATAATTTCAATGGATATATTACCCGAGTGATTTAGAGCTCAATTATAAAAGATATAAAATGGAAAAGCACATGTGGGCCCACCATGCTGGGTCCCACCAGGTGGGCCACAACCTGTAGCGGGACACGCACGCACGCATGAATCTCGAGCAGGACGACGGGTCAACACCCAGAGGCACGCACCTTTGCATCTCGTAGTACCGGCCTGCAGGTGGAATGGCCCAGCGGGGTCCATGGCCAATGGGGCCCGGCTGCCAGGGCCAGCGCGCAGGCGGGAGGCCGCGCGTGCGTGCAACCAAGCTGCGGGGCCCATGGGCCATGCAGCCGGACAGGAGGCAGAGGCCTAGGAGCGACAAGGCCCAAGGCCAGTGGCCGGCGGCCGTAAGGCTCGCCCAGCGCATGCGCGAACAGAGCCAAGACCGACGACGTGGCAAGCTGTGATTCACTGGAAAACCATTCATGCGGATCGAGGCCAAGGACGGACGGGATTTTGCCGCGAGAAGCACAGGGGCGCCGCGGGGTTTTTCCTTTGCGACCTGTTCGTGCGCCACCGACGTTCCTGAGTCGGTTCGGTGGGACACATGGCACAAGGGGAGAATAGGGAGGAGAATATTCTCTAGAACCTAGGGAGGATCTCCACTCACCCAAGGCACTCCGTACACTATAAATACCCCCTTACCCCTCACTCTCAATACACACAAGATTGAGAAGCCACAAGCTCCACTCCAAGGCAAAGCTCTACTCCAGTGTAGTATATAGAGAATAGGGAGAGAGTGAGGGGTAGTCCGGGGGAAGTGCTGGGACTGTCGGCACTCTTCCCCGATCTTGTACCTCTACGGATGCTTCCTTCTTCTAGTAAGTGTTCATGATCTCTTATGGTATTAAGTTCTCTTGATTAAGTAAGTTCCCTTCTATAGTTGCTTGCGGGTTCATCGTTCATTAATCATTTGTGAATGCTTAGTGAATACTTTGGTCTAGGAACAACACTAAAGTAGTAATTGATAGCATGACATGGTGTCTGGGCTAGAAGTTACCTTTGTTTGCCTCGTAGCCCCATGGATTAGAAGAGGTAGGCGGCAGGTGGTGACAGCCCTGTCCGTCCTTTGTAATCCTCCACGTTGGGGTACGGCGTAGAGCTGTTTGCCGGCAATTTCCTAGAGGCCTAGGATACCCCGGTGCCCAAAGTAAGCAAACTATAGACGCTGAGCTTATCCTTTATCAAGGTATTGAACCATAGGAATCCTCTCTGCTCTCGCCATCATTTCTCTTGTTGTCCTTGGACGATCTCGTTAGAAGATTAGCACACACGTTCCCTGTGGATTCGATACCCTGAATACTTCCGGGTGAAAGCTACAACGGTATCCGTGCGCTTGTGGATTTATCTGCGATCCTGAATACTTCCGAGTGAAAGCTACAACGGTATCTGTGCGCTTGCGGGTTTATCTGTGACCGTAAGAAATACCAACAGGTATCATGAAAGAAGTCTTGTTCTTTCTGTATAAAGTGCTTGGAATGTTTTTTCTTGTAAAGCTTAAAATGAATAGCCTTATAGAGCTCCTCAATGATGACTTGTTCCTACCAAAGCCATATGTTATTCATATCGCAAAACCCATACACATATGCTGCTTGTTTATTACATTGAGCTTTGTCAAGTTGTTGTGACCCTTGGAAGATGCTTTTCATGCTTTCATGATCAAGATCACGTACACTCCACATACACATGCTAAACTTCTACACTGGAAGCTAGCAATATACATCTCATTCATCCACAAAATAAATGCTCCATATAAGTATTGATCTCCTTCTCTCCAAATATCCTTTGCAAAAGAGACATGGGCTATGAGAAAAAAATAAAAACACAAAAGAAAAATGTGGGCACATGAAGGCCCAAGTATTATGAAAAAAGAAAGAAAGGAAGAGATAGCCATGTTCTCAAAATAAATTAAAGAAGAGAGAGATCATGCAAAAAGGAGCTACAATTCCATTGGTCCACACACATGCACATCTTGATCAGATTGGATGAGCAGTTTTCTTCTTGGATCCACTATTTAACTTTGCAATATATGTGATGCAAGTATGCCTTATCTTCACTCCTACCTTAAGTTCCACATAATACTTTTAGAAGTAGGGTGAAAGAAGGCAAAATAATGCCTTGGTGAGGAATTATACAATTTGAGAGATCTGAGAGAATCATTTGAGGAGCTAGGTAAGGTTATGTTTTTGAAAATTTATCAAAACCCAAGTTTCTTAACAGAAGAGTGCAGATGACTTGATAGAAACTTCAAAATTCAATATAGACACTTCAAAATTCACAAGTGCAAGTATATTTTGGAATAATTTATATGCTTGCATCTTATCAATTGGAATCATGTTGTTCCACCTTAGTCCTTAAACTTTACTCGGGGATGAGCAAAGTCTAAATATGGAGGAGCTTGTTGACGGTCCTTAAGTACCACTTTTGGCCGTCAACTCCTGCAAGAAATATATCAAATATAATCACCAAGCATAGTGATAGAGTTTATTACTAATTATTTCCATGAGTGTTGGTGTTTTACTTTGTCATGTAGGAAAAGAGCATTATTGGCTTGAGATGAGATATAAAATACCAATATCACAAACTATCTCAAATGCTAAGTCGGATTGTACCATTGTGAATATCTTATCGAGACGATTCGGATGGATATATGATTTGTCTATATTGGAGTTCAGATAAATAAAATATAAATATACAAAAGAGACTATTCAAATGGGCCCACCTGACTGGGCCCCACCCAGACAGACCCACAGCCAGGCACCGCGGCCAGAGGCGCACGAGCGCCGGTGCAGTCAAACGCCCAGGCGGGGCCCAGCTGCACCAGCAGGGTGTGCTGCACACATGCATGGCCGCTGGCCAAGGCCCATGCAGGCCAGCAGCAGGCGCCCTCCCACCGAGAAAAGGAGGCCGAGGTGATGTGGCTTGCTGCCAATGGCCAGCGGTCATGAGGGCAAGCCCAACCCAAGCACCCACAAGTGGTGGTTTTATTGTCCATGTGAGCAAAAAGTAGTGAAGATACTAGCTCAAGATTTTACCACCCAAAGCAGCAGCAGCTCCAAAAGTGCTGTTGCACATCACCTTTTTGCTTTTGACTGTAGCCCTTCTGTCTTTCTCTCCCCTCAAGCAGTGTGTCTTCTGCAAGACACCACGAGCGACTGCGAGGCTACCACCGAGTCCATCGTGGAGTCCCAAACCCAGCTGGCTTCCGAAGCCACCACAAAAAGTTCCGCGTTGGGCCTGGCCTCAGCCAGGTGCCCTCACGTGCAGAGCAGGGTCGGCCCACAGCGGCGCATGCACGCAGGGGCCCAAGGCCGAAGGCCGGCAGCGCTACACGCGGGCGCATGCGTAGGGATGGATTCGGATGTTCAGACATCCGAATTATCCGTATTCGTATTTGACTAAAACGTCAATATGGATATCTGTATTCATATTCGATTTTAATGTGGATGTTAAATGGAAATATCCGAATTCATTTTTTATTACTTTTCTCTAACCGAATCCATATTCGTATTCGAATAAAATGTGGAATATCCGATATTATCCGTATCCGTGAAGAATTAACACGTGATGAAGCCATCTATCCGAATGCGAATCCGTATTCGATGTATTCGTTTTGTACTCGTATCCGACAAGAATGGACAACATTCGCATCTATATTCGTATCCGACAAGATTCATATTCGATTCATATTTGAATTAAAATATGGTAAAAGGTGACATCCAGATTCGATTCCATGCGTATCCGATCCCAATCCATCCCTACGCATGCGCAGCAAGGGAGCAGGTGGCCCCCGCATGGCTCCCATGGTTGACTCCGCCAGCAAACGTGGCCCGCAGCTAGTGGCCGAACTGGCCTTGGCGTGCATCGTGCGTACGAGAGTTGACGGGAGACCAGGACACGCTGCGCTATAGGATTCGGCCAGAGGCATATTCACGTGGATCGAGGAAAATCAACGAGCAGATTTCTGCCGTGGAAACACACGCGTGGGAGAGAAAAGGTCCGCGCACTATTTTTGGCGTGATCGACTTCCAGCTTTGTTTCATACAGACACATGGCACAATGGGGAGAATAGGAAGGGAAATATTCCCTAGGACATAGGGAGGATCTCCACTATCCCATGTCACCCTCTACACTATAAATAGACCCCTACCCCTCACTCTCAACACACACAAGATTAAGAAACCACAAACTCCACTCCAAGATGAAGCTCTACTCCAATGTAGTATCTAGAGAATAGGGAGAGAGTGAGGGATAGTCCAGGGAACGTGCTGGGGCTGTCGGCACTCTTCCCCAATCTTGTACCTCGATGGATGCTTCCTTCTTTTGGTAAGTGTTCGTGATCTCTTATGGTATTAAATACTCTTGATTAAGTTCACTTCTATTGTTGCTTGCAGGTTCGTCACTTTATTTATAAAGTGCTCTAGTCTCTAGCTAAGATTAGAGTAGTAGTATATATCTTAAGCGTGGTGCTTAGGTTATCGACTACTGCCTCGTAACCCCACGGATTAGTAGAGGTAGGCGGCAGGTGGTGACAGCCCTGCTCGTCCTTTGTAATCCTCCACGTTCGGGTACGGCGTAGAGCTGTATGCCGGCAATTTTCTAGAGGTCTAGGATACCCTGGTGCCCAAAGTAAGCAAACCATAGACACTGAGCTTATCCTTCATCAAGGTCCTTAACCATAAGAATCCTCTCTGCCCTCGCCATCATTTCTCTTGTTGTCCTTGGACGATATAGTTAGAAGATTAGTACACACGTTCCCTGTGGATTCGATACCCTGAATACTTCTGGGTGAAAGCTACAATGGTATTTGTGCGCTTGCAGATTTATCTATGACCGTAAGAAATACCAACACAAATCTCAAGCCATATAGCCGTATTGCCCAGTTTTTCCATCCCTAAACTCCAACATTGTACATCCAACAACAGTGGCAGCACAATATTCGCCTTTGCCACAACTTCCAACACTACTTTCCAAAAACCATGTACCCACAATTATATTCCCAAACAACACCTTCAACCACATCCCAAAACATCAAAGTTGAAGAGTTGCCACCGCCCCCACAAAAATCACAAGACCCAAACCCACCCAACCCTCTCCCAAGTTATGGCCACATTTTGCCTACAACTGGAGGATCCTCACTTACCTTCGAAACAAAGAAGCAAAGAAAGAGTTACTTTCGGCAAGTAAGCAACATCTCAGTGGATGGGCCTTACAAGAAATCAAAATGGTCTTACATGCCAATTGCCTTTACCGAAGAAGATCTAAAGCTACACAACTTCCCACACAACGATGCAATGTCGATCGAAGCCAACATAGTTTGCTGGACAATTCAGAAAGTGTTAGTCGATACAGGCAGTTCTGCAGGCATCATTCTGGCAAAAACACTAAGATCAATGACAAACATCAATCCAGATAATTTTGAGCCATCAGACATACCACTGGTCAGCTTTGGGGGGAAGCGAATGAAAACCATGGGGAAGATAACATTGCCAGTATCCTTTGGTGATACAACAAATGCAAGAACAGAATATATTACCTTCGATGTCATCGATATGATCTTCAACTACAACATTATCTTCGACAGGGGGTAATCAATACCTTTGATATCACTATCAGACAAGCTTTCTTGTGCATGAAGATGCCAGCACTAAAAGGAGTTATTACTATCTTCGGTGATCAAAAAGAAGCCAGAAACATTGAATGGGCAACTACACCCGGCCAACGCAATGTACATTTGTTCGAAGATAGAGAGCCAATTTACCCCAAAAAATAACCAAACATTGACAAAAGTTGCAAAAACATGAAAGAAGCCAAAGAAACGAAGCAGGTGCAGCTACAACCCGATGTCTTCGACAGAAAAGTAATTATCGGCTCTGATCTTGAAGAAGAAGAAGAGGAAAGGCTCATTGAATTCTTGAGAAACAACAAAGACGTCATCGCATGGTCGAGCAAAGACTTGCCTGGAGTGGATAGAGCCATAGTTGAGCATAAACTTGCAATTAGCCCAGATATAAGTCCAAAGAAGCAAAAGCTCAGAAAGATGTCCGAAGAAAAAGTAAATGCAATCAAAGCCAAAGTGAAAAGATTGCTCGATGCCAATGTTATCCGAGAGGTAAAATACCCCAAGTGGTTAGCCAATACTGTGCCAGCCCAAAAGAAAAATAGCAAGTGGAGAATGTGTATTGATTTCACTGACCACAATAAGGCATGCCCAAAAGATGATTTCTCACTCCCGAGAATTGACAAACTAATTATCAAGCTGCAGCAAGTGAGATTATGTCTCTGCTGGATTGCTTCTCTGGCTATCATCAGATTTGGATGAAGAAAGCTGACGAAGACAAAACCAGCTTCATTATACCTGTTGGCACATTTTGCTTCATCAGAATGCCCGAGGGGCTTCGCAATGCAGGCACTACCTTCTGCCGAATGTCCACCACTGTTTTCAAGGAAGAACTCTTCAAAACCACACTTGCATATGTCGATTACATCTTAGTAAAGAGTGTCAAGAGAAAAGATGATATTTCAGACCTAGAAATTTTCTTCGCAAGAATGAGGGAAGCTGCAAGCTCAAACCTGAAAAATGTGTCTTCGGGTTAACCAAGGGGAAGATACTGGGATGTCTGGTACCAACTAATGAGATCGAAGCCAATCCTGACAAGATCATGCAATTCTTGACATGGAAGAGCCAAAGTGTATAAGGGACGTACAGAAACCCTCAGGAAGAATCGCAGCACTGAACAGATTCATTGCGAAAGTAGCAGAAAGAAGCCTTCCCTTTTTCACAACACTGAGAAATGCAGCAAATTTTGAATGGGGAGAAAAGCCTTTCAATAACTAAAGCAGTACTTGATGCAATTGACGAAGCTAACAATACCTGATCCGAAGGCACCATTACTATTGTACATCGCAGCTTCGTAATTAGTTGTAAGTGCAGCATTGATAGCTAATAAGGAAGTGGAAAATCAGAAGATACAACAACTAGTATACTATGTGTCGGAGGCACTAGCTGGATCAAAGTTGTTTTACTCAGAAGTGGAGAAGACAATCTATGTGGTGGTAATGGCTTCCAGAAAGCTAAGGCATTATTTTGAAGCACACAAAATCAGAGTACTTACTGATCAACCAATACATGAGCTGCTAAACAACAAAGAAGCTTCGGTAAGGCTGCGCAAGTGGGCAGCAGAGCTATCTGAATATGTAGTTGATTTTGAACGAAGAACAGCAATCAAATCCCAAGTGTTAGCAGATTTTGTTGCAGAATGGACATCTCCTTTGGCAGAAAAATCTGACTTAGAACAGAGCTGGATCATACATTGTGATGGTGCTTGGAGGGACAAAGGAGCATGAATAGCAACAATTATAACATCGCCTTCGGGGTACAAAAATGAGATATGCAGTGAACCTAGAGTTGTGCAAGAGCAGTGACAGAAGCACGAACAATATTACAGAATACAAAGCTGTCTTGTTGGGCTTAAGGAAAGCGAAGGCACTAGGTGCAAAAAGGTTTACTATTAGAACAGACTCGAAGGTAGTGGCAGATCAAATTGAAAAAGAAAGCATAGCAAAGCAACCAGAACTGATCAAGTATTTGAGCATAGTGAGATCAATGGAGGAAAAATTCAAGGGATTTACAGTTGAGTACATCCCAAGGGCTAGAAATGATGAAGCCGATGCATTGGCAAAGGCAGCAGCAAGGGGAGGGGATAAACTACCACCTAATGTATTTTTTCAAACGATTACAACGCCCCTGATCAAAGATCAAGATGATCAACCAAGAATGGTAAATGCTATAGAATCAAAAGATTGGCGGTCACCAATAATGGCTTACCTTCAGGGATATTATGAGCCAATCGATGAAGATGACCTCAAAAGTATGCAGCAAAGGGCTAGATGCTACCAGATCATCGGTGATGGGATATACAAGAAAGGAGTGGTAGCACCTTGGCTTCGTTGCATTTCATACAGCGAAGGCAAAGAACTGATCTAAGAAATACACAGTGGCCTTTGCGGACCACATTTTGGAGCAAGAGCGCTACTGGGGAAGGCAATAAGGCAAGGTTTTTTCTGGCCAACGATCGTCAATGATGCCTCCAACATAGTCAGGACATGTGATGAATGCCAAAGGTGTGCAACCACATGCGAAACACCTTCGAAGCTATCTCAGCTAATAACACCAACCTGGCACTTGCAAAGATGTGGAATAGATCTCATGGGCCTACTTCCAACAGCCCAAGGGAACCTAAAGTACGCAATAGTTGCAGTGGAATACCTCACCAAGTGGATCAAAGCCAGGCCATTGGCTAACATCACAACAAAAACAATCACAAAGTTCGTTTGGCAACAAATTGTATACAGATTCGGAGTTCCAAGGGAAATCACAGTGGATAACGGGAAACATTTTGATTGCGAATAATTCAGAGAATACTGGATGTCCATAGGGACGAAGGAAAAATTTGCATCAGTATATCAACCACAGTCCAATGGTGCAGTAGAAAGGGCAAATGGTCTAATTTTCTCCGCCATCAGGAAATGCCTAGCAAATTGCAAGAGAAAAGGAAAATGGGTAGAAGAAATGCCGAAGGTAATTTGGGCTCACAATACAACCACATCAAGAACAACACAATATACTCCATTCAAATTGTTGTATGGGGAACAAGCCATGTGCCCGGAGGAAATATTGCATAAAGGGCTTCGTACCCAGGAAGAGGCCCCAAAAGACAGTGAAGCCATTGGCAAGGATGTTGACGAGATATACAGGCTGCAAGCAGCTAAGAACGTTTTGAAGTATCAAGTAGAAACTAAAAAATGGCGAGACAAAAAGGTAGTCAGGAAAGACATTAGCATCGGCGATTAGGTGTTGAGGAAAAACCCAAGTGTGCCTTCGGGCAAGTTACAAAGTAAGTGGGAAGGACCATTTCTAGTAGTAAAGAGCAATAGGCTAGGATCTTTCTGTTTGGGTGACGAAGAGGGAAACGAGCTGCCACATTCATGGAATGTGGATAGCCTGCGAAGGTATTACCTATGAAAGAACATGTAAATATTGGCTTCGTGATCTATAAACGAAGTCAATATTAGAGTAGATTTTTTTCCTTTCAAATAGCCCGTACTCTTTTCCTCACATGGGAACCTTTACCAAGGGGTGAGGTTTTTAACGAGGCGGTACTAATTGAAAATCATGTGAAATATATGATGACTATTCCACATAAAAACTGGCATCAAAAGCGATTGGCCTCAGTGTTGACGGAATTTCCATTAGAGCTCAAAGTCTTACAAGTAAGATAAGAATGACAAAGCTGAATTCTAAGCTTAGCGAGACTTCATCGAAACCCCTTCAGAAGCTCTACTACTAGAACTAGTCCACTACTAGACTAAGCCTAACAATTATACAATGGGAGCTCTCTCCTCTGGTGTGTGTTGAACTAGAGCCAGGCACATCTATTTATAACATGGTAAGACGGTGGAGAGGTAGATCGAGGCGGTTGAGGCAGTTTGGCTCCGGGACCAGGTCGGTCGATCCCCCTAGGTCGGTCGACCCTATGATGCACTGACTTGAGTGATGCATGGCCCGGATGGACTCCTGGATGCAGTGGGAGACACCCCGTCAAAGTTTAGTGGATTTGGTGGGAATACCAGGTCGGCTGACCTGGCACCGGATCGTACCCTACATAGATTACAAGGATTTGATTCTATAATGATTACAGAGATCTTTTCATAGATATCTAGCTAGTTTATCCTGATCGGTGAGCTTCATGACGATCATGCCATCTTGTTTCGTGCTCCGCACACCAAACCTTCAGGTCGGACCGAGCCGCCTCCTGCTGGATGGGCCGGTTCGTCTTCTGGAAAGACCCATCCTGGACCGGCCCCACCTGGTGAGGCAAGTATGGGTTCTCAGGGTACCCAAGGATCTATTCCTGACAAGGCCTCGAGTACGGCCGGAAGCGATGTCGTGTGATACTGGAGAAAATCAAAAAGCTGTTTCCCATGGATGCGCCATGAGGTGCGTCCAAGGTTCGTAGCCCGCGAGCCGTGAAGCGATTCCGACGGAATCAGTCCAAGGGTTAGTAGCCTTGTCTTGATCATCTCATCGTTTTTCCGCCGAACATTCCACGGATGTGCTGCGAGGTGCATCTGAGGGGCCCCCAGGCTTTGATTTTTAAATCAAAGATGATGCAAAAACTTCCCATTTAATATAGTGGTGTCCAGCTTTTGAAAAAAGATGGACCCATTATGGGTCAGCCCCCGAGCCTAGAAATGTTTTCAAGGATTAAAAACAATTCTAGGGTCTTTAAATGAAAAAACTTTTCAAAAGAAATATATTATTTCCCCCCAGCCCCCAAGCTTAAAGCTAATGCCAATAAGCTTAAAGACTTTTTTGGAAATAAATATATTCTTTGATTTGGAAAAAATTATCCCAATAAGCGTCAGCCCCCGAGCGTGGCAATGCCCCCACACAAAAGTGACTTAGACATTGGAGTAGATCTCAAAGTTATGCGTCTGGTGAGAAACAGCGAACACATAACAGCTTGCACAACAGTGCAAACGTATTCTTCTAAATACGCCTAGGGTTACTCGTTCGTTAATAAAAAACAAAGGTGAACCGCTTCGTATTCACATCTACTACAGCTGCCCATCTCCAAATCCGAAATCCTCCGCACTCGCGCGCGCCCTCCAATCCGCTCAAGCCCCGCCTGGTAATCCGCACCGATGCAAGAGAACCTTTGCTAGAAAGATGGTGAGGAAAAGCGCTTTGAGCAAAACAGAGCCTAAGATCCCTATTATGGGGATGCCCGTATACAAGACCGCGCCCGCCCCCGCTCTAGTCTGGAAGCCGTCCAAGGCAAACGACCAAATGGTGCAGCAGCTGGTCGATCAAGGCTACCTGATGGACAAATCCATCTCTTCCTGGCGAACTGATGCTGGTAAGCCTTGGCCTTACGATGAAGTCGACGAAGTAGTTGTTTTCGCCCCCTTTTATGATCGCGGATTTGCCACTCCCGTTCACGATTTCCTCCATGGCTTTCTCGCATTCTACGGATTAGAGCTAGTTCATCTCAACCCCAACTCCATCCTCCACATTTCTATGTTCATCCATCTCTGTGAAGCCTTCCTTGGCATTAACCCCCATTTCAATCTCTTTCACCTTTTTATACCGGGTGAAACCCAATACCGACAAAGTGGTCGGTGGCGCGTGGATTCAGTTGTGCCAAGGAATGAAAAAAGCATATTTTGACTTCAAGTTGAACGATTCGATCAAGGATTGGGCGAATAAATGGTTCTATGTAGAGAACCAGCCTCCCAAATTGAAGAAGCACTCAAGCCACCTACCCCGCCCCCAGAGCAATTGGAATAAAGCTCTGGGCGATGACGAGGTTGATGGCATTGCTACTCTGTTGAAGTGTATTGCCAAGTTGAAGGACAGAGGCCTAACAGGCATAGGAATTGCCAACTCGTTTATCCGCCGTCGTGTGCAACCATGCCAGAAGAGGGTCCACGCTGGCTACGAGTACACCGGGCTTACTGATCCAACCCTAATGTCTGCTAAAGAGTTGTCTGTGGACGAAGTTGCACTGCGCGTAAGTGCGCTTTTTATGGATGCCAATGATTTGCCTATCCAAGTACCCGAGTTCTTGGCAGAACGCCCTCCACCTGTTGTAAGTGCTCACCTTGTTCTGAATACTTTTGTTGTAATCCATCTTCTTTTTGAACACTTTGATAATATTTCTGTTATCATCTATCTTAGGACTTGCGCACAAGATTCACTTCTGCCCCTGCTCCCATCGTGGAGACGGAGACCGGGTCGCCAGAGCCACCCCTTTCCTCACCTCCCAAACAACCTGCTGGTGGCTCAGGAAAGGTGAAAGGCCCTACTGACCTAGACAAGGATGAAGAAGTACTCCTTGAGGACACCTCAACCGATGAAGAACTTCCGCCATGTCAGTCCAGCGACATCAAGCAAGGTGGTTCGAGACTAAAAAGGCCCATCATCGAGGATGCTCCAAGCCCCTAGCTCACAAAGAAAAGGCGGATGGTGAGGAAGAGAACCAAATCTCAAACTCGAAAACTCGCCAATTCCAGTATGCCTGAAGCTCATGATTCCAGATGAAGAAACCGAGGGTGATACAGAGATACCGATGGGTATCCCCTCAATGCACCTCCCAGAAGGTATGCCTGTCTACCACTCAGTCAATACTTGAATCTTGTATTCCAGACTGATCCGAGTTCTTCTCATACAGCAGACACAAGAAAAAACTTCATCGCCAAAAGAGAAGACTCCACAGCCTCAAGAAATTCTGTCCAAAGGAGTTTCTTTTGGCTTGGAGGAGCCTGAGTTTGACATGAATTTCGCCAGGTAAGTAGTCTGACTTGTTGGTCGCAGCGTTCTTTGTTCTTCAATATCCAAGTTGCTGAATTCTTCCCATTGTCTGTGTAGTCAGCCACCCTCACCCCAGCCAGCTCAAATGCCTGAGATTTCTGAGCAGACCCCGCTAGGAGATACACACGCCAAGGAGGCGGAGGTAGAGAAAGGGCTGAGTCCTCAACGTGCGCTGTAGCCCCAAGAGATAAGAACTCAAGCCTAATCATCGTCTAGGGAACTGGAGCAAGTAGAAAAATACCCAGATGGCTAGTCTCTAGGCTGAAGAGCTTGCGGCGGCTGTCGGTCTTGTGAAGGCCACCACAATAGAAGAAATTATTCGGGAGAAGCAGCCCCAAGCACTAACTCCTGAGCCTTTCCAGATTTATATGGGGACGCCTGGCACGGGAATGGAAGATGAGAATGCCTTCCTGTTCGACTCTCAAGTTGACCAGGAAGATCTGGAGAAGGCTGCTGCGTTGCAGAAATAGTTGTCGACACTTACAGAGGTTAGTATATAGTAGATCAATACTATAACTATACTTATCTCCGTATATTGATGCTTTAATCATTGCTCTGACTTGTTTTTTTTTAAATAGATCATTCTCCGCCGCTTTCATAAAAAAACAGAGATGCTCCACTGAGCTAATACATGCTTCACCCGAGCGGAGAAGGCGAAAAAGGACTTGGCGTAGGGTCAATCTTCATGGGAGGAAGAATGCACCAAGTTGCGCCTGGATCTGGTTGTGGCGTATCAAACGATGAACTTGTACCAGAACCAGCGTGATGACATTGTTGAGAAGACTAAGTCGCTGAAGCAGAAACTTGTAGGTAAGTGTTGGTATTTCTTACGGTCGCAGATAAATCCGCAAGCGCACGGATACCGTTGTAGCTTTCAATCGGAAATATTCAGGGTACCGAATCCACAGGGAACGAGAGGGCACTGTCTAATCACTAAAGTTGACCGTATCGATCGAGGTTATATGAAGGCTGGGTGGAGAGGATAACTTAGCTAAGGCTGTGAATATAGCGAAGGGAGTTCTCCTATGCTTGGCACCGGGGTATCCTAGACCTCTAGGAAATTGCTAGCCAACAGCTCTACGACGTACCCGAACGTGGAGGATTACAAAGGACGGACAGGGCTGTCACCACCTGCCGCCTACCTCTTCTAATCCGTGAGGCTACGAGGCAAACGAAGGTAGTCGATAACCTAAGCACCACGCTTAAGATATATACTACTACTCTAATCTTAGCTTGAGACTAGAGCACCTTATAAATAAAGCGACAAACCCACAAGCAAAATAAAGAACTCAGCTTTCTATAACTCAGACTTAAATACTAGTTGAATCCCGGATACTTACTAGTAGCTCGCATCCATCGAGGTACAGGTGGAGGGTCGCCGATACACCGGGACTCCTCCAAACTCTCCCTCACTCTCTCCCTATTTCTACTCTCATTTGAGGAGGGCTTCGCCTTGACTTGATACTCCAGCTCGATGATGATCTTCAATGATCGGTATGCAGCTATTTATAGCTTGTAGAGGCGATTTTGAGTGGACACGTGGAAGATGAGGATGAACGAACTCAGTCACAGGACGGGCGACGTGGGGAGGTTGGCTGACGTTGGATCCACCGCCTTGAGTGGTGCACGACGTAGATGGACTCCTGGAGGTGGTGGGAACGCGCACGAGAAGGATGAGGCGGTTTGGCCTCCGGACCAGGTCGGGCGACGTGCCACCGGCACCGATCGGGCCCATCTTTGGCTGAGTAACTATGTAGTGGGTCCTCATGGCGGTTCCATGTGGTATAGGTGCATTTGAGTATGTTTAGTTTGCGAGGTGGGCCCTTCAATCCATGTGACCTCCCCTTGGACCATTCCCGTCTCTTGGATCCAACCGACATGGAATGAGTGGCTAGGATGATCCTAGAGTCTGCTTCTTTGCCCTGGAGGAAAGTGGGCCCCATTGGCCTCCAGGCCAGGCTTGGCCGACCGGGCCAGGTCGGCCGACGGATTTGTGCCCGATTGGCCTCATCTTTTACCAGCCACTACCTTGTAGGCCCTGGAGTCCTACCCAAGGTGACACCACTCCATTTGAGTATGTGTACTTGTGGATGTGGCCCCTTTGATCTACGTGCTTCTCTTGAGGTCCATTTCACTTATGGGGTTGATCCAACCTTGGTGCATAGGCAAGGGTTGGTCTATAGTGGCATTCCTAGCATATATCCAAAGATAGGGTCATTTGGCCTCGGTTGGGCGTCGACCGACTTGGCTAGGTCGGGCGACAGCCCACCAAGCCCGTTTCACCTCAAATTTCACCTGTTGCCTCCTGCATGCACATAGTCACCAAAACTAGTTGAATTTGTTAGATATAATCCCTATAGCTATGGTGAATGTATATTTGTATGTCACAGTTGACGGTTTGAGATGTGCATTAATGACCGTCAACAAGCTCCCCCACGCTTAGCCTTTACTTGTCCTCGAGTAAAGCTTTAAAAGCTAAGGTGGAAACCATGACTCCAATTGATATGATACTAGCATATAAATTATTCCAAGACATACATGCACTTGTGAATTTTGAAGTGTCTACCATGTAGACCTGAGCATTTTGCGGGCCGAGCCGGGCTCAGGCCGGGCCGAAAAAAAGCCCGATTTTTTTGGGCCTTAAAAGTCTTGCCCACGCCCGTCCCATAGGCGACTATGGGCCTCTATTTCGGGCCGGGCTTGGGCCAAAAAAATTATTCGGGCTTCATTTGTTTTGCCCATGCCCATCCCATTAAGCGTCGTGGGCGGGCCAAAACCCATCGGGCTCGGGCCAGGTCGTCGGGCCGGACCGGGCCGGGCCACAAATGCTCAGGTCTTCTACCATGCCATCTTGGGTGGTTGAGGAATGGAAAGGCTCTTGATCCAAATCATCTCAACTCTTCCGTTAAGTAACTTGGGTTTTCGATACATTTTCAAAAAAAAACACAACCTTACCTAGCTCCTCAAATGATTCTCTCAGATCACTCATTGTGTATGATTCCTCACCAAGGCAATTCTTTGCCTCTTTTCACCTACTTCTAAAAGGCTTATATGTAGCTCAAGGTTGGAGTAAAGATCAGGCATACTTGCATCACATATATTGCAAAGTCAAAGAGTGGATCCATGAAGAAAACTATCCATACAATCTGATCAAGATGTACATGTGTGCGGAACAATGGAATGATAATTCCTTTTTGTATGATCTCTCTCCTCTTGAATTTATTTTGAGAACATGGCTATATAATTTTTTTTCTTCATGATACTTGGGCCTTCATGTGCCCATATATTTTTTTCTCTTTTTTTTCCATGTTAACATCATATGGCTTTGGTAGGAATAAGGCATCACTGAGGAGCTTTGTAAGGCTATTAATTTAAAGTTTTACAAGAAAAAACATCCCAAGAACTTTGTACAGAAAGAGCAAGATTTTTTCATCATACCATATCTCATTAATCAACCACTTAGATAAACATGTTTTCCTAAAGATATATGCTCACAAGTAAAAGGTGCATGTGCAAGGAATAAAGAATATGCAAGCCAATCAAGGATAGACATGTAAACCAAAGGAGCATCAAAGCTTATTTTATCATGAGTTTAATTTTAATGATCATCTGAAGATAGGATTAAATTAATTCACGAATCAGAGAGGATGAGGGATAGGGTGCGCAAACCATCGCTTTGGACGAAATTGGAGACGAAAGGCACCAGAGGGCCGTCGGCCGATCTGGTGGGGTCGGCCGCCCCCTTCTGGGCCTTTTCCTCCTTGATCTTTCTTGTGTAGTCTCGTGCGATGTTGTACAGCCTGTCTGTGGGTGGTCTCGAACATGTGTGCGTCAAAAAACTTGAGAGACCCCCACACTTGATCATGTACCCGCATTTATTCATACATGGTGGAGACAAAACAAGGGCTCTTTGGTTCTAAAGACCAAGAGCCTTCATTGGAACTCAAATTTTTTTTATTAATATGCAAGAACAAACACTAGCTCTAAACCAAAATAAGATTTGGCTCGGAAGGGAACTTACTTGGGATACTCACATACCTCCCCCACACTTGGAGTTTGCAGTGCAAAGCAACATAACTCAAGTGTGTGGAGTTCAAGCTTCTTTTGTAATCTTTCCCAAACCAAGACTTACCAAGCTTTTTGTAGCTGATGTAGCTCCATGTTCTTAAGCATCACCTATCCATCGTTCTTCTTAATCTCTACTTGAAACAGTTAGTGACCAAAAATACCTGAAGGGAAGCTTATCCTAAAAACATGTTCTTGCCTTTTATTTGAAGGGAAATAAATGTTAATCCGGGTCATCTCCCGGCAGTGCTTTGTTTATGGTCTAAAGCTAGACCATGAGGAATCCTTACATTGCAGCTATTCTTGGTGATGTAGTTTCCAAGCTCATCGCCAATTGTTGATGTGTCGTTGAAGGTTTAACTGCAAGGTTAGTGCCACAAATGCATCCACAAATTTTGCAATGTTTATGGTAAACAGATGCATCTACAACCACCTTCTAAACATTTTAGGATTGAGGACCTCAAGGTGATTGTATTCCTTGTATGTGATTGTGGCACAAAGCGTGGTAAACTCTGGAGATTCGTTAAAGGAGCATGACTCTAGTGAGGTTTCAAAAGAGAAGGTTTCATGCTCAGGCTCCAGAGTCAACGCTTCAGGCCTATCCATGGCCCTTGGGTTCTCTAACTCAAGAGATTCAATGTGGACGCTCGGGGTTGATTCTTGACTGTTGTTAAGAACAATGTCCGAGGGCCATGGGGCCAAAACTTTCACTCATTTGAGGGTGATGGAAGTTGTTTGTGTTCGTAGAGATGAGATGTCGGTGCGAATGGTGACACAAACATCACATTCTCGAGCGAGTTATGCTTGGGAGGAGGCTTTGCCTTTGGAATTTCTGGGTAGGAGATAGGAGTGGCAAAAGCAGCTTTCCCAAGCGTGTCATGAAGGCTCCCATGAGATACTTCTCCTTGGAGAAGCTTTTCTAGCGTATAGCCTAGGAGTAGATAAAAATCGGGGTATCAAAGATGTGGAAATCTAAATTGGCCTCAATTTTGTCTAGCGTGATTGTCACGGCACTAGTGATCCCCCGACATTGAATGATGTGTCCAAAAGGACAACTTTTGAGGAGCTTGTTGGATGGCCTTAGTGGAACATTTCCTAAGAGATTATGTGCAATGTGCCATGAGATGATGTTGACCTTCATGCTGGGGTTGAAATGGGCTTCTATGAAGTTCCCCTTATATACCATGGGAGGATTATGGAAGGTGAACTATTCCAAATTGCTTCGAAAAAGTGCCACATTCCATCCAACCATTCCTCCTTTATGTTTTTCACGAGAAATGCTTCGTGGGGAGGATAGGGAGGATGAGAAAGAGGGGGGGTGTCGTAGCCTTCTTGTGCCTTGAATAATTTGAGGTGTTTCCATGATTTTCAAAGAGATTATCCTTAAAGTCAAAAGGTAATCCGAAAGGCTGAGTTTCCTCTGCCTTAATGGATGGTGTCTCAGGAGTTGGATCTGGACTGGGCGGGTAAGATAGAATCTAGTTGAAGGTCTTCTTGCTCAGTTCCATCCATAGCAGCGGGAGAGTGCTCTTGAATCTTCTCTAGGCCCTATCTCGCACTAGCCAATGTTACATGTAAGAATGATCCTCCGACGGCTATATCAACGAATCAGGTAGCCTTGCTAGTCAAACCGGACCAAAAAAAATGTTTGCATAAGCATCAAGTCTAGAAGACCTAAATCCATGCCAGTAAGGCACAAATCCTAGAATCGTTCTCATGCTGCCGCGATCATTTCCTTCTCTTTTTTGTTGGAAGTTAATAATTTCCTTCGAAGGGCACAGATCCGATGAACGGGGAAGTACTCTAGACAAAGCTTGTCTCGTAACTTCTCCCATTCACGTTTGTTAGCCCAATGGTATGGTCATACCACTTCCTTGCCTTCTCTTTAAGAGAAAACAGGAAGAGCTTCTATCTAATCGTTGCTTGTGTCATGTCTGATATGATCAGACACGAGCATAGCAACTCAAATTTGTGCAGGTGATGGTATGGATTTTCATCACGTCCTGAGAAGGATGTCTCCTGGACCATAGCTATGAAAGCAGGGCGAAGCTCATAACTATTTGTTTGTATAGGATTTGACGAGGGGTGCGGCTCCATTAATTCGCCCTTTGGAGCAGAGGACTTATGGATTTGGGTTGAGTCCATGGGTAACCCAAATAAAATAAAAGAAAATAAAATAAAAGATAAACGGACAACCGTAGTTCTTAGACAACACAGCTACCGTTCCCCGGCAACGGCGCCAGAAAGCTTGTTGGTATTTCTTATGGTCGTAGACAAATCTACAAGCGCATAGATACCGTTGTAGCTTTCACCCGAAAGTATTCAGGATATCGAATCCATAGGGAACGAGAGGGCACTGTCTAATCACTAAAGTTGACCGGATCGATTGAGGTTATATGAAGGCTGGGTAGAGAGGGTAACTTAGCACTAAGGCTGTGAATATAGCGAAGGGAGTTCTCTTATGCTTGCTTTGGGCACCGGGGTACCCTAGACCTCTAGGAAATTGCCGGCCAACAGCTCTACGCCGTACCCGAACGTGGAGGATTACAAAGGACGGACATGGCTGTCACCACCTGCCGCCTATCTCTTCTAATCCGTGGAGCTACGAGGCAAACGAAGGTAGTCGATAACCAAAGCACCACGCTTAAGATATATACTACTACTCTAATCTTAGCTTGAGACTAGAGCACCTTATAAATAAAGCGACGAACCCACAAGCAAAATAAAGAACTCAGCTTTCTATAACTCAGACTTAAATACTAGTTGAATCCCGGATACTTACTAGTAGCTCGCATCCGTCGAGGTACAGGTGGAAGGTCGCCGATACACCAGGACTCCTCCAGACTCTCCCTCACTCTCTCCATATTTCTACTCTCATTTGAGGAGGGCTTCGCCTTGACTTGATACTCCAGCTCGATGCTGATCTTCAATGACCAGTATGCAGCTATTTATAGCTTGTAGAGGCGGTTGGGAGTGGACACGTGGAAGATGAGGATGAACGGACTCAGTCACAGGTCAGGCAACGCGGGGAGGTCGGCCAACGTTGGATCCACCGTCTTGAGTGGTGCACGGCATAGATGGACTCCTGGAGGCGGTGGGAACGCGCACGAGAAGGATAAGGCGGTTTGGCCTCCGGACCAGGTCGGGCGACGTGCCACCGGCACCGATCGGGCCCATCTTCGGGTGAGTGACTGTGTAGTGGGTCCTCATGGCGGTTCCATGTGGTATAGGTTCATTTGAGTATGTTTAGTTTGTGAGGTGGGCCCTTCAATCCATGTGACCTCCCCTTGGACCACTCCCATCTCTTGGATCCAACCGACATGGAATCAGTGGCTAGAATGATCCAAGAGTGTGCTTCTTTGCCCTAGAGGAAAGTGGGCCCCATTGGGCTCCAGGCCAGGCTCGGCCGACCGGGCCAGGTCGGCCGACGGACCTTTTGTGCCCGATTGGCCTCATCTTTTACCAGCCACTATCTTGTAGGCCCTGGAGTCCTACCCAAGGTGACTGTTGGGGATTCTTAATGACAACTTGTTACTACCAACAAAGATATAAAACATGATAAAACAAATAGACATAGGGTTGTTTACTAATGAATTCTATGAGTTTTGGTGCATATGTGCTTACAAGAATAAAGTGGCAAAAGAAGAGCTAAAATGGGCTTAGGGCCAGGTCGCCTGACCTTCTCTGGTCGGCCGACCTGGGTCTAGTCCCGGTGAGGTCCATCTTCAGCCCACCAACAAGAAGCACACTCAGTAGCGATCAGGCACGTTGAGATCAAGACGGTGGAAATGAAGAGTTGGGATTGGGCCATGTGGCAAGTACATGGATTCATGGGCCCACATCCCTAACTTAACTAACACATCTTCGCCATTACCCACCGGAAACCGACCAAAGGACCCACTGGAGAGTGACACTGACGAAGTGGGGCCGAGAGGCCACAACCCTGGGTCGGCCGCCGACCGGGCCACGCGCCCAAATCGCCACCGCCTTCACTACCAACTGTCAACCGCCACCAGGAGTTCATCCGTGCCGTGTATCATCAACGTCGGTGAATCTGACGGTCGGCCGATCCCCCCTAGTCAGCCGACCTGGGCCCATCTCCGGACCGCCTCAACCGTTGCAAACCGACTCCAAACCACCTCTCCAAGCTATAAATAGCTAGACTCAGGGCAGGGCTAATCATCATCGAGCAGAAGTGAAGATCCAAGGCGAAGCCCTCCTCATATCCAGAGTAGAAATAGGGACAGAGTGAGGGAGAGTCTGGAGGAGTCCCGGCCTGTCGGCGACCCTCCACCTATACCTCGACGGATGCAAGCTACTCAGTAAGTATCCGGGATTCAACTAGTAATTAAGTCTGAGTTATAGATAAGTTAAGTCTCTATTGTGCTTGTGGATTCATTGCTTTATTTATAAAGTATTCTAATCTTTGATCAAGGTTAGGATGGCTGATATTATCTTAGGCGTGGTGGTTAGGTGTATATCTGCCCTCGTTTGCCTCGTAGCCCCACGGATTAGTAGAGGTAGGCGGCAGGTGGTGACAGCCCTGTCCGTCCTTTGTAATCCTCCACGTACGGGTACGGCATAGAGCTGTTGGCCGGCAATTTCCTAGAGGCCTAGGATACCCTGGTGCCTAAAGCAAGCATAGGAGAATTCTCTTAACTATAATCAGAGCCTTAGTGCTAAGTTATCCTCTCTACCCAGCCTTTATATACACTCGATCGATCCGGCTCAGCTTTAGTGATTAGATACACTTTTACGTTCCCTGTGGATTCGATACCTGGTTTACTCACGGGTGAAAGCTACTTCGACAGCCGTGCGCTTGCGGACTTTCTGTTTGCCACCGCTGGTGTCAACAGTGACACCACTCCATTTGAGTATGTGTACTTGTGGATGTGGCCCCTTTGATCTATGTGCTTCTCTTGAGGTCCATTTCCCTTATGGGGTGGATCCAACCTTGGTGCATAGACAGGGGTTGGTCTATAGTGGCTTTCCTAGCATATATCCAAAGATAGAGTCATTTGGCCTCGGTTGGGCGTCGGCCGACTTGGCTAGGTCGGGCAACGGCCCACCAAGCCAGTTTCGCCTCAAATTTCACCTGTTGCCTCCTGCATGCACATAGTCACCAAAACTAGTTGAATTTATTAGATATAATCCCTATAGCTATGGTGAATGTATATTTGTATGCCACAGTTGATGGTCTGAGATGTGCATTAATGACCGTCAACAGTAAGCTGCCGACTTCTTCTCGCAGAGTTAGCATAAATCACAAAATATAATAATAATATGATTGTTTTATGTAGAAAATGAGAGGAAGATCGAGGCACTTGAGGCCAAGGCCACCGATATGAAGAATCTCTTCTATTGACAGCAGGAATGGGCAAACCAGGCAGAGCAGCCGGAGCAGGACTACATGGCAAAGCTTGCTGATGAAAAATAGAAGCGTAAGGACGCCGATGCCCAGCTTATCTAGGACATGGCCCAGATCTGCTGCCAGGAAGATGAAATCAACAATCTTCGAGCAGAACTTGGAGCCCCTCAAGGAAGCTGCCGCTCTGCTAGTCGACTTGGTCACGCGTGTATGTTGGTATTTTTAACGATCACAGATAAATCCGCAAGCGTATGGAACCTCACCACGGGGAACTTGTGTGCACTAGTTAAGAATCAAGGATGATCAAGGACAACAAAAGAGATATGTGTGGAAGGTAGAGAGGGTCATTTCTATGTATTCTGGGTAATTAAGGATGAGCTCAAGTTGTTTACGATATTATCTGCTTCGGGACGCCCAATCATCCTAGCCTTAGAAAGGGATGCGAAGGGGACTTGGCAAGCCAAGCAATGGTCCTAATGTACTCTAGTGCTTCTCACGTGGTGGACTACGTAGGACGTCAGAGCTGTCACCACCTGGGGCTACCACTACAAATCCGTGGCACTAGGCGCACTCCAAGGTATTCAAAAGACTATACACCACGTATACTCAATTAAATACTATCTTAGCTTTGCAAGTGCTAAGACACTTATCACAGCAAGGAGCCCACAAGTAAATGAAGTAAAGTTTGAACTTAATTAAATATTAATCTAGATATACAAAGAAAATACTCGGATGTTACTCGAACTGAGCCGCATTTGTCGAGGTACAAGAGGAAGGGAGGAAGCCGACAGCTCCGGCTTCTCCCCGGCTCGCACCTCAACTCTCACCTATTTCTACTAACTATGTGGGTATGGCTTCGCCTTGTAGCTTCGCTGCTTCTCTGTGTGCTCTCAAGTGAAGGAGGGGGTCTCTATTTATAGGAGGAGAAAACTTGGCCATGTGGAGAAGTCCCACTAGAAACTAGGGGGTGCCCCTCCTGCCCTCCCGACATCTGGCCGCAAACCGACCTCCAGGAGGCGGTGGGGGCGCAAGACCCGCGGCAACCAACCTCCTGGGTTCGATGGAGGTGAAAACCGAGCAAAACCGGTGAAAACCCACCAAGAACCGACCTCCAGAAGAGAAAACCGCGCACTGTACGTCGGTTGGAGTCAAAGCCGGGCCAAAACTGGACCCTCTGTGTTCTGCATAAGGTGGTGGAGCAAAACTGTACAAACTTGAAGAAAACCGGCAGTCAAACCCCGCAAAACCGGCACCCAGCCGCTCCCTGCGCTCCACATGTCCTTGCCCCGGCCGCAAAACCACCCTGAACCATGCGTCGGCGGGTGGCCTCCGCGCGTGACATGCGGGCCCCGCCCACGCTCGGCAAAGAACTCCCGCACAGGGGCGCTTGTCATGCGTGGCCCATGTCGGTTTGCCTGGGCCGGGCCGCTGGCCTGGGCCGCCAACAGGGCTTCGGCCGCGGCTGTGCCTGGGCCACGCCTAGCCCACTTGGGTCGGCAGCAATAGTAGTGCTGACGTCAGCACTACTATTTATTTTTCTGATTTCAATATCTTTTCACTCCGAGCTCCAAAATATATAAATAATATATTTATCGGAATCGTCTCAACGAGCTCTATGCATTGGTGCACTCCAACTTGCCATTTGAGATAATTTGTGATAATGATATATTTGGATTTATCTCAAACCCGCAATGTCATTTTAGGTATTTTCTGCAAAACAAGTCAAAACACCAAAGTTTGTGGAAATAGTTAGGAATAAATCCTACCACTATGTTTGATAATCACATTTGACATATATTTGGTAGGAATTGATGATGAAAAGTGGCACTTAAGGACCGTCAACAAGCTCCCCCACACTTAGCCTTTGCTCGTCCTCGAGTAAAGCTCAAGACTAAGATGGAGAACAACATGATTCCAAAGGATATGATGCGAGCATATAAGTTATTCCATGACATACCTGTTGTTGTGAATTTCTGAAGTGTCTATCATGTCATTTTGGATGGTTGAGGAACAAAACGGTATTGATTCGAATCACCTCAGCTCTTTCCATAAAGTAACTTGGGTTTTTGATAAATTTTTAAAACTTAACCGTACTTGACTCCTCAGATGATTCTCTCAGATCGCTCAATGTGTATAACTCCTCACCAAGGCATTGTTTTTACTCAATTCATCCTATTACTAAAAGTCTTACGTGGAGCTCCAGGTAGGGAATGAAAATATGAGGCACACTTGTATCACATAATATTGCAAAGCCAAAGACCGGATCCAAGAAGAAAACTAATCATACAACCTGATCAAGATGTGCATGTGTGTGAATATTATGAGAGCTCCTTTATGAATGATCTCTCTCCTCTTTATTTTGAGAACATGACTATCTCATCTCCTTTTTTCATCGTGCTTGAGAATAAATTTCTCTTTCAGCATGTACTCTCTCTCTTTTTTTTTAGCCCATGTCTCTTTTAAAGGAATTTCTAGGAGAGAGATTCACAAAACATATGGAGCATTTATTTTGTGGATGAGGGTTGCTAACTTCCAGTGTAGAAGTTTAGCATATGAATGTGGAGTGTACATGATCTTGATCAGAAAGCATGAAAAGCATCCTACAAGGGTCACAACAATTTGACAAAGCTCAATGCAATAACAAGTGGCATGTGTGTAAGGTTTTGCAATGTAAACAACATATGGCTTTGGTAGGAATATATATCACTGAGGACCTTGTTAGGCTAAATTTATTTCTAGTAAAACATCCCAAGCACTTATATAGAATAAGTAAGGTTCATGTCATCATACCATATCTCATTCATTAACCATTTAGATTAACATGCTTTCCTAATGATATATATTCACAAGAAACATGTGTATGTGCTAGGAATAAAGAATATGCAAGCCAATCAAGGAAAATCATGTAAGTCAAAGGAGCACCAGGATTCATTGAGTTTAATTTAGTGATAATCTTAAGAATTAAATAAACTCATGAATCGGGGGGTATGTGAGATAGAACTGTGCAAACCATGATGTCCCTTTAAGTGTCGAAAGAGGATGTCCTCGGTGCCTCCCCCACACTATTTTCCACAGTGATGTCTTCTCCTGCACATTCTTAGATACAATGATGAGATACAAGGATTTGGCTAGTACAAGTGTACTAGCCAAATCAAAGTGAAGCATTTATTTATTTATTAAAAGTTAAAAGGTTTTTATTTTAGTTTATTCAATGGTGAAACATTTAATCACCAAAGTCGAGGAATTCGATCACATCGACTTCTTCCATCTTTTTGGGCTCAAAATAAACTTTTAAGCGATGGCCATTTACCTTGAATATATTACCTGAGTCGCCCTGAAGAGTAATGTCTCCATGGGATGATGTGTTAATCACATTGAATAATGGTCCTTCCCACTTGCTTCTAAGTTTACCATGGCCGAAAAGCTTCACTCTAGAGTTGAACATGAGGACTTTGTCTCTGGGCTTGAACTCCTTGTGTTTAAGCCTCTTGTCATACCACCTTTTTGTTTTGTCCTTATAGATCTTGGAGTTGTGGTATGCTTTCTCCCTCCATTCCTCCAGCTCAGATATTTGCATCTTCCGATTGTTTCCAGCGAGATGGGTGTCCATGTTCCATTTCTTAATAGCCCAGTGGGCTTTGAACTCCAACTCAACTAGAAGATGACATGTTTTACCATACACGAGCTAGTAGGGGGACATACCAATGGATGTCTTGAATGCTGGGCGGTATGCCCACAATGCTTCAGGGAGTTTGTTTTTCCAGTTCTTTCCCATCTCATCAACGGTCTTCTGCAGAATATTCTTGATTTGTTTGTTGGATGTTTCTGCTTGACCGCTCGTTTGTGGGTGATATGGTGTTGCTACATTATGGCGGATCCCAAATCCTACTAGGTATTGCCTGAAGGTCTTGTCAGTGAAGTGGGATCCTCCATCACTTATCACCATTCGGGGCGTGCCGAATCGAGGGAAAATGATCTCATGGAACATCTTCTTGGCATGTTTGGAGTTGGCAGCCCGGCAAGGTAGTGCTTCTACCCACTTGGACATGTAGTCCACAACTACCAAGATGTACTCGCAGTCATAAGATTTGGGGAATGGTTCCATATAGTCGATGCCCCACACATCAAAGAGCTCAACTTGCAAGTTGCTTGTGAGTGGCATGGCATCTCTTTTGTTGATGTTGCTGTGCCGCTGACATCTATCACATTTCTGATGAACTCTTTGGTGCCATCGTACATGGTTGGCCAGAAGAATCCACTTTGCCAAATTTTGGCATGGGTTCCGAACACTCCATAGTGTCCCCCATATGGAGATGCATGACATCTCTCTATGATCTTGGTGGCTTCAATCATTCGGACACACTTCCTTAGCAACCCATCGGCGCAGACCTGATATAGGTATGGCTCATCCCACAAGTGGAAGCGGCTTTCATACTCCAACTTCTTCTTGTTTCCACCTGGGGAACATAGCCTGCCACTATATAGTTTACAATATTTTCATGCCATGGGTTATCATCTATTACCTTAAGGAGTGTGTCGTCCCTTAGGTAGTCATTGATGGGAAGCTCATGTGTCTCCTCAACCTACAACCTGGATAGATGATCGGCTACCAAGTTTTCTACTCCCTTTTTATCTCTAATTTCTAGATCGAATTCTTGGAGAAAAAAGATCCATCAGATGAGCCTAGGTTTAGCATCATTCTTAGTGAGGAGGTATTTCAATGCAGCATGGTCCGTGTAGATGATTACCTTTGCCCCCACTAAGTAGGATCTAAACTTATCTATCGCAAAGACCATAGCCAACAACTCTTTTTTAGTGGTGGCATAGTTCAGCTGGGCTTCGGTTAAGGTTCTGCTAGCATAAGAAATGGCGTAGTGCCTCTTGTCCTTGGTTTGGCCTAGGACAGCTCCTACGGCATAATCGCTAGCATCGCACATGATCTCAAAGGGTAGTTGCCAGTTGGGTGGTTGAATGACTGGGCTGAGATGAGTGCCTTCTTTAGAATTTGGAAGGCTTCATGGCACTCATCAATGAAGATGAACTCCGCTTCTTTTGCTAGAAGATTGGTTAAGGGCCGGGCGATATGAGAGAAGTCTTTGATAAAACGCTGATAAA
>CM014278.1:19380010-19409680 GCA_004135705.1 Alloteropsis semialata | reverse complement strand
CACCCGGTGACGGTGCGTTGAGGGATCAATTCATTTTTGTCATTTTTCACCACCGTCATCCCTCCTTTCTTTGGTACCACTTGCATCGAACTCACCCACTCGCTGTATGGCTTGGGATAAATAATCCCTGCGTGAAGTAGCTTAAGGACTTCCTTCTTAACTACTTCCCACGTCGCGTTGTTCAACCTTCTTTGGGGTTCCCTAGAAGGTGTGGAATCAGGATCGATCGGGATGCTATGAGTGCAAAGAGTAGGACTTATTGCCCTTAAGATCATGGAGCGAGTAACCTAGGACTGAACGATGTTTTTTTAAGACAACAACAAGTCTATTAGTTTCTTCTTCGGTGAGCTTGTCGCTGATGATAACCGGGGTTTGACGGTTACCATGAAGGAAAACATATTTTAGGCCTGGCAGGAGAGGTTTTAGCTCGATTGTGGGTGGCTGTGATTGTTCCATTATGTCTAACTTAATGGGCTCAACAATGACCTCTTCTACATGAGAGAAGTTTATTTCGTCATCGTCCCAGTTCGGTTGGGCCATATCGGACAATGACACTCCCATAACCTCTTCGATAGGGTCAAGAATTGGTGTTGGTTCTGCTATCGAATTCTTTGCATGAGCCAAAGGAACGGTATAGGTGGATTTCCCTATTTGAATGGCAGGGCCTCCTTCAGGCATTTCTTGGAAAAGTTTCTCGATAGGCCTGCCGATAAGAATGGGCATGTCCGAATCGTCATAAACATGGAAGTCCAGGAAAACCTCGGCCTTATTGAAAACTATGGGGATCGTTCTAAGGATGCCGTAGCATTCCAAAATGTTCCTATATGGATCTTGCATAAGCTTTTGGGAACGGGATAAGGCCGCGTTGGGACAAAGTGTTTGGGCAAGAGATTTTGGAATGACATTTATCCCAACAGTAGGGTTGTAAAGGATTTCCGTAGTGACCCCCTGTATTTGATAGGAGTAATGGATTAAGGGGCTGACGAGTTGGAATACCTCGGGTGATGTCTCTGCTTCCTTTAGCCATTCTCTGCTCATAACCGCCGATAGATATTTCAGATCTTCTTTGAGAACGGGTTTATCGGAAGGGTTAAGATCTTGTTGGAGCAGAGATCTACACGCTCGGGGTTTAGGTTGAGTTGGTAAATTCCAGGCATTACCAAAATATGTGAAAAGATCATCCTCAATTTCACCAATAAAGTCCATTGGATGAGTTTCCTCATCTTCTGGACTGTGGGATTTCCGCACGGGAGGCTCTTCTTTTACGGGCTCAGAACGGAGGATAGTCATGGGTGTAGACTTGATAGATAGGACCTCATGTTCTGGCTCGGGGATTTCTCTGACTTTTGGTTTGTGGAATTCATCAAAGATACCAATGAAAGGGGTGTTCTCAAGTATTTTACTAAGGACAGCTCTCCCTTCACTAGCTATCAAATGAGTGAATGACCCACCTGAAGACGTGTCGAGAATGACAGCGGATTCTTTGCTAAGTCCTCGATGGAAATGATGTAAAAGCATATGTTCAGGGATAGCAAGGTCAGGGCCAGACATGTTTAGATTCAAGAATCGGGCCCAGGCTGCTCCTAAGGTTTCTTTCTCCCTTTGCCGAAAGGTTAGGATTTCTACTCGGAGGTCCACTATTCGGGAGACTAGAAAGAAAGCTAGACAAAGTTTGTCTCGCAGCACTCTCCAATCTCCATTGGTACTACCTACGGTTTGAGCATACCATCGCTTGGCAATTCCTGTCAAAGAGAATGGGAAAAGCTTCCACTTTAATGTTTCCTGCGACATTCCAAGAATGACAAGGCAGGAGCACACTTGCTCAAAACCATGTAGGTGAGTGTAGGGAGTTTCCTCTTCTGCTCTAGAAAAAGATTGCTCCCGTACCATGGCTATGAGGGCGGGGCGAAGTTCATAGCCAGATGTATGGATGGGTAATGATGAAGGTGGACCCTCCAGATATTTGCCCTTTGGAGCCGAGTACTAATTGATAGGTGTTGATTCCATGGGGTAGGTGTAATGGTTTGGATGGGGGTACACGGACGAACTTGGTTCGATACTAGTACAGCAACCGTTGCCCGGCAATGGCGGCAGACAGCTTGTTGGTTTTTTTAACTATCACAGATAAATCCACAAGCGTACGGATACGAATGTAGGTTTCACCCGAGAGTATTCTAGGGTATCGAATCCACAGGGAACTTGTGTGCACTAGTTAAGAATCAAGGATGATCGAGGACAAGAGAAGAGATATATGTGTAGAAGGTAGCGAGGGTTATTTCTATGTATTCTGGGTAATTAAGGATGAGCTCAAGTTGTTTATGATATTACTTGCTTCGGGACGCCCAACCGTCTTAGCCTCAGAAAGGGATGCGAAGAGGACTAGGCAAGCCAAGCAATGGTCCTAATGTACTCTAGTGCTTCTCACATGGTGGACTACGTAGGCTGTCAGAGCTGTCACCACCTGGGGCTACCGCTACAAATCCGTGGCACTAGGCGCACTCCAAGGTATTCAAAAGACTATACACCATGTATACTCAACCAAATACTATCTTAGCTTTGCAAGTACTAAGACACTTATCATAGCAAGGAACCCACAAGTAAATAAAGTAAAGCTTGAACTTAATTAAGTATTAATCCAGAGATACAAAGAAAATACATGAATGTTACACGAACCTGAGCCGCATCTACCGAGGTACAAGAGGAAGGGAGGAAGTCGACAGCCCCGGCTTCTCCCTAGCTCACACCTTAACGCTCACCAGTTTCTACTAACTATGTGGGTATGGCTTCACCTTGTAGCTCCGCTACTTCTTTGTGTGTTCTCAAGTGAAGGAGGGGGTCTCTATTTATCGGATGAGAAAACTTGGCCATGTGGAGAAGCCCCACTAGAAACTAGGGGGTACCCATCCTCCCCTCGCGACATCTAGCCCCAAACCGACCTCAAGGAGGCGGTGGACCCACAGCAACTGACCTCCTGGGGTCGGCGGAGGTGCAAACCGTGCAAAACCTGTGAAAACCCATAGAGAACCGGCCTCTAGAAGAGAAAATCGTGCACTGTACATCGGTTGGTGTCAAAACCAGACCTGTCTGTGTTCTGCGTAGGGCGGTGGAGCAAAACCGGACAAACTCGAAGAAAACCGGCAGTCGAACCCCGCAAAACTGGCACCCGGCCGCTCCCTGTGCTCCTCATGCCCTTGCCCCAGCCGCAAAACCGCATTGAACCATACGCCGGTGGGTGGCCTCCGCGCGCGCCACGTGGGCCCTGCCCACGCTCGGCAGAGAGCTCCCGCGCGGGGACGCGTGTCATGCATGGCCCATGGCCTATTTCCCTGCGCGCGTTTGCCTGTGCCGGGCCACTGGCCTGGGCCGCTAGCAGGGCTTTGCCTGCGACTGTGCCTGGGCCGCGCCTGGCCCGCTTGGGTCGGCAGCAACAGTAGTGCTGACGTCATGCTGACGTCAACACTACTATTTATTTTTCTGATTTCAATATCTTTTCACTCCGAGCTCCAAAATATATAAATAATATATTCATCAGAATCGTCTCGAAGAGCCCTACACAATTGTGCACTCCAACTTACCATTTGAGATAATTTGTGACAATGATATATTTGGATTTATCTCAAACCCGCAATGTCATTTTGGGTATTTTCTGCAAAACAAGTCAAAACACCAAAGCTTGTGGAAATAGTCAGTAATAAATCCTACCACTATGTTTGATGATCACATACGGCATATATTTGGCAGGAATTGATGGTGAAAAGTGGTACTTAAGGACTGTCAACAGTGTACCTACAGGTGGTCCTGCTCCTCCCCTTGTCGATTGCATCTAAGCTGCTCCTGGGCAGGTTCGTGCCTATTGCCAAAGGATAAACCAGTCTTGCACTAAGCAAGTACTTGGCATAGTACAGTCTTGGTGGCCTGCCCAAAGATTGAGCATTACCGAGGGTAAGGTCAACCCGACCTGTACTCGGGATATGTTCAACGCTTATTTGGAGGAGGAGAAGGACACGATAGAGAAAATCGTTTCTCGCTTAAGATCTAGGTTCTTGGTAAAAAGACACCTTTGTAATGAACTCTGAGTTTAGATGTAAATACTTATGTCTTGTCGACAAGAGTACTTGTTATCTGTGTTTGTGGCGCCCGATCTATCTGTGTAAAAACAGAAAGTTGATGGCATTGGTTTATGAATGTAGCCTATTTGAATTGCTTTTAAACAACTCGGCATGATTCATAAACTCTGTTGTATGCGTTACTTGGCGAGCAAGTGTAGCATAAAACACGTATCTGAATTCCAAGCTTGATGACAATGGAATATAGACACTTTATTATCGTTTGGCATAAAGCTGACATCAGTACATGGAGAGGACTGACTTTTATTGACTCTTAAAGACTCCTAAAAACTTTTAAGGATAAAAAAGTCACAAATGCTCGATATTCCAAGCATTGGGCACCTCTGTTCCATCTTCCCATTGCAGTTGATAAGTACCCGGGCCGATAAACCTTGATACTATGAACGGGCCTTCTCAAGATGAGGATAGCTTGTGCTGGTCTTTTGTACTCTGAATTCTTCGGAGGACCAAATTACCGATGTTGAACGACCAAGATTGGACATTTTGGTCGTAATACCTCTTAAGATCTTGCTAGTACTTTGTTGTTCTGATAAATGCGGCTACCCTTGCCTCTTCTAGCATGTCGACGTATTCTCCTCTGCTTCGTTGTGCGGTCTCCTCCGAGTAGTTTTGAATTCTTGGAGCGTTGTACTCGATGTCCATCGGGAGTACTGCCTCAGAGCCGTGGACCAGGAAGAAGGGCGATTGCCCTGTCGCTCGACTGGGCTGAGTCCTTCGCCCCCAGACCACAGTTGGCAGCTCTTGCGCCTACTTGCCGTCGTACTTCTTGAGTGGTTTGTAGAGCCTTGGCTTCAGACCTTGAAGAATGAGGCCGTTAGCTCTCTCAACTTGTCCACTGGCACGGGGGTGCGCCACCGATGTGTAGTGGACTTTGATTCCAAGACTGTCGCAAAAATCAAAGAACTTGTCCATTGTGAGTTGGGAACCGAGGTCAGTGATAATGCGATTCGGGACACCGAAACGGTGAGCAATGTCTTGGATGAATTTGGCCGCCTTTGGAGCCGTAGGTTTGACCAGCGGCTTGACTTCTATCCACTTTGTAAACTTATTGATTGCCACATAGAGATATTCAAACCCCCCTGGCGCTTTCTTGAGCAGTCCAACCATATCCAGCCCCCCAGCATGTGAAGGGCCAAGAGGGTGGTATGATGTTGAGGACTGTTGTGGGAACGTGGGCTTGTAGGCCGAAGAACTAGCAGCCCTGACAAGTCCACATGACTTCTTCCGCGTTCGCAATCGCAAATGGCCAGTAGGACTCGGATCGGAAGGCCTTGCCGACGATCGTGCATAGGGCAGCATGATTGCCACAGATTCCAGCGTGGATTTCTTCAAGGATCTCCTGTCTTACTTCTGGGGGGACACACTTCATCAAGACACCAGAGGATGGGCCATGCCGGAATAAGGTGGAGCTGACTACTACGTAGTTCTTGCTTCATCTGATGACTGGCTCCGCTTTCGCCTTATCTTCGGGCTCTTTCTGATGTAGGATGTACTCGATGAAGGGCTTTGTCCACTCGGGTGTAATCATCATGACTTGCTGATGAGGGGATGTTGTAGTCGGCTGTACTTCCTACTCCCTGATGGATGGACAAAAACGCCGTCCGGTACTTGAGCTCGGTGCGAACCAAGCTTGGAAAGTGGACCAGCAGCCATGTTGTTGTCCCTAAGGACATTATAGAACTTGAGCCCGTGGAAATGCTTCTCGAGCTTGCAGACCTCCATGCAGTATGCGTCCATGTTCTCCTTGGTGCAATTCCAATCTTTGTTGACCTGATTGATGACCATCGAGGAGACGTCGTAGATCACCATGTGCTTGATGCCAAGGGAGGCAGCCAGGCGTAGCCCGTGCAGTAGAGCCTCATACTCCGTTTCATTGTTGGTGGCTTTCCAGAGGATCTGGATCACGTACTTGAGTTGGTCTTCCTATTGAGATATGAAGAGAACGCCTGCGTGGGCTTCTTCCAGCTTCATCGACCCATCGAAATACATGATCCAGTGTTCTAGAGGTTCTTCGGGTCTTGCTTGTTGTATCTCAGTCCATTCAGCGATGAAATCAACTAGAGGCTGAGACTTGATCGCCGCGCGTGGGACAAAGTCGATGGTATGAGAACCTAGCTCGACCGCCCATTTGGAGACTCACCCGGTCGCGTCTCGGCTATGCAGGATGTCGCCTATTGGGAAAGATGTGACTACAACAACTTGGGGAGCATCGAAGTAGTGGCGCAGCTTGCAGGGTGTGATCAAGGCAGCATATAACAACTTCTCGACCTGGGGGTAGCATACTTTTGATTCTGTGAGTACCTCGCTGATGAAGTAGACGGGCCTCTATACTTTAAATACATGGCCGGGTTCCTCCCGCTCGACTACAATGGCGGTGCTCACCACATGAGTTGTGCCTGCAATGTAGAGGAGCAATGGATCCTGATCAGCTGGTGCAGTAAGAACTGGTGGAGTTTGCAGGAAGGTCTTGAGGTCTTTAAATTCCACATTAGCTTCCGCAGTCCATACGAACTTGTCCTGCTTCTTGAATAGCTTGAAGAAAGGCAATCCTCTATCACCAAGTCTTGAGATGAATCTATTGAGGGCCGGCATACACCCTGTCAACTTCAGGACGTCTTTGAGAGACTTGGGAGGCTTCATGGATGTGATGGCAGTGATCTTCTCGGGATTGGCCTCAATCCCATGGTGGCTGAATATGAAGCCCAGCAATTTGCCTGCGGGCATGCCAAACACACATTTGGTTGGGTTGAGCTTCCATTGGAATTCCCTGAGATGTGAGAAAGTCTCAGACAAGTCAGCAATGAGGTTGTCCAGGTTCTTTGTCTTGACCACGACGTCATCAATGTAGGCTTCAACATTGCGGCCAATCTAAGCCTTCAAACAACTCCAAAATTGCGCGCTGATATGTTGCCCCTGCATTCCTAAGTCCGAAGGACATTGTTGTGTAGCAGTAGGTGCCAAACGGAGTGATGAACGCTGTCTTGATTTGGTCTTCTTCTTGCAGGATAATTTGATGATAGCCCGAGTAGCAGTCGAGGAAATAGAGTAATGAGCATCTGGCTATTGAGTCCACCACTTAATCAATGTAGAGTAGCCCAAAAGGATCCTTTGGGCAGTGCTTGTTCATGTCGGGGTAGTCGACACACATCCTCCACTCGTTGTTGTTCTTCTTTCACACCAGGATAGGATTAGCATGCCAGTCAGGGTGAAACACCTCTTTAATGAACCCAGCTGCTAGTAGTTTCACTAGCTCCGTATGGATGGCTTCTTTCTTGTCCTGGGCGAAGCGTCAGAGACGTTGTTTCTTCGGTTTGGCAGCTGGATCGACATTAAGTTTGTGCTCAGCCAACTCCTTTGGGACTCCCTGCATGTCAGAAGGCTTCCATGCGAAGATGTCGCGGTTGTCCTGTAAGAAGCTGGTGAGCGCGCTTTCCTATTTGGTAGATAGGTCAGCGCTGATCAGCACCGTCTTGGAGGGGTCGCCTGTCCCTTGATCGATTGCCTTGATAGGAACTTCCAGGGAGGGCTTCATGGTTGACGTGGCTGGCGTTTTTGTTGGGATGTCCAACTCTGCCTCACCGAGTTGTTTCGCCATTGCTGCTATGATTGCTGCCTGGCTCGGTTGCTGCAGACTTGCAGCAACCGTCACTACCTCGGTGTCGCAATCATAGGAGGTCTTCAGGTCACCCTTTAGGGACAGAATCCCTTTAGGGCCCGGTATCTTCAGGATGAGGTAGATATAGTGGGCTATCGCCATGAACTTCGCCAGAGCAGGTCTCCCCAGGATCGCGTGGTACGATGACTCGAAGTCGTCACCTCGAATGTGATATACTCAGTCCTGTAGTTAGCCTTAGTACCAAATGTGACTAGAAGTGATACCTAGCTAAGTGATACGGCAGCATTGCCTGGAACGATGCTGTAGAAGGGTGAATCAGTGGGCTTGAGGAGGTTGGAGATGTAGAAGCCCATCTTCTTCAGTGTTTTGGCAAAAAGGGTGTTGAGTCCACTTCCGCCATCGATCAGCGTCCTTGTGAGCTGTGCGCTTGCCACCACCGGGTCGAGTACCAGAGGGTATCTTCCTAGGTTCTTGATGTCGGTCCACTGGTCATCACGAGAGAAGCTGATTGGGACTTCCAACCACTTCAGGAAGGTGGGGATAGCTGGCTCGATGCACCCAACCTCTCTTTGGATCAGCTTTTGCTTGTGCTTCGAGTCCGTCTGTGCTATTCCTCCGAAGATGACATTAACGACCTTGTCGGCTTGTTGGTAGCCGATGTCTTTGTCACACTTGCCTCCTCCGTTGTTGTCGGCTTCGTCAGGTTTGGGAGTGCTTTTGGAGCCAAAAGCTTTCTTGAGCCTGATGCACTCCCTGCTGGAGTGTTTATCCTTCGGATGGAAAGGACACTGCTTGTCGAGTAGCTTCTCAAACTTTTTGTGAGAGGGACCTTTTTTTAGCAACATTGACTGAATCCTCGAGCTTGCGTTTCTTGTCATTAAAGTCGTGCTTGCCGCTGTTTTCAACCTCCTTGCCTTCATTGCGATCGTTGTTGTTGTTGTGGCCGCCCCCCGACTTGTTTCGATTGAACCATTCGCGTTGCATGTCTTTGGTGTCGGCCCATCAGCTGACAAGGTCGCGCATGGCTTCCACTGTCTTGGGCTTGTTTCTTCCAAAGTCTAGGTGTAGCGTAGGGTCGGTGAGACTGTTGTGTCGATGACATCTTGGTCGGTGAGCTCGACACAGGTTACCCGTTTTTCCCAGAAAGGGCGAACGCAACTTCGGAGATACTCGTTCTGGCCTTGTTTGCACTGGGCAAGGTCAAAGCGAGTACCTAGTTTCTACCATGAGTCCTGGAAGTTGTTGATGAAGACTCTGTAGAGTTCATCCCAGGAGTCGATGGAGCCGGGTTTTTGTCCTTCCAACCAAGTCAGAGGAGCTTGGTCGAGGACCACTAGGAAGTAGGTGCACATGGTGTCGGTGTCACCTTTTGCCATCTTGATCGCCGAGTAGTAGATGCAGAGCCACTGCACGGGATAGAGTTTCCTGTCATATCTTTTGATGCCGGATGGCTTAAACTTTTCAGGCCAACCAGTAGCTCTGATACAGTTTGAGCAAACCGGGAATCCTTCGTACTTGCCAAGGTTGTTATGGCCTTGGCCTGGAGGCCCATAGATCTGGTCGTACTCCTGGCGCCGTCTACGTTCTTCTTCTTCGCGGTTGCGGGCGCGTGCAGAGATGACAGTGCATGTGTCTTTGTTTTGCAGCTGATGTTGCAGATCCTTGTCGTCATCGCGGTAGTCGCGTCGTCCGTCTTTATCACTGTTGCCGCCATGGCCGCGGTTGTGGCTCTGTGTAGCGCGGTGGCTAGGTCTGGTGTCATGGTTTCCACCTCCAGCACCGACTACCATGCTTGGATGATGGGACGGATTGCCGCGATGGCTTCCCGCAGGCTGGCGACTGCTACCCTGTCGACTTGCAGTTTTGGTGATTGATCGAGTAGGGTGCATCCCGTCGTGCTGAATTGCTGCTGTTTTGAGCATTGTCTTCATGCGTTGGACTTCCAGGGTCTGAGCTAGAGTTTCTAGTCCTCGTGCGACAGCCAGGATGTTGGCTGCAGCGTTGGTGTAGATGTTCTGGCCGACAACTTGCATGAATTTCACTTCAAGATTCTGCAATTGAGTCGCGACATCGATCTGCGCGAGCAGCATTACGTTGCCTACGTTTTTCCCAATAGTCTGCTGCTTCGTTGGCTATGGATGGCTCATCATTGGAGACTTGATCTTTGTTACAAATGATCACCATGGCTTGCCACCCTGGTGAGAAGTTTCCCGTGCTTGAAATGTAGGAGGGTGGAGCCGCGTTCGCTTGAGGGGTCCAGCGTCTCTCCGTGCTGAAAAGGCAATGGATCGATGCACGCGATGATGCGAGACATGTCCAGGTCTTCTTGTGGAGTTACGCCGAGATTTGGCTTGCATCCCGGCCAATGGTTGAATCTCCCTTCTGGAGTTGCGGTGATCACGAGTCCGACTTGTTTCCCATCCAGGGGGAGTTCGTCGAATTCAACCAAAGATCAGAGTTGCTTTGATGACACCGCCTGATAGACAGAGGCGATTCCCGTGAGACCGAAGGGAATTCGGCTCAGGGTATTGGCCTCACGTCTAGCAGTGGCTAAGCCCCTCTTCCTTTGGGTCTTGGATTGATTGGATTTTGGCGCAACTGTTGGTTCTGAGACCGACTCGGATTGCCTAGTCCACTTTGGAAAATTCTCAATTTGAGTTCAATTTGAACTGAGACTTGAAGTTCCCTGAGTCCGAGTTGGTATCGGGCTCGGGGGCGCGATCTCGTCGAGCTTGTCGGCGAGATGCTCTGAAGTGTCCGTCTTGAGGATGCGATCGAAGTTGCCCGTGCTGTCCGCCGTGCAAACCCAGGAGCCGAAGACCAAGGTGGCGCCCTTCTCGAACGCCATGTCGCCGTTGCAAGAGATGATCACTGGTGCCATCGAGCTTCCTTGACGATTCTCGACAAGAGCCCCTACCTGGCGCGCCAGCTGTCGGATTTTTATATCGGCTAGCCTACTATAGGGGATCCCTAAGTAGTCTAGTTGTTCACAAGGACCTCGCCGAAATCAGAAGCGCGATGGTGAACACGAGACGATTTAGACAGGTTCAGGCCGCCTCGAGAGAGAGCGCAATACCTTACGTCCTATATGGTGGATTGCTTTGTATTGATGGTTATGATCTTACAAGGGGTCCCTGCCTCACCTTATATACTCGGGAGACAGGGTCTACAAGGCAAATAATACAGATTTCTAGTCGGATACTAAACATAGATTCCTAACATGAGTAGGCCGGGTTGTTTCCTAGCAGCCGACTACTTTCCTTGACTTGTACGTCTTTTCCTTGTATCAGTCAGAGTTGCCAGTCCAATTTCCTCATGGGCCTACGGCCCATAAGGACTCCTATAGATCTTGGTCCGTCACCGTATAGAAGGCATAGTCCAGAAGCGTGTGACAAAATCAGCCGGTGTTAATTTTGGTGCATAGCCCCCGAGCGTGGGGGTCAGCCTAGTGGTCATGGCGCCCAGCCCCCTAGAGTGAGGGCTGGGTCGAGCTGTCTGAGGTATGCCGAGTAGTCGTCCCGACGACCAGCCCCTATGCGCAAGGGCTGTGTAGAGCCATCCGATGCATGCAGAGTAGTTGTCCTGACACCCACCGTCAAGCGCGAGGGCCAATTTGAGCCATCCGAGGCACGCCAAGTGGTTGTCTCAATGCCCAGCCCCTAGGCTTGAGGGCCAAGTCGAGCCATCCAAGGTTCGCCAGCTCTAGAGTCATACATCCCAATGAAGAGTCCCCTTTCTTCCCTTAGGCCCTTTGAATTTCCCCTGCAACTCGTCTGCGTGCGCATGGGTGACTTGACTCGATAGCCATAGTTCTTTAGCGCAGGGAACTGGGCCACGTGCACGTCGAGAAGTAGGCATATGAGACGTGGCGCCCACTCGCTTGGTTATGAGGATTGCAAAGTACTTTATCGACCCGTTCAGGGAAGATCCGGGCATTCGAGAGTTCTTGCGGCGCTAGCCCCGAGCATGAGGGCGGGTTGAGCCATAGGAGGCACGCTGACTACTTTATGGCGCCAGCCCCCAAACGAGAGGGCGGGTGTAGCCATACGAGGCATGCCGACTGCTTTGCGGCACCAGCCCCCGAGCGTGAGGGTGGGTTGAGCCGTACAAGGCACACCGACTGCTTTGTGGCGCCAGCCCTTGAGCGTTAGGGCGCGTCGAGCCATACGAGGCATGCTGACTGCTTTCTAGCACCAGCCCCCGAGCGTGAGGGCCGGTCGAGCCATACGAGGCATGCCAATTGCTTTGCAGCACTAGCCCCCGAGTGTGAGGGTCGGTCGAGCCGTACGAGGCACGCCGACTGCTTTCTGGCACCAGCCCCCGAGTGTGAGGGCGGGTCGAGCCATACGAGGAACGCCGACTACTTTGCGGCGCCAGCCCCCCAAGCGTGAGGGCTGGTCGAGCCATACGGAAGCTCAACTCCTAGAACTACTTCTCTACTAACTAAGACTATGACTTGTAGCAATTGAAGCTCTTCCTTCTGGTCTGTGTTGTACAGGAGGCATTGGTCATCTATTTATAGCACTGGGAGGCGGTTCAGGGTCGGTACAAGGCGGTTGAGGATGAGTGGGCCCATCCACGAGTCGGCTGACGTCTTGACGTCGCCCGATCGTCTGATGCACCGACTGAGCTCATCTACGGCGAAGATCTGGTCCTGAAGTCGGTTTAGATGCGCTGGAGAAGGAACGGCCACAACGGCCTCTAGACTGGGTCGGCCGACATGGTCCATTTTCGCACCGCCTCGGTCTTCTTCTGTGTGACTGGAATGTGGACCCTGATAGTCGTGGAGTCTGAGTATGAGATCTTTGAGTAACTCTTGGTTCTCATGTGGGCCCATCGATCCATGTGCTTCTCCTTATCCTCCTTGTCATCCCTTGGATGTAACCGTCATTGATTCAATGTTCTAGATGATGTGAACTTGTGCTTCTTCTGCATGGCCAAACTTGGGCTAATTTGGGCGCCAGGCCAGGTAGGGCGACCTGGGCTTAGCCCTGTTTTCCTTCGTCTTTTGGCCCATATCTCCTGCAACCAAATAATCTCCTTGTACAAGTGGAACTACATTATTTGAAACCAGATACTACTGATTATTATTGGTTTGTTTTATTTTACCATGTTGGCGTTACAGGATAATCATGACTTAACAAGCGCCAACACCCGTCGAGCCACCTCATCGGCGAACTCCCTCCTCCGCACCTCCACAAGCCCGTCCGATCCTCCCAGAGCCACCGCCCACCTCCGTGCGAGCTTGCCGAGCCACGCTTTGCCCACCATAGCCATTGCCGTCGCCGGAGTCGGAGCGGAAGCGGCACACCGCCACTGCTCCACTGACGAGAACCGTCGTCACTTCGCCGATCTCGCCGTCGGCCCCAAGCCGAGCAGTGGTGAGTCCCTGAGCCTTTCTGGCCCCTCCCCGTCGCTTGTCCGGGACCTCACCGGTCGGAATTGTGCCACCGCACCGCCGGCCGAGCCACGGGACCCAATTGCAGAGATCAAAACCTTTCTAAGGACCTATCTATAGGATTTTAAGCCCAGGGGGTCATCTGTAAATCTGCTAATGAAATTTCCTTTAATAAATGAATAAAAAGATGAAACTTCAATGTATCATATAAAATCATAGAAAAATGCTAAAAATGCCAAACTAGGTTGACTGGAATCCTTGTGACTAGATCTACACAATGGTGTAACATGAACTCCTGGAAACAGAACAGAAAGATTTCTTTTAATTTCTCTAAAAAATGCTAATAAAAATTAAGAAATGGCTAGTAAATCACATGCACCAGAGAAAAATATTTAACCTCTTGGTAATGCTTTCTTTTAGTACCTAGATTTTTGTGATCCTGTTGTTCAGTACCTTTTGGATGCTTTTTGTATTAGTTTTTCTTTTTCTATGCTTAATCATGTTTAAATTCTCGGAATAGTTCTAGAGCTCAATAAATGTTATCCTTTTTCTAGGCCTCTTTGTTTAGCCTTATTAGCTTTCAAAAAAATTCATGCCACCAGAATAATTAGGGTTTTATCTAGTTACTAGCCTAATTAGGGTTTTATCTATTTACTAGCTTATTTTTGGTAATTAATTCTTTATTTATTCTGTGTAGTTGAGAAATATCTAAAAGATTCCTGTTATATGTCTGTTCATACACCACCTCTAGTAAAAATCCTAGATTTATCCGATGCTTCTAGATTTAATTATGTTTTTCTAGTTATTTTCCCTTATAGTTGACCTTTAATTAATTGTCTAATTATGCTAAATAGTTTTATAGCTTGAAATGTCTGTTTTAATGCTACGCTCAAGTATTTCTTGCCTATTGTAATTTTACTTCTGCCTTTAAGTGTTTAAAATGGAATCCTATGAGTGAAATAATAACTTTAACCATAATAATAAAAACCTTTTTAGCAACATGTGATACTGGATGTTCAGATTCAGCCTTAGGATCTTAAATGCACAGTAACTACCTTAAACAACACTGAAAGGACCTAGATGTCGCCTAGAGGGGGGAGGGGATGAATAGGCAAGATGACCGATTAAAACCACCAATTACAAATTCAGCCTGCTGTCAGGAGCAACCCGGTCTAAACGGTATTGAAACTCGGTTTAACCGGTCCTGGACAGTGAGGCTGTTCAAGTGTTGCTCGTCCCCCACTTGTTCTTCTAGCACCAAATAAGCTTGGGGCACTACTTGTACAGATGATTTTCAGCAGGTTCACAAAGTCCCAGCACACAAATAGAGCACACCCAAGTAGATCGAAGCGGAAGCAAATATAAAGCTAGAAGTAAACAAATGAGGCAAACCAAAGAGAAGACACGAGGATTTGTTTCCCGAAGTTCAGACCCACTGTATGCCAACCAATGACAAGCTCAGTGGTTCCTAATCTCCGTTGAGGAAGCTTATGCGACCACGACTTAGGTCAAGCTATCTCCTTGGCTTCACTAAGATGATCTTTTCCCACGAAGGAGGCAAGACCACACAAAAGGCAGCTCACCGGCAACGCCTAGCCGTCTAGGAGCCAAGCTCCGAGAGTAACAAATGTACAAAGAACTTTTGACACCAACCACAAGTCCTCAAGCTAGAGTTGCTCTCTAGTGCTCTCAAATGATCTCTGAGCTCACAAAACTCTTAATGCTTGCAATGTTTCTCACACACAAAGGCTTCTCTCAATCCAACTCAAAGATTTCTCTCAAATCAAGCAAATCTCACAAAAAGATGTTGGGGAGAGCTTCTCTGCTATTAGAATGTGTCAAGAAGGCTTAGAATTCACTAAGAACCAGCAGCCCTCAAAGGGGTATAAATACCCCAGCCAACAAAAACTAGCTGTTAGAATTCTGCCCAAGGTGGTTAGACCGCTATCAATACCAATCAGACTTGTATTTCAAACTTACTAGCCTTTGCCCGTGTCAGAGCCCAATACCAGTTAAACCGGTATCCAATACCCATTAGACCGGTATTGGCCAGTTATCACTTTTCACTCTTCTCACGGGTCAGCTCTTAAGGCTATCTCACATAGGTCAACTATTGAGCACTTTTCTGGTGTTTTGTCATCCAGTCAATGTAACATCTCCCTTGATAGTACGACATACCTATACTCAAGAATAAATATGAAAATCCATTCAACTACTTGAGCTTGTATGTCTTCAACCATGTCATACATGATCTCTTGTTCATCTTGAGGAATGTCCACATTGTTCCTGCTGAGCAAAACCAACTTAAGCTAGTGATTTGAACCTTTGTCTTAGAATGAAATCCACTTCTAGTTCAATTCACTTATTCGCAACATGATTCTAGAAAGATTGATACTTGCCAATATGAACACTATATGTGACCAAGATTCATCAAGTTGAAATCCAAAGAAAGATTTGTCACCCTAGCAAAGATACATGACTCAAGCCCGCAACTTGATCACACATTGCTTAGTACCTTGAAACACTATCCCCAATTCCAACTCTTCATCCTTGCATCGCATATAGCTTCACACTAGTTTGCATCAACAATGAAAACCAATTCTTGATATGAAATATATCCACTTTACTTTGACTTTTCACTTCCTTCAAAGTCATCATGTCTTGTGTGCAAGTCATCCTTCAAATATAGACCAAGAATGAGCCATATCATCATGTCTCTTGTCTATTCAACCAAGCTTGCAATATTCAACATTTTTATCCATCATGATCTAAGATATCCCATATAGATGTTAAACAAGCTTTACTCAAGTTAGAGACCAATATATCACACATGTCATTATGTCTCTTTCTTTGTTGCACCATAGCTTGCCAACCATCACATTCATGCATAATGGGAACAATCACTTCTTTATTCATGTCAATATGAGCCATACACATTGTATTCAACCAATGAACAATAGTGTATTATAAATATACAATTTAATTCCTACTCATAATCTTTAACAAAACACGTTAGTCCTTTAATTGTTTTGTCATTCAATTCACCAAAACCCACCTAGGGGCCTAGATGCACTTTCAATCTCTCCCTTTTTGGTGATTGATGACAACCCAATTAAAGCTTACAAATGAATCAATATAACCATTTTTAGGTTCTCAGATATAACAAGAGCTCCCCCTTAACATGTGCTTTGAATGGAATTTCAAAGATTTGGCCTCACATGCCAAATGCACATATATATTATGAACAACATGAGAGCTCCCCCTATATCAGAATGTGTGGGGTGCAACAAGTGTGTGACAGAAATAATCAAAACATGTGATGCATATGACAAAAGCACTTCAGGAAACAAAGAGAAGATGTTTGTGAGTCTGTCAGGACCATACCAGTTTAACTGATCCCAAAGGCGGTTAGACAGGTCCTGTCTAACAGATAACCAAACTGAACAAAAATTGACCATTCAACCATGCACCACACTACCACAAAGTCACTTAGTAACATAAATATGTTCATCACACATAGTAGCACACATTACAAGTTCCCAAGCCCACAAATAGATAAGTTTCAAAATTATTACAGATCCAAGTCTCTAAACACACTAGAGACCGGTCTAACCGCTATGGCAACCCGGTTAGACCGCCCTACCCAGAATAGATGAAAACATAATGAAATAAAAGCTTTAATCCTTGCTCTTCTCCCCGTTGTCATCTATCATCAAGAAGGGCCTGAAGAAGAGCTTGATGTGACATATCACTGATCTTCGGAGCCATTTCCATTGCCACCCATTGAAGGAGAGTCATCACCCCATCGATGCACCTCTGCAGGTGGAAAGATGAAGGCAGACAAAGTATGTGCCAATTCTTCACCAGCAGTGGAAGGTCTAGGAGGAGGATATGCTGCTGCTACTGAAGATGGAGACATGGAAGGATCCACATAGGCAGGGGCAGTTGCTGCTCTTGCTGCTGCTGCTGCTATTGCTGCTGTTGCTGCTGCAATGTCCTCTTGAGTAGGAGTTGCTTGGGCTGAAGAAGAGCCACCCTCATTAGGATAAAACATGCCATAAAGATTTGTATCTTGAAAGCCTTGAATCATAGCATTCAAAGGAGAGATCTCAGGCTCTGGCACAGTAGGTGAGATAGGTGACCGAGGGGGTTGAAGGTTTTGAGCATGATGCAGCAACTTGAGTGTGTCCCTATGATTCTTCTCTTTAATTCTTCTCTCTATATCAGCAACCATGGTGTCTCTCTGGTTCTTGCAAATGCCAGCAAAAAGATTGACCAACCTTTTGAAAGGAGATGAGGGCTTCTTAGGTGCAACAAAATGCTCTCCTTGCTGTCCAGTGGGAGACCGGTTTAACCGGTCCTGGGACATGGTTAGACCGGTATGGGTCTGATGCTCATGCTGCTGCTCTTCCTCTTCAATTTTTGGTTGTGCATGCCCTTCTGCTGCTACTGGTGCTGGTGCTGCTCTAGGGGATGGCATCCTAAGAGTTGAGGGCTTGTGTGGCCTGAGAGGTTCATGTCTCACATCCTTTTCAACTTTGCCAACATCGGTGCCCTTCTCAATGATATACATGATGTAAGGTGCGTATCCACAACCACTCAAAGGATGCTCAGAAATATACTTGATCTCCTCCCAAATATAATCAGCAACATTGAATCTAGGGGCATCCTCACGCATGTACCATAGCAAATTCCTCATGTGACATGAGATATCCGATGTGTTTCCACCACAAGGAGAAATAGTCACTCTAAACAACCAGTTCAGCACCATATAATATGTGTAGAGGTGACTCACTTTGCCACACTCGGATGGATTAGTCCCTAATGGATACTTAAATCACAACTCCTTGTCTTCCATAGGCTTGGGATGATGAATAATGGCACGATTAGGATTATTCTCAAGGCCAAGATGAGCGCAAAAATTAGAGAAAGTGAGATGGTACTCAGAGCCTTCAGTCATCTAAGTCATAGATCTTTCATTCTCTGTATATCTGAAGTGAACTGTGGCATAAAATTGAGCAATGAGCTCTCTGTTCCAATGGCGCTTGACCCCCATTAAACTCTTCATCCCTTGTCTCCTGCAAGCTTCAAAGACTTGATTAAATACCACATTGTTGGCTTTTCTCATATGCTCCCAATCTATGTATTTTGCGTCCAATGTGATCTCGGGCATTTTGTCAAACATTGTAGTGTAGAAGTCCTACTGAAAGATGGTCCAGAACCTATAATCAGTGGCTGTGGTCTTCTCTATATCATATGGATTCTCTCTTCTTTTCCTTCTTGCCACCTCAGTCATCCCAGCACCTGAATAATCAACTGGCCTACCTAGATAAGTAGGTCTCCTAGGTGCAAGCACTATAACTTCATCTCTAATAGCCCTCTGTCTAGCCTCTGAGCTCTCATTACTGCCACCACTGCCCCCTTGAGCTACTGCTGCCCCATCATCATCACTATCATCACTAGCTAGTCACTTGCCATGATGAAGCTCTACTCTAAAATCCTCATCCTCAACACTGTCATCTGTGCTAGACTCAACCCTGTCCTCAGCTAGATCCTCTTCAAGCATTTCATCAATATCCTGCTCAGCTGACCTCTTTGACTTTCTCGTCCTTAAGGTTCTGCCCCCTGCAGTACTAGAGCTTGAGCCACCTTGAGAATCATGATCTTGTTTCTTTTTCTTTCTTCTCTCATAAGTAGCCATGCTGCTGCTGTCCCGAGTCACAAAAGATAGGAAATAATTGCATAAGATCTCAGGATGGAATAGATTTGAGAATTGAAGGAGATGTAGGAACATTTGAATATTTGGAACATTTCTGTATAGGGCAGTTAGACCTATCCTGGGACCCGGTTAAACCGATCCTGATAGAAATGGCCCAAATGCTCAAAGTGCCAGGTTCAAAGGCTGATGAATCTAGATGAGGCATATAGATAATTATATCAGTTTTAGAGATGTGAAAACAGAGCCTAGTGCCTAGTAACTTGTTAAAGATACAGACAAGGATATAAATAGGTTCTAGAGAATATTTATATGAGGCAGATATGAAGGATATTAATCCTAAAGAGATAAACATTGAGCACATTGCACAGAACCATGATTTTCGGCTTTGGCTGGTAGGACCGCTTTAAACGCCCCAGGGGGCCGGTTAGATAACCTGCCAAGTCAAACCCTAAATCTTGAATCTGAGCAATGTACCCAACAAAGTTCATTCAGCTCCTAGGATATGCTTCAATAGGCTATTCCAAGATGTTTAACCAAAGGGATCTCAAAACTATGGACCAAGGAGTAAATCGATGAAGAACAAGCTTTGAGTACCTTTGGAGAGAGGGAACTGAGATTAACTCCACTAAACCAGTAGGACCAGTTAAACCGACGGAGGGCACCTCGAAACTTCAAAGAAACATAGCTTCCCTTGGTGGAATCTTCAAATCGCGATGGGGAGGAGAGAGCTCAATGAGGGAGTCAAGCTGGAGAAGGAAAGGAGGTGTCGGTGGAGTCTGGGAGTGAATGGATAAGATTGAGGACTGTATACTTATGGGAGGATAAAAAGGTAACTTTCGAGGTCAGGACCGGTTAAACCGCCCTGGGGACTGGTTAGACCGGAATTGACCAGGAGAAAGGAAAGGACCTGATTTTGATGAATTTTGAGCTCCAAAAATTCCTTTCTTGATAGGTGTGAGATATGATATATATGATAAATCCAATAGGGCTTATTAATCTCAGAAGAAAGAGTTTTTCCAAATATTTTATATTTTCTTGCCTCTTTCAAGAAATATGGATGGGTAGATATGTGTTGACGGTCCTTAAGTACCACTTTTGACCGTCAATTCGTGCAGAAAATAATTAAAATATGAACACCATACAGAGTGATAGGGTTTATTACTAACAATTTTCCACAAGTGTTGGTGATTTGGTTTGTCTATAGGAAAATGTAACATTCCGAGCTCAAGTCAAGAGATTTATGAAGCACTTAGAGATTAAGTGGGCCCAGCAGGGGCGGACCTAGCAGCCAGCCGCGCACGGGACAAGCACACAACGGCGGTGCGGGTCAACGCCACGGGCGAGCCCTGGCAAGCAGAAAGGCCGGCGGGCAGCTGGGATCCGACAGCACAAGACTGGGCATAGCCCATGCAGGGCCCAGTCACCATGCACGCCAGGCGGGCCAGCGGCCCAGCGGCTGACGCGGCGTGGCCAGAGGCCAGACGTGCGCTCCGTGCGGGAGCCGCGGCCGCCCGGGACGTGTGGCACGCGGAGGAGCCGCGGTTATTGGGTCGGCCTAGGTGGGGAGCAAAACCAGCTGGTTTTGCGTGGTTTTTTCCTGGTTTCGCCCCTGAGCTGGCGGTTTTCCTTTGGACGGCTGTTTTTCTGTGGTTTTGGTCCAGTTTTCCATGCACCAACCAAGAGCGAGCGGATCAGGGCGCGGTTTTCCCTAGTTCATGGACTTAAGGCCCGGTTCTTGACCGGTTCTGCGCGGTTCTTTGATCCCACCGCCTCCAGGCTCCGTGGCTCGCGAATTTGGCCTCTAACTGACGTCCGAGGGTCGGTTCCCATGGACAGATGGCATGAGGAGAGAAGGAAGAGGGGAATATTCCCTAGGATCAAGGGGAGGATCTCCACTCTCCCAAGTCATCTCCTCCACTATAAATAGAGGGTCTCTTTCCCTCATTCAACACACAAAAAAGCAAGAGCTCAAAGGCGAAGCCAGATCCAATGTAGTGCTTAGGGAAATAGTGAGGGTGAGGCGAGAGTCTGGGAGAAGCCAGGGATATCGGCTTCCTCTCTTTTTCTTGTACCACAGCGGGTGCGCTCTCTTTGAGTACATCCGGTCTGCTTAGGTAATTCTAGCATTACTATTTTGCAATAAAGTTCAGCTTTGTTATATATGCTTGTGGGCTCCTTGCTGTGATAAGTGTCCTAGTAGTCATGAAGCTAGGATAGTATTCAATAGAGTAGACATGGTGTCAAGTCTTGCGAATACCTTGGAGTGCGCCTAGTGCCACGGATTTGTAGTGGTAGCCCCAGGTGGTGATAAGCCAGGCGGCCTATGTAGTTCACCACGTGAGCAGCACTAGAGTACAGTAGAACCATTGGTTGGCTTGCCTAGTCCCCTTCTCATCCCTTTCTGAGGCTAGGACGGTTGGGCGTCCTGAGGCAAGCAATATAGTATAAGTCTGATCTTTCCTTTTGCTATCCAGAACCCTGAGCTACCCTCTCTATCCTTTGCGCTTTTATTACTGTTGACGGTCCTTAAGTACCACTTTTGACCATCAGTTCCTACATAAAATATATACAAAAATGCATTCACCATAGCTATAGGGTTTATATCTAATCCATTCCACAAGTTTTGGTGAATATGATAGTGCAGGGACTAAATGGCAAAAGAAGGACCAAAGTGGGCCCAGAGCCAGGTCGCCCGACCTCCCCAGGTCGGCCGACCTGGGATCACGCCCAACTCGGTCTAAATACCACTCATGTAGAGAAGCACACCTGGAGATCATCCCAACCATTGAATCAACGTCGGTTTGCATCAAGGGCTCAAGATTAACATCACATGGATTGAAGGGCCCACACATGAAACAAGATGTACTTGTGTCAAACATACCCACCTGGAACTGACTTGAGGACCCACAGATCAACCACCCAGAGCAAAGGGGGCCCAGAAGGCTGTTACCCAAGGTCGGCCGACCCCCTAGGTCGGCCGACTTGGGCGCGTGCCGCAATCGTTCGCCCCTTGACACGTGTCTGCAAACCGCCTCCAGGAGAAGATCAGCACCGTTGACGACCTAGGACGGTGGATCCTACGGTCGGCCGACCCCCCTAGGTCGGCCGACCTGGGCCCACCTTCTAACCGCTTCAACCGCTGTACACCGACTCCAAACCGCCTCTCCAAGCTATAAATAGAGGAACTCGGGGCAGGGCTAAGCATCATCGAGCTAGAGTAACAAGTCAAGGCGAAGCCCTCCTCAAATGAGAGTAGAAATAGGGAGAGAGTGAGGGAGAGCCTGGAGGAGTCCCGGCGTGTCGGCGACCCTCCACTTGTACCTCGGAGTATGCGAACTCCTTAGTAAGTATCCGGGATATTGTTGGTATTTCTTAGCATCACTACGTAGAGTAGTAATGGTACTAGAGATACTTCATCGTAAATCTAGACGTTACAGATATTCTGCAAGCGCACAGAAGTACGTTGTAGCATTTCACCCGGGAGTATTCCAGAGTATCGTTATTTGTTTATCCGCAGGGAAAGCGTTTAGTTAAAAGAGAGATGTGCCATCCAATGCTCTTGTGTACAAAAATATTAATGTACCATAATCTAAGCAGGGGTAAATGATATAGAAATGAATAGGTACGTTGACACACAGAAGTTCATTGCTCATCATTACGGTAGTCTTAGTTAGTATAGTACACTAGTGAAGATTAATAAGGGTTCATTAGCATCATACATATGGGACTTGAATATACTACAATACCCTATACAAGCTCATTCGATGATCATATGCAAGAGGACATATCGAGGTATCTAGTGGTTTCCTCATCAAGGGACGACAGTAGGACGTCTTATCATAAAGGCCTAATACCCACTCCCGAACGTGGAGGATTACAAAGGACGGACAGGGCTGTCACCTCCTGCCGCCTACCTCTTCTAATCTGTGGGGCAGCGGTACCCTCAACAGTATTCCATATCCCAAACACCATGCTTGCAATATGTAATACAACTCTATCTATCACGTTAATAAATAGAGCAACCAAGAGGCACATTGAGCCAATGCCATAACATACATTCACTTGAATAAGGTGTAAGACATAAGTAGTATATGCTAAGTGGATAAGGTATAACTGAGGCATACAACATAAGTATGAAGGTATTCCATTAAGCTCAGAGTACTACAAGTAAGTAAGAGAATACAAGAACTGAACTCTAGAACTTACCAAGACTCCTTCAGAAGCCCTTCAGAAGATCTAACACTATAACTATCACTACTAAGACTAAGACTAAGCTTGTAGCAAAGGAGAGCTCTTCTTCTGGTGTGTCTTGAGTACGGCGCCCTTTGCAGGTATTTATAGCATCACAAAGGCGGTTGGAGCCGGCCAGAGGCGGTTGAGGCCGTTGGGAGGTGGGCCTAGGTCGGCCGAATCCCCCAGGTCGGCCGACCCTTGGATCCACCGTCTTCAGCACTTCACGGCTCAAATGTAATCTCCATGGCGGTTTACAGTTGTAGGTCAAAGGAGGGCCGAGTCAGGCGCACGCGGAGATCGGCCGACCTGGTTGGGTCGGCCGACCCCCTATAACCGCCTTTAGGGCTCATCTTCCTCTGGGAGACTGATATGTGGGTCCTGAGATCAGTTCCAGGTGAGTTCTGTCGATTTGGGTGCACTTAGCTCTGGTTGTGGGCCCTTCAATCCATAGGATGGACATGTGGCTCATCTTTCACCGTGCTTCTTGATCTGTGTAGGAAATGGGCTCCATCGGGGTTTAGTCCAGGTCGTTCGACCTAGCCAGGTCGGCCGACCTGGGCCTGTGCCCAGTTTCATCCTTCTTTTGCACTGTAGTCCCTGTACTCAAATATATTCCAGATATGCATGGTACAACCTTATTTGAATACAAATGCCTAAGTTATGCTTTGATCTTTATTTGTTTCTGAGCCTGTTGACGGTCGGATTTTATGTTGTAAGGACCGCCAACAACTCCCCCAAGCTTAACCTTTGCTCGTCCCGAGCAAAGACTAGAACTTTTAGGCTCAGTGGATCAGGAGTTGATTCCTCATTACTCCTCAAAAGTACCAGTGGTTTAGCAAGATATTCTACCAAAGATTGAATAAGCTGGTAAAATAAACTTCCCTCATTACCTTTGCCTTTCATGGGGCTTGTAGCTTCTCCTTGTCTTGGGCGGTTGATAGCTAGAACGACTTAGACCACGCGCCTTGCCTTCTATCTTGCTTGACAATCAAACCGGAGGTTTTGGGATTTTTCAAAAGGTGGAGTTCCTTAGGTGGTACTCTCAAGTCACTCATAGCGTATTTCCTTACCCTTTTCCTCTTTCAACTCACTCGTCACTCATTGAAGTGGAGTTTGTGCTAGGAGAGCTATATAGCATACTTGTAATGCACATATTGTAAAGTCAAAATCAGGATTCAAGGAGACATAAATCATACCTTCAAGCCAAGATGTGCGCGTGTGTATGTGGCATGGTGAATGATAGCTCTCTCTCTCTCTTTTTTATACAGGCTCCTCTTCCCTTTAAGAGTTGCTTTTAGAGACATTGCTTTACTGTTTGAACCTAGAGCCTTTATTTGCTCTCTCTTTTTATCTTTTCTTTTTTTTTCATCAGCCCCATGTCTCTTTTTGCAATAAAGTTAGGGAAGAGTACCAAACCTTATGTAGAGCTTTTATTTTGTGGATGGATGGGTGTCATGTTTACTTCCAGAGTAGAAGTATAACATGTGTATGGTGGCGTGTACGTGATCTTGGCTTTAAAAGCATGAAGTAAATCTCTAAGAATCACAGTGACCTTGACAAAACTCATTGCAAAAGCAAGTTGCTTATGTAGGGGTTTAAAACATTATGAGCTTTGGTAGGGAATTTAATCACCACAAGGAACTTTTTACTTTATTTTAAAAGAGAAAACTCCGGTTATCAGGTCCAGCTTAGTAAGATCTTAGGGCGAGTCAAGTCTTATCATATCATAGCCAACAACAACCTAGACTAGAGCTTGCATATGCTACCCACAGATAGACAAGATAACAGAAAAGATCATGCTCAACCAGCCAACTCAAAACTTAAGAGAATAACAGGTTGAAACATAGGTACAAGAGAGAAATAAGAGCAACTTTTCATCATATCCAAAAGAAAAGATTTAAGCATGAACTTAAAACATTTAAGGGATTATCATGGATGGCTCTCCTTTACTAACTTTATTTGAACGAAAAACTTTATTCAACAATACTTACCTGAACTTACCTGATTGAGGGTCCTCCCCCAAGCTAGTCTGTTGACACCAATGTACCTGTCGGCGCAGGACTCGTGTTTTACGTCATCGAGCGAAGACGTCTCCTTTGTAGGATTCAACTTGATGAAGCAGCATCTGACCCTGGAGATGAGGATACAGATGATTTAACCCGCCATACCTGTTTTACCTTTTTCTGGCGGTCGACAGCTTGTTCCGGTGTTTTCTTTGTCTGTGTTTTTGCACCTCGTGTAGACTTCTTTTTGTGCTTTGCATAATACCGGATGGGGAAATCCTTCTCCCAGAACTTCTCCATGAACTTAATCAGGCTGTCTTTCTCTGGAGGCGTCACCTCCACCTCTTTGACGTTCTAACTGTTTCTCCCATACTTGATTTTGATCATGGAGCACTGCTCCATCTTTGGCCTAAACTCAAACTTCTACTTCTTTCCATTTATGTGGAGCTGAATCTCTCCAGCACCCACATTGATGTGAGCATCTGCTATACTAAAGAAGGGTCGCCCTAGGATGAGCGACGAGTCGTTGCCCACATCCATGTCCAACACCACAAAGTCGACAGGGACGAAGCAATCCCGGATGCGCACCGGAATGTCCTCAGCTATCCCCTCCGGGTAGAGAACCGTGGAATCGGCCAGCTGCAATCTCATGGGAGTAGGAGACAAGGTAGTATAGTTTAGGCGGTCAAAAACTACCTTTGGCATTACACTGACACTTGCCCCCAGATCACAGAGTGCATGCTCAAAGTGTTGTGTCCTGATTGTACATGTAATGGTGGGGCATCCTGGGTCCTTTTTCTTCTCTGGGACCTTGTTCAGGATGGCTGCACTGCACTCCTCAGTCAACTTTTTACGACCTCGGTACTCGGGAGTGGACGTTTGTTGTTGAGAATATCCCTCAAGTACTTTGCATACGTCGGTACCTGCATAGCATCCAGCAATGGCACATGTATATTTAATTTTTGTATAACTTCTACGAACCTGGTGAATTGCTCATCTGCGGATGGTTTCTTTTGACACTGTGGGAATGGCAAGACGTTGGAGTCGTAGAACTCATGCGGCGCAGTCTGTCTAGCTGGTGCTAGCTCGGCTTCAGGCTCTTCCCTTTCTTCTGGGATTTCCTTCCTTGGTGTCGTTTTCCTTGCATGGTTAGATGGGACTGGATCCCGAGTAGCTGTTGGCGGTTCTTAATGACAAGTTATTATTGCCAACAAAGATATAAAAGAATGATAAAACAACTAGACATAGGGTTATTTACTAATGAATTCCACGAGTTTTGGTGCATATGTGATTACAGGAGTAAAGTGGCAAAAGAAGGACCAAAGAGGGCCCAAGGCCAGGTCGCCCGACCTCCCAAGGTCGGCCGATCGGCACCCAGGCCCAGTGAGGTCCATCCGAAGCCCATCAACAGAAGCACACTCAGGAGTGATCAGAAACGTTGAGATCAAGTCGGTGGGAATAAGGAGATGGGATTGGGCCACGTGGCAATCACTTGGATCCATGGGCCCACATCCCTGACTTAACTGACACATCTTCGACATTACCCACTGGAAAACGACCATGGGGCCCACAGGAGAGTGACCCTGACAGAGTGGGGCCGAGGGGCCACAGCCCTGGGTCGGCCGACTGAGCCAGGTCGGCTGACCAGGCCGTGCGACCATTTCGCCACCGCCTTCAGGACCAACTGTCAACCGCCACTAGGAGCCCATCTGCACCGTGGATCATCTACGTCAGTTGATCTGACGGTCGGCCGATCCCCCCTAGTTGTCCGACCTGGGCCCACTTCCTGACCGCCTCAACCTCTGCAAACCGACTCCAAACCGCCTCTCCAAGCTATAAATAGCTGAACTCGGGGCAGGGCTAAGCATCATCGAGCTGAAGTGAAGATCCAAGGCGAAGCCCTCCTCATATCCAGAGTAGAAATAGGGAGAGAGTGAGGGAGAGTCTGGAGGAGTCCCGGCGTGTCGGCGACCCTCCACCTGTACCTCGACGGATGCGAGCTACTCAGTAAGTATCCGGGATTCAACTAGTAGAAAAGCTGAGTTCTCTATTGTGCTTGTGGATTCGTTGCTTTATTCATAAAGTATTCTAATCTCTGATCAAGGTTAGGATAGCCGATATTATCTTAGGCGTGGTGCTTAGGTGTATATCTGCCCTCGTTTGCCTTGTAGCCCCACGGATTAGAAGAGGTAGGCGGCAGGTGGTGACAGCCCTGTCCGTCCTTTGTAATCCTCCACGTTCGGGTACGGCGTAGAGCTGTTGGCCGGCAATTTCTTAGAGGTCTAGGATACCTCGGTGCCCAAAGCAAGCATAGGAGAATTCCCTTTGATATAATCAGCCTTAGTGCTAAGTTATCCTTTCTACCCAGCCTTTATATACACTTGACCGATCCGGTTCAGCTTTAGTGATTAGACAATCTTTTACGTTCCCCGTGGATTCGATACCTGGTTTACTCACAGGTGAAAGCTACTACGACAGCCGTGCGCTTGCGGACTTTCTGTTTGCCATCGCTGGTGGGAACGGTAGCTGTTGTCTAAGATCTAAGGTTGCCCGTATAACCTTTATTTTATACTTCTTTTATTTTTGTTTTCAACCATGAATTCCACCCAAATTCATGAGTTTTCTGCTCCAAAGGGCGAATTATTGGAGCCGCACCCCTCGTCAAATCCTATTTTAACTGATAGCTATGAACTTCGCCCTGCCTTCATAGCTATGGTCCAGGACATATCCTTCTCTGGAGGTGATGGTGAAAACCCGTACCATCACTTGCACGAATTCGAGTTGCTTTGCTCGTGTCTGGTTATATCAGGCATGACACAGGCGACGATTAGATGGAAGCTCTTCCCGTTCTCTCTCAAAGAGAGAGCAAGGAAGTGGTATGACCATACTGTTGGGCTAACGAACGGTGAATGAGAAAAGTTACGGGACAAGTTTTGTCTTGAATACTTCCCTGTTCACCGGATCTGTGCACTTCGGAAGGAGATCATTAACTTCCAACAACGAGAGAAGGAAACGATCGCCAAAGCATGGGACCGATTCCAGGACTCATGTCTAACCGAAACAGATCTAGGCTTCCCAGACTACATGCTCATGCAGCATTTTCGGTCTGGGTTGAATAGTGAAGATGCCCGGTACATAGACATAGCAGCCGGGGGTTCATTCCTACACATAACCCCGGCCAAAGCAAAAGAAGTCCTAGCGGCCATTCGAGAGAACTCTCCTGCTGACGTGACCGAGACTGAGCAAGAAGACTCCCAGATAGAACCCATAGACCTGCCCAGTCCAACTCCTGAGACCCCATCCGTTGAGGAAGAGGAAACTCAACCTCTCGGATTACCGTTTGAGTTCGAGGAAGATCTTTTTGAAGATTTTGGGAATACCTTGAACTACTCAATACAGAAGAAGCCTACGGTAAAGACCCCCTCCATTTACATGGAGAAAGAAATTTTGAACGAAATCGTGAGGGAACTTTTGTCCATCCTAAACACGGAATGGTCAAACGAGTCTGAGTTTTCTTCCGAAGTCAATCTGATGGACTCACCTTCGCAGATCATTCGAGGTTTCGTAAGCAAAGTAGCCGTAGACATCTTGTACAACCCGACTGTTGAGGCAAATATCATGTCCAGTTATTTCGCGAATATCCTTGGACGTCGTAAAAAGCTGGCCCCAACGTCAAGACTTCTTAGAACACCCTTAGGTCATATTCTCAAGAGTCTCGGCCTAGTACGAGATTTTCTCCTCTCTCACCATGGGATTGAGATGGCTCTGGACTTTTACGTCTTTGAGACATCAGATTTCGACCTCCTTATAGGACATCCTATCGAGGGCCTGCTACAGGATGTAACCTCCGAAGGAAACCTCCTAGCCAAAGTAGGAAGGAATCTTCTCACTGTACTGTTAGCTAGGGTTAAGAACTCCATAGTTGAACCTTTGATCGAACCTAACCCGGCTGAGGAAGTGAAATCCCTGCAACCTAGTGACCCATTTGAGTCATTCCTCGAAGAGAATGTTCATGACTTTATAGAGGAAGAGGATGACGCTTCAGAGCCACTTGAAACTGAGGAGCCACCTAAGACGCACGTAGAACTAAAACCCTTGCCCGCTGGCCTTCGCTATGTCTTTCTAAATGAAGACAGGGATGCCTCTGTCATCATTAGCGACAAGCTATCGCAGGGCGAGAGTGATAGACTCATAAAGGTGCTTGAGAAACACCGCTCGGTGTTCGGGTACTCCCTCAAGGACTTGAAGGGAGTAAGCCCTGCACTCTGTACCCATCGCATTCCCATAGATTCAGCTTCTACACCTTCAAGGGAGCCTTAGCGTAGGCTAAACAATGCGATGAGGGAAGTCATGAAGAAGCAAGTTTTGAAACTTCTGCACGCCGGGATCATCTATCCCGTCCCTCATAGTGAATGGGTCAGCCCTGTCCAAGTAGTACCCAAAAAGGAGGCATGACCGTCGTAAGTAACGAGAAAAACGAGCTTATCCCACAGCGTACCGTTACTGGGTGGCGGATGTGCATTGATTACCGTTGACTCAACAAGGCGACAAAGAAGGATAACTTCCCACTCCCC
>CM014278.1:19325601-19366287 GCA_004135705.1 Alloteropsis semialata | reverse complement strand
GCCGCGATGGCTTCCCGCAGGCTGGCGACTGCTACCCTGTCGACTTGCAGTTTTGGTGATTGATCGAGTAGGGTGCATCCCGTCGTGCTAAATTGCTGCTGTTTTGAGCATTGTCTTCATGCGTTGGACTTCCAGGGTCTGAGCTAGAGTTTCTAGTCCTCGTGCGACAGCCAGGATGTTGGCTGCAGCGTTGGTGTAGATGTTCTGGCCGACAACTTGCATGAATTTCACTTCAAGATTCTGCAATTGAGTCGGCGACATCGATCTGCGCGAGCAGCATTACGTTGCCTACGTTTTTCCCAATAGTCTGCTGCTTCGTTGGCTATGGATGGCTCATCATTGGAGACTTGATCTTTGTTACAAATGATCACCATGGCTTGCCACCCTGGTGAGAAGTTTCCCGTGCTTGAAATGTAGGGAGGGTGGAGCCGCGTTCGCTTGAGGGGTCCAGCGTCTCTCCGTGCTGAAAAGGCAATGGATCGATGCACGCGATGATGCGAGACATGTCCAGGTCTTCTTGTGGAGTTACGCCGAGATTTGGCTTGCATCCCGGCCAATGGTTGAATCTCCCTTCTGGAGTTGCGGTGATCACGAGTCCGACTTGTTTCCCATCCAGGGGGAGTTCGTCGAATTCGACCAAAGATCAGAGTTGCTTTGATGACACCGCCTGATAGACAGAGGCGATTCCCATGAGACCGAAGGGAATTCGGCTCAGGGTATTGGCCTCACGTCTAGCAGTGGCTAAGCCCCTCTTCCTTTGGGTCTTGGATTGATTGGATTTTGGCGCAACTGTTGGTTCTGAGACCGACTCAGATTGCCTAGTCCACTTTGGAAAATTCTCAATTTGAGTTCAATTTGAACTGAGACTTGAAGTTCCCTGAGTCCGAGTTGGTATCGGGCTCGGGGGCGCGATCTCGTCGAGCTTGTCGGCGAGATGCTCTGAAGTGTCCGTCTTGAGGATGCGATCGAAGTTGCCCGTGCTGTCCGTCGTGCAAACCCAGGAGCCGAAGACCAAGGTGGCGCCCTTCTCGAACGCCATGTCGCCGTTGCAAGAGATGATCACTGGTGCCATCGAGCTTCCTTGACGATTCTCGACAAGAGCCCCTACCTGGCGCGCCAGCTGTCGGATTTTTATATCGGCTAGCCTACTATAGGGGATCCCTGAGTAGTCGAGTTGTTCGCAAGGGCCTCGCTGGAACAGAAGCACAATGGTGAACACGAGACGATTTAGACAGGTTCAGGCCGCCTCGAGAGAGAGCGCAATACCTTACGTCCTATATGGTGGATTGCTTTGTATTGATGGTTATGATCTTACAAGGGGTCCCTGCCTCACCTTATATACTCGGGAGACAGGGTCTACAAGGCAAATAATACAGATTTCTAGTCGGATACTAAACATAGATTCCTAACATGAGTAGGCCGGGTTGTTTCCTAGCAGCCGACTACTTTCCTTGACTTGTACGTCTTTTCCTTGTATCAGTCAGAGTTGCCAGTCCAATTTCCTCATGGGCCTACGGCCCATAAGGACTCCTATAGATCTTGGTCCGTCACCGTATAGAAGGCATAGTCCAGAAGCGTGTGACAAAATCAGCCGGTGTTAATTTTGGTGCATAGCCCCCGAGCGTGGGGGTCAGCCTAGTCGTCCCGACGACCAGCCCCTATGCGCAAGGGCTGTGTAGAGCCGTCCGATGCATGCAGAGTAGTTGTCCTGACACCCACCGTCAAGCGCGAGGGCCAATTTGAGCCATCCGAGGCACGCCAAGTGGTTGTCTCAATGCCCAGCCCCTAGGCTTGAGGGCCAAGTCGAGCCATCCAAGGTTCGCCAGCTCTAGAGTCATACATCCCAATGAAGAGTCCCCTTTCTTCCCTTAGGCCCTTTGAATTTCCCCTGCAACTCGTCTGCGTGCGCATGGGTGACTTGACTCGATAGCCATAGTTCTTTAGCGCAGGGAGCTGGGCCACGTGCACGCCTTCGAGAAGTAGGCATATGAGACGTGGCGCCCACTCGCTTGGTTATGAGGATTGCAAAGTACTTTATCGACCCGTTCAGGGAAGATCCGGGCATTCGAGAGTTCTTGCGGCGCTAGCCCCGAGCATGAGGGCGGGTTGAGCCATAGGAGGCACGCTGACTGCTTTATGGCGCCAGCCCCCAAATGAGAGGGCGGGTGTAGCCATACGAGGCATGCCGACTGCTTTGCGGCACCAGCCCCCGAGCGTGAGGGTGGGTTGAGCCGTACAAGGCACGCCGATTGCTTTGTGGCGCCAGCCCCTGAGCGTTAGGGCGCGTCGAGCCATACGAGGCATGCTGACTGCTTTCTAGCACCAGCCCCCGAGCGTGAGGGCCGGTTGAGCCATACGAGGCATGCCAATTGCTTTGCAGCACTAACCCCCGAGTGTGAGGGTCGGTCGAGCCGTACGAGGCACGCCGACTGCTTTCTGGCACCAGCCCCCGAGTGTGAGGGCGGGTCGAGCCATACGAGGAACGCCGACTACTTTGCGGCGCCAGCCCCCCAAGCGTGAGGGCCGGTCGAGCCATACGAGGCACGCCGACTGCTTTGCGGCGCCAGCCCCCGAGCGTGAGGGCCAGTCGAGTCATACGAGGCACGCCGAGTAGTTACATCAACGTCCCAACCTCCAAACGCTGAGGTCGGTTAGTGCCACTTGAGGCACGCCGAGTAACACTTTAAAAGGGGAAATAATGATTCATCTGGTGAAAACAAGGAAACAAAATAAATTAGAAAAATTACCAGAGCATTGAGTTTTTTTAACCGTTGGCAACGACTCTTTTGACCGTTCACTGTACAACGTGCAAAACTGAAGCCATCACTCTACTCACCCTCGCAATTACGCTCGAGGGCTGGGTTTTCTCTTCTTTATTATCATAATTCATAATTCATATACTATAGTGAAAATTTTCAGACCTATTCTATAGTTTCTACTCTTTATTATCATAATTCATATACTAACAAACAACCAGGGACTACTATAGTGAAAATTTTCAGACCTATTCTATAGACCTTGAGCACAATGCTCGGGGGCTCCCCTAATGATCGGGTATCTCTTCTGAACAGTACTTCTAAGCTCCTTTTTAGCATGTCTACATGCTAAAAAAGAGCCGGGGGATACTATGGTACCATTACCTCACAAGAATCAGGCTTTTTAATTCAAAGAGCTAAACTGCGCTAAAAATACCAAACACTATGACAACAAGGGATTACACAGTTCACAAGACCACTCGCATCTCAGTATCTAAACAATTCTAAAATAGCTCATGGTAATGGAGTATTTAGTTATGTTAAAGCTATCATTTAAAAGGCAACATAAACACCCGAATAGCTCTATTTCCTAAGCAAGACATGCAAGCATATGTTCAGCATAGGAAATTAAATTTCGCAAACTAAACCATAAGTTCTTGTCGTATTATAGGAATCTGGCACAGGTTCAGGACGAGTTTTCAGGGTCAGATAGATGAAGACCAAGTTTTTGGACAAAGGGTTCAACTAATGGAGCAAGATCATCAAACAAAACCTTTGCCTCTTCAGCCGAGCACTTGAAGCCATGAGAGAGCAATGCAGCATCAACCTCTGGAACATGGCTCTTCGTGGCCCCTAAGGTGTGTGTCGCTGTTGACGACTGTTAAGCACCAACAATAGCCGTCAATATACTCGAATAAAATGATGGATTGGTAATGCTCACACGCATATTTTCCTTCGAATAATGTAGTTCCACATGTCCTTGGAGAATATTTGGTTGAAGGTGATTTGCTACAGAAATAAAGGAGAATCCACCCTCATGGATCCAAGTGGCAACATCCCGACGAATCAGAAGCCACCACACGTGTATCACGTGGATTGAAGGGCCCACAACAGACCCAAACTGCCTCAATCCACCGTGGACATGTGCAACTACCCTTTGGGACCCACATGACAGCAACCCCGAAGAAGCCCATAGCGAGGAGAGCCAGCCAGGGGTCGGTCGAACCTACCTTGGCTCGGTTCATCCTGGCCCTCAATGTGGTGCTCTCTCATGCTCTCCTGAAGGTCAGTTCGAGGTGGATGCTAGAATATTCCCTTGGAGATCCTGCCTCTTGAGGCCTATAAATATGAGTAGAGGGGCTTCAAATGAGACACACACATCTTTGGGCAATCACTCTTCCTTTAGGCTCTAGGCTTACTGGAGTTAGGCTAGAGTAGCTCTATTCAGGTTCCAGGTCTCCTTGGAGCTAAGGGTATGGCTCTTGTATCTTCTAGTTCTAGGATGACTTTATTCTACTTCAATGATATATCTTCTTCATATATTGTTTGTCTTTGTCATGATATGAATGAGTTGTGCTTGTGTTCTTCCTATCATAAGTTGCTAGGTTTATATGCTCATGATTTAGTCATATACCCTTGCTTCGATAGTATAGACTTGAGTGCTTTCATACATGTTAGACTTTGCTCTAGTTCAACTAGAGTATGGTTTCTTATGCATAATAGTGTAGAAACAAAACAACAGTTACCATAGATTAACTAGCCACAAGTTTAGAATCAAAGGGTGGTGTCATACTTCATAGTTCTCTCTAAAAAGACACAAAGAAAAAAGACTCGAAACACTACTAGCAATAAGAACACAAAAGGGGTCTACAAGTTTTCCAAGATCAAATAACAAAGTGCTCTCTCAATAATATTAAGATCATACAACATAAAGTTGTGGCATTTATTAGAGCAATGGTACAATGTTACTTGATGATTTCGATTGGAAAGCACAATATAGACCGTCATTTTACTATATATAAAAGATCGGGTTGCCTCCCGCATAGCACAAGCTAGACTTCTCACCTCAATTATGTTTATGCGAAGCCATGGTCTTTTGTGCGAGAATCCAAAATGTCCATGCAACTTGATGTCACCTTTTGTAATCCATCGTGATTTGCTCCTAACATCTTCATGTATTGAATATCGTCTTGTTGTGCCTTCATATGCCAATGTTCCTGGGGGGTCATTCTTTTGTTCTAAGCTTCTGAATTTGATCATGTACGCATGATGAAAGCATTGACCAAGCTCCTCTTTATTGTTGCCATCGTTATCTCCTCTACCTTGTTCTCATCACATTGCTCCTGCCTATTCTTTATGGATTTTCTCCTGTGTCTAGAATAGAACATATACCAAAATATACTTCTATTGAAAATTTTATGAAATTACCTTTCCAACAAGTAGTCATTCATCTTAAATGGAGTTCAAATAAAAGAGTTACACCCATTTTACTTTAGCGCTGCGTGCTGTCCAGAAAATTTCAGAATGCATGACCTTCGATATTTTGATCATAGCCGCTTGTAGGAATCTCCGATTGACTTAATTCTTGATTTGTTGGAACAGTAACTTCATGGGGCTTTTAAATATCTAAAAATATTCTATTGTTTTATTTAGAGGTTGCACAGAATTTTGATTCCAATAGTACCTTCTTGTGAATTGATTCTGAGATGTTGATGATCTTGATCTTGTGATCTTTGGAGCGTCGTGTTGTGCATCCCTAGGATTCAAGGTCGTCACCATTGATTCACTAGCGAGTAGCATAGTTTCAATTATGAGTCTTCTCCATAGTTCTTACTTTACCCAAGGTGCCGGGATCGTAGGGGGCTCTTGTGCTTTGTGACGATGATCTGAGAGGTTTTCTTCGTTGGTAGCATCACTCAATTAGAAACTTCTTGAGCATCCTACTGGAGAAGATTGGTGGTGTCATGGTGCTTCTAATCTTGTTGACTCCAGTCTTGATCAACTTCAAATCATCATCTTTTGTGCATAAAACCCTCCAATCATCCTTTGACATCATCATCAGCTTCTCCGTTGTTTGCTGCTGCCTCTTCTTTGTTGAATTCCTCTTCATCCAGTGCAAAACATGTACCAAACTTCTACCCCATTGCAATGTGCATCAAATTCTCTTTCCAACGAGTGCCCATTCACTCCAAATGAACTCCAGATGAAAGAGTTATGCTCATTTTACTCCGGCACTACACTCTGTCCCAAACTGATTTCATAACGTGTAGTGTTGAAAGATTTTACCATAACTCCTTGCATCGATCTCCAAAATTTACGATTCTTGATGCGTTGAAAAGAAGACTTGATGGCGCTTTATATTTTATAATTTTCCTGTATGGTACCTCTATGATCATGGGTGAAAAATTGGTCACAACAGCAATCTTCTAGAGATGTTGATGATCGGATCTCACGACTTCTTCGGTGCATGATTCATCACCTATAGCTTGGACAAACAAATCTCCAAGAGAAGTTAGTCTTTAAAAATCAATTGACATGGCGGCATACCTTGTTTATCTTCACTTGTTTTGGGTGTGGGCTCGATAGCGGATGATGGGCCACTAACAAAAGTTAGCACCTACCACTAAAGAGCGGATCTGCATGTAGCCATCGACTTGTTTGAGTGAAATTGGACTTGTCGAAGTCCGGATATTCAGAACTTCTCAATCGTCTTGTGTCTAGGGTTTTACCTGTATTCATGGACACAAACAAGAAATACAGGATATATGCAATAATAAACTTAGGGTTAGTCCGTAAAATAAGATAGATCGCCCTATGGTTCGTGTTGCCGATCTCCGGCAACGGCGCCAGAAAAGCTTGTTGACGGTCCTTAGACGCGCCAATTGTGAACCGCAAGCGCACAGATCATCTTAGTTTTTCTCTTAGAATATTCCATCCAAGTTATCAATCTGTGATCGACAATGAACTTACTAGGGTTCCCCATCTAATCTAATGGATTTATCCTAACATGGAGCGTTGATTGCATATAAAGGATATGATAGAACCCGCTAGGGTTTGTTCCTGATCCTTCGATGAGAGTTGGGGATAACTTCGATTTGGGGTGGATTCGACGTTGGCTGTCCGACTACAACGACCACAAGGGGCTGCGCCTTAGCAACAGGTACACCGTCTCCGATTGTGATGTTCTTGCCGTGCCAAGAACACCGCTGCTCCTGCTAGCAATCGAGAACAAGCAAGAACAAGATGAACAAGCAAATAACTCACGGATTGATAACCAAATGGTGAATCTGGTACACAAGTTGGGGTCTTGAATCAAGCAAATCGGGTGGTCTGATCGACACACGCGTTTACAAACTGGTTGCAAGAAGCTAACTCAGATCTAAAACAAAACCCAAAAACGTTCTTGGCTGCTGCTGGTGGTATTTGTAAGTGGGAGAGCAGCCAAGGAGGTGTTGGGGTCAAAACCCTAGCTTAGGAGGCGCCCCCTCATGGGCTCAACTGGATACAAAAGGCCCAAGGCCCAAAACTGAGGTTCTGCGCAGACTGGAGGTCCGGACATTGTTTTGTAGATTGTGAGCGTTCCAGGACGAATCTGATGATGGGGTTAGATCCATATGAAACTAGACTTCATGAGCTTTCCAATGAGTACTCATATGCCTCAAACAACATCCGGAGTCGAGAAATATTGCCAAATCAATTTTATGTTGCCTGGCTATACGAAGTTGAAGTCTGAACTTGGTGTCCGATCTTGTGCTTCCTTGTTGTGTAATCTTGATGTCCAAACTGATTGGTTGACCCATTAGCTTCCTCTCCATCATTCCTAATAACAATAAAATCATCACAATGATTTAGTAGCATCCAATTCTGAGATGAAGGTTTATGGACAGCGAGGAACGAGTTTACCTGATAATTTAGCTCTTGTGCACGGGCTCTTGTCATTGGTCCTTGCTGCGTAGTAGGCATGGTTGTATCGTTGGAAGGGATGTCCTCATCATCCTCCCCTTCTTGCATTTGAGTCGTCCTCGACTCAAGTTCATCTTCCTCGCCCAAATATGGTTTCAAATCTGCAATGTTAAATGTGGGGCTGACCCCAAAATCGGCAGGCAACTCAAGTTTGTATGCATTATCATTGATCTTAGCTACAACTTTAAAAGGACCATCAGCTCTCAGAAGCAACTTTGACTTCCTCAAATCGGGAAACCGATCCTTTCTCAAGTGCAGCCAAACCAAATCACCTGGTTCAAAAGTGACATGCTTCTTTCCTATGCTACTAGCAAGTTTATATTTAGCATTCATGTTCTCTATGTTCTCTTTTGTGGTCTCATGCATTTTTACCATCAACTCAGCACGTTGTTTAGCATCAAAATTCAATCTCTCAGAAGTTGGTAGAGGCAGCAGATCAATAGGGGCACGAGGCACAAAACCATAAACAATCTCAAAAGGGCTCTTTTAGTAGTAGAGTGTTGTGAACGATTGTAAGCAAACTCAACATGAGGCAAACATTCTTCCCACATTTTTATGTTCTTTTTCAAAATAGCCCTAAGCATGGTAGATAAAGTTCTATTCACAACCTCAGTTTATCCATCAGTTTGGGGATGACAAGTAGTGGAAAATAGCAGCTTAGTACCCAATTTAGCCCACAAAGTTCTCCAAAAATGACTAAGAAATTTTGCATCACGATCTGAAACAATTGTGTTTGGCACACCGTGCAAACGAACAATTTCACGAAAGAACAAATCAGCAACATGAGTAGCATCATCGGTCTTATGACATGGTATGAAATGTGCCATCTTAGAAAATCTATCCACAACCACAAAGACACTATCCCTCCCCTTCTTTGTTCTAGGCAGTCCTAAAACAAAGTCCATTGAAATATCCTCCCATGGTGCATTAGGAACAGGTAAAGGCATGTACAAACCGTGAGGATTAAGGCGTGACTTAGCTTTTTGGCATGTTGTGCAGCGAGCAACGAATCTCTCCACGTCCCTCCGCATCTTGGGCCAAAAGAAATGATCAGCAAGGATGTCTTCTGTCTTCTTCACACCAAAGTGTCCCATCAGCCCTCCCCCATGCGCTTCCTACAACAATAACATACGCACAGAGCTAGCTGGAATGCATAGCTTGTTAGCTCGAAAGACAAACCCGTCATTGAGGACGAATTTGTTCCATGTTTTTCCCTCCTTGCAATTCAGCAACACATCTTTATAATCACCATCATGGGCATATTGCTCTTTTATTGTTTCCAAGCCAAAAATTTTGAAATCAAGTTGTGAAAGCATGGTATAACGTCTAGACAAAGCATCAGCAATTACATTTTCCCTCTCTTTCTTGTGTTTGATGACATAAGGGAAAGACTCAATGAATTCAACCCAGCGAGCATGCCTACGGTTCAGTTTTGCTTGACTTCGAATATGTTTCAATGATTCATGATCAGAATGTATAACAAACTCTTTGGGCCATAAATAATGCTGCCATGTTTCCAAAGTCCGAACTAGAGCGAGCAATTCTTTATCATAAGTAGAATAGTTCAAACTAGGCCCACTCAACTTCTCGCTGAAGTATGCTATAGGTTTTCCCTCTTGTAACAAAACACCTCCCAATCCAATTCCACTAGCATCACATTCAAGTTCAAAAGTTTTAGTGAAATCAGGAAGTTGGAGCTAAGGGGCACAGGTTAACTTATCTTTCAATGTGTTGAAAGCACTCTTGTGTGCTGCAGCCCAAGTAAATGTAACGCCCTTCTTGGTGAGTTCGTGCAATGGGGCTGCAATGGTGCTGAAATCCTTCACAAAACGGCGATAGAATCCAGCAAGCCCGAGAAAGCTTCTCACTTGTGTGACCGTTGTGGGAACCGGCCAGCCATGTATTGCTTCAACCTTGGCTTGATCAACTTCAATTCCCTGCGGGGTCACAACATAGCCAAGAAAAGAGACTCGATCCGTACAAAAGGTGCACTTCTCAAGGTTACCAAACAAACGTGCATCTCGTAGAGCGTTAAAAACAGCACGCAAATGATCAAGATGTTCCTCAAGTGATCTACTGTATATCAAGATGTCATCAAAATATACCACAACAAATCTGCCAATGAAAGCGCGTAAAACTTCATTCATTAATCTCATGAAAGTGCTGGGCGCATTAGTGAGACCAAAAGGCATGACTAACCACTCATATAGACCGAATTTAGTTTTAAACGCTGTTTTCCATTCATCTCCTAGCTTCATGCGAATCTGGTGGTAACCACTACGTAAATCAATTTTTGAGAACACAATTGAGCCACTCAGTTCATCAAGCATATCATCTAGCCTAGGGATAGAATGACGATATCTGATTGTAATGTTATTAATCGCTCGGCAATCTACACACATGCGCCAAGATCCATCTTTCTTAGGAACTAAAAGGACAGGAACAGCGCAGGGGCTCAGAGACTCACGCACATAACCTTTGTCGAGCAATTCTTGCACTTGGCGTTGAATCTCTTTAGTTTCTTCGGGATTGGTCCTGTATGGCGCACGGTTGGGCAAGGAGACCCCGGGAATAAGGTCAATCTGGTGCTCAATCCCACGGATTGGTGGCAGCCCCGGTGGCACCTCCTTTGGAAAAATGTCCGCATACTCCTGCAAAAGGTTAGTGACTGCAGGAGGCAAAGAAGAAGGTATCTCCTCAAGTGAAAACAAAGTTTGTTTGCAAATAAAAGCATAGCAAACAGCAGTACTAGCATCAATCTCATCCAAGTCAGATTTGGTTTCAATGAAACATGACCCTTTCAGCTTAATCTCATTTTTGTTATTGTGGCCAGATTTGGTGTTCTTTTTTTTGTGCTTTTCAAGTTCATTTGCCACAATCTGATTTTCACTCTTAGCATGCTCCTGATTCTTTACTTTACTAGCTCTAACAAGTTCATCTTTCAAAATAGCTTCAGGAGACATTGGGTGCAAAACAAGTTTCTTGTCATTATGCATAAAAGAGTATTGATTTGTTCTACCATGATGCAAAGAATCAATGTCAAACTGCCATGGTCTACCTAACAACATAAAGCATGCTTGCATGGGTACAACATCGCATTCAATAGAATCATGATAAGAACCAATAGCAAAATTAACTCTCACCAACCGTGTTACCTTCACCTTACCGCTACTGTTTAGCCATTGAATGTAGTAAGGTTGCGGATGTGGCTGGGTGCACAATGCAAGCTTCTCCACCATTTCAGCACTTGCCAAGTTGTTGCAGCTCCCTCCATCAATGATGACTCCGCAAGAACGCTCCTTGATCACACACTTGGTTTGAAACAAATTATGGCGCTGATTTTGTTCAGCCTTCTCCATTTGTGCACTCAACACTCGCTGTACTACGAGGCTCTCATAGTGTTCAGCATGTTCCGTTCCAATGTGCTCCTCATTTTTGTTGTGCTCCTCATCTTCCCCTACATTGTTAGCAGCAAGCAAGGCATATGTTTCTTCATCTTCACTAGCAGAGGAATACTCACCATCAGGACGCACAACTAGCACACGTGCGCTTGGGCAGTCCTTGCGCACATGACCGTAACCTTTGCAGCGGAGGCATTGAATGTCTCTTGTTCGCCCCGAAGGTGCAATTGAGGATGAACTCTTGGTTGGTGCAGCAGCTGCCCCCTTTGTTGTTTCGAGAGGGTATGGTGAGGAATTTGTTGTCGAAGGTCGTGGTTTGCTGCTTGATGAAGATGGGGCAGCGGCTCGGTACAGTTGGGCAGCGGGATTGGATGGCGTCCAAGTGGTAGCACGACCTGCAGAAATGTTAGTTCTCGTGCTAGCTCTTCGTCCCTGTACTTCCCTTTCAGCTTTACAAGCAAGATGAAACAAACGAGAGATCGAATTGTAGTCTTTGTAAGCCAAAATATCCTGAATTTCCCGATTTAGCCCACCCATGAACCTAGCCATAGCTGCATCCTCATTTTCTACCAAACCACAACGAAGCATCTCTGTTTGCAACTCTTGATAGTACTCTTCTACAGATTTGTTTCCCTGTCTCAAAAGTTGAAGCTTATGCAAAAGATCACGTGCATAATAAGAGGGAACAAATCTAGCTCGCATATCTCTTTTCATAGCATCCCAAGTTTGTGGAATGTTGTTTGGATGGCTGCGCACATATTCACTCCACCAAATAGAAGCAAAGTCAGTAAACTCACTAGTAGCAGCCCTAACACGTTTGTTTTCAGGAAAATCATGACAAGCAAATTTTTGATCAACAGCTAGCTCCCAAGTAAGATATGCATTGGGGTCATATTTTCCATCAAAAGAGGGCATGCTGAATTTAATCTTCCCCAAAGAATCATCATTGTCGCGTACCTCACGTCGTGGTTGACGAGCACGTCCACCATGTCGACGGCGGCGCTGCTGCTGGCTGTGCTGGCCATTTACCTCCCCATCAAGCTCTGTGTCAGCTGAATATTCTTCCTCATCTTGCCCAGCAATGCTGCCCTCAGTGTTGTTGTTGTTGCGCCGTCCCGTACCATCACGACCCTCCTGGTCCATCCTGTCCAAACGCTCCAAAATACCTACAAGAGAGGTGTTAAGAGCCCCAAGCGTGTTCTCCATTGAGGTCAGCTTGGTGTTAGTGTCGATCTGCGTGGCCTCCAATTGGCCAAGGCGTTCGTTGGTGACTCGAACATCCTCATCAAGGTGTTCAGCATGCACCCTCACTTGGCGTTCAAAGTATTGAATGATGCCCCTTGTTCGAGGTGAATGAGCGCGTCCATCATTCTCATTTCCTGCCATGGTTAGCTTGTAGCAAGAAGATCAAGAGAGAAAAAAAATGTCCTATCAACTCGTTGAACTAGGTGGCAGCAAACTCCATTCTCTCAATCTTGTGCCATCAAGTTCTTACATGTTCTTACCACGCTAGGAAGTTGGTGTTGGCAGCCAGCAAGAACAGCACAAAACGTTACACAAGCACAGCCCTGTGTCGTTGTAGATAATTTGTGGAGCTATAGGTGGCTGCAAGAAAAGTCAAGGAACAGCTAGAACCACGTTAGCCAAAGCGAGTTGAATAAATGTTCATAATGGTACCGTGCTGGTCCTAGGCTAAACCTTGTTAGAGACGTGAGCCTAGACACAAACGTAGTCACCAAACAGCGGCAAACAAGGCATACAAATAGAGCACTGCAGCAACAAGAACTCTTTTTCTTTCTTTCTTCTTTTCCTTCTTGTTTCTTCCTTTGCTTTTTTTCTCTTCTTCACTTTTTTTTATTCTTTTCAGGGCCTCACAAGTTATGTTTGGCACAAACAAACAAAACAATTACTTCACACAGCCCTCCTTGCTTTTAGATGCACAAATTACATAGCAGATATGCGGAAATCTCCAGAGCGATTACAAAGCGATCAGAAAGAATTTGGTGGCAAGGTTATTTTTCCCTGGAAGAGCACAAAGTAAGCTTTCCAGAATGTATCTAAACACTTGAATTGGAGATTGGATGCAAGAAATAGAGCAGATTTCTTCCTGTGCAGATCTGGAAGTGGGGGTGGCGAAAATTAGTGGAAAAATGCAGCGGCGTGAAAGGGGGGAAGTGGCAGCGAATCTAATGGTGACAAAAACGTGACAAGAACTCAAAACTCTAATGGATTAGATCCTAAGAACCAGCACATGACACCACGATGCAACCACAAACTCAACAAGCCAAGAACTAGGTAGAACAGCAAGGCTCAAACTAGTTTTGGGATTTTGGATCTAGCCTATTTTTGTTTGGTATTTTTGGACTGTAGGTAAAGTAAAGAATGAGTAGATACTCTCACTGATTAACCTTGCTCTGATTACCACATGATAGAACCCGCTAGGGTTTGTTCCTGATCCTTCGATGAGAGTTGGGGATAACTTCGATTTGGGGTGGATTCGACGTTGGCTGTCCGACTACAACGACCACAAGGGGCTGCGCCTTAGCAACAGGTACACCGTCTCCGATTGTGATATTCTTGCCGTGCCAAGAACACCGCTGCTCCTGCTAGCAATCGAGAACAAGCAAGAACAAGATGAACAAGCAAATAACTCACGGATTGATAACCAAATGGCGAATCTGGTACACAAGTTGGGGTCTTGAATCAAGCAAATCGGGTGGTCTGATCGACACACGCGTTTACAAACTGGTTGCAAGAAGCTAACTCAGATCTAAAATAAAACCCAAAAACGTTCTTGGCTGCTGCTGGTGGTATTTGTAAGTGGGAGAGCAGCCAAGGAGGTGTTGGGGTCGAAACCCTAGCTTAGGAGGCGCCCCCTCATGGGCTCAACTGGATACAAAAGGCCCAAGGCCCAAAACTGAGGTTCTGCGCAGACTGGAGGTCTGGACATTGTTTTGCAGATTGTGAGCGTTCCAGGACGAATCTGATGATGGGGTTAGATCCATATGAAACTAGACTTCATGAGCTTTCCAATGAGTACTCATATGCCTCAAACAACATCCGGAGTCGAGAAATATTGCCAAATCAATTTGATGTTGCCTGGCTGTACGAACTTGAAGTCTGAACTTGGTGTCCGATCTTGTGCTTCCTTGTTGTGTAATCTTGATGTCCAAACTGATTGGTTGACCCATTAGCTTCCTCTCCATCATTCCTAATAACAATAAAATCATCACAATGATTTAGTAGCATCCAATTCTGAGATGAAGGTTTATGGACAGCGAAGAACGAGTTTACCTGATAATTTAGCTCTCGTGCACGGGCTCTTGTCATTGGTCCTTGCTGCGTAGTAGGCATGGTTGTATCGTTGGAAGGGATGTCCTCATCAGGATAAACCTATAAGATGTCAGTGAGTGTATAAGTTGATCACACCCATGAATATAGGCAAAGATAAAGCACAATCAAAGGGGTAAACAAGCCTATCACCTTCTAGTTTTAGTTCTAGACAATAAAAGCAAGCGCACCATGCATCTCATCCAAAACAATCTTTAAACTCTTACCTCCGGTCAACCTCCCAAGAACGCCACCTTACACGGGGGTACACCCTGTCATGGTGCTCCCTATCGGCGTGGTTAGTTACAAGGGCACGTCCACAAGTGAACATGTCTAGATATCATGAAGGGTCGACACACTTGATCTAATCTCTATGATTACATAAAGCATGTTATATAGTCTAAACCGGAATTAGTCTAAGGAACAATCATATTCATGATAGGTAGAAAGCATAGAAGGAGTTATTGAGTCGCTAAGAGATCGAATGACATGAAAAACATTACTTATATAATAGATGTGTTTGGATCATCACCATCAAGTACATACCATTGATGGCTCCAACTAGCTCCTGAACTCTGCCATGGCACAACCACGCAGGGAGCCCATGGTGGCTAGGGTTGGCCTAAGCCATCCCCTAGACAACTTTGAGGACTTGCAGTGGTCATCGTCTCCCATTGGTGTATGCCCAAGGTTTCACCGAGTTCTCGTGGATGGATTGATCTGCGTGCCTTTGGGTATCGGGGCTATAAGAAGTCCAAGAAAACCCTAGCTCGAAGGGGAGGCCAAGATGGCACAGAAACAGGGTGTGCCGGCCGGCCTAGGGGCCTTGGGCCGGCTGGCCCACTCCCCTAGGGGCCTCAAATGCCCGAGCGCTCCATACGAAAGTTGTAGATCATTTCGAGCCGTGCAAGTTTCTTACATAACTTGCCTCCATTGGACTTAAGATGAAGAAGATATGGCCCCTATAATCTCAGCATCTCTTGCGGGCCTATAGTCCAAAGTTGGTGATTGTGGTTTTCATCATCCAAAGTCAGGGCCCAATTCCAAGTTTATGCAAAAACCCTCCATTTATGTTGTATTTCCTGCAAAATCACAATATGCTCCAAAATGCAAGACACATTCAAAAACGGTGTTATTTCAAGTGCCAGGTGACGGGTTTATTATATGAGTTAGTCCAAAACCAACACCAAATCAACACTAAAAGTATACCATTAACGACCGCCAACACACCCAATAGAGTACCAGGGAAGCCAACTGTCGGGGATAGAATCCCTAGTACCAGCAAGGAAGGAAGAAGGCGGACTCCTATTAGAATTCCCCTGTGATCCTACTAGGACTCATAATGTGTAATCCTACTAGGACTCCTACCTTATAGCCGACTAGTAACCCGCCCACTGGACTATATAAAGGAGGGCCGGGGTTCCTAGATGGTCATCAGGAACAACATCAAGCGCAAGGCGCAATATATAATACTCCAAATAGGGGTACGCTGCCTTGGCGACCCGAACCTGTCTAAATCGTGTCTTATGTCCCACGTTTACCTTCGAGTTCCAGGTTCAGCAATCCCTCACCGCACAAATCACTACCTTGGGTACCCTCCATAGTAGGCTAGCCGGTATAAAAAATCGACAGCTGGCACGCCAGAAGGGGTGATCGTCGAGATCATCGGGCGAGCTTGAAGGAACTCATCATCAACTTCAATCTAGCTAGCATGAGGCAGCAGCACGTTGTCTCGGCGGGTGTTAGTCCCTAATAAGCAGTGGATTCCTATTCGATGATTTGCGGGTGGATTTTCATAGTCGAGTTCAAGGCGCCGCCGACTACTTCGGCTACTCGCCGCCGACTACTTTGACTACTCGCCGATGACTACTTCGACTACCCATCGACATCTCGACTACTCATCTCGACTAAGGAACTAGTCGGGAGCGGACACTACTCCGCTAACAACTAGTTGGGAGCGGACACTACTGCGCCAACAACTAGTCGGAATCAACTCCGACTAGTTGGCTTCATCAACAACCGTCGTGGCTCCATCGACGACCGCGCACAGTTTCGTCGACTATCATCCACGAATCAAGCTAAGTTACTTGTTTCGATTATTTTTTAGCTTCTTTATGTTGTTTTCACAAGATTGGCCATGCGCCGACTACTTTGGTATGCTCTTCGACGGGAATTACCCTCGGGGGCTACTCCATGATCGACTACTTCTGGGGTTTGCTGACGAACAGCCCACGGACTTGATAGATCAAGTGCGTAGGGCGCTGCCCACGCGCTTGGTAGATCGAGTTCGTAGGGCACCGCTCACACGCTTGGTACATCGAGTTTGAAGGGCTCCGCCCACGGCTTGTTACCGAGTTGTGTAGGGCTCACAGAGGCTACACCCTATGGATGCATTCGCTGACTACTCTTGAAGCAATCGTGCTCTCTTTCGAGCATTGCTGACTACTTATTTTGTCTATCTCTTAAGGCCACTCGTGTAGCACACACCTTAATCTGTGAAACCTTGGCTCTTTCTGTCACGCCAAACATCTCTACATGTGTAAACGAGTCTGTCTCATACACACTACGAGCAACAGCTAATGCAGGGACCAGGTGTTTAAATGTAATAGGCTAACTACTCAGGAGAAATATGACCCAAATAACAGCATGATGTAGCTTTTACGCTTATATTCATTATACTCTACGAAAATGCTACATAATGTACGCATATTTTCTTTCAGGTCAAGCTTTGGCGACGACTCTCCAGGATGCTCAATGTACCTCCAATGACATAGCTAGCTCCTAAACTTGGGGGCTTAACGCCAATTACTACTGGGAAACACTTCCGGCGGCTCTGCTAACTCTCAAGCTCGAGGGCTGGACGCTACAGAACTACTCGACGTGGCTCCAGTAGCTCACCTGGCGCATAAGCTCGGGGGCTGGACGCCACAGAACTACTCAGATGAAGATAGAACTACTCGGATGATGACTTCCGTGAAGATAAAGACCCATGGATTGATTATTGAATCATTCCAAGGCTCAGGGGCTGACAAGCTACACCCATCAATTGCTTTTTTCAACACAGAATAAGCAGATTCAAGATTTGACCCTTAGCTTGATTTGATTCAACCTAAGGCTCGGGGGCTACTCCATGCGGTGTGCGACTTTCGTCGCTCTCCATATATCAAGATGATCAAGAATTTGAGCACACCATACCCGCATGGCAGCTTCGCTTAAACTTTGAAGATTCAGCCAGCAAAGTACTCGAAGAATACCGGAACTACTTGGTGAGGATCGAAAAAGTACTCGAAGGCTGCTACAAACGGCTTTGAAGCGCTTAGGGGCTTGTCGGGGATAGAATCCCTAGTACCAGCAAGGAAGGAAGAAGGCGGACTCCTATTCGAATTCCCTTGTGATCCTACTAGGACTCATACCATGTAATTGTTGACGGTCCTTAAGTACCATCTTTTACCATCAATTCCTGTAGAAAACATATAAAATATAAACACTAAACATAGTTATAGGGTTTAATACTAATGAATTCCACGAGTGTTGGTGTTTTGAACTATCTTGCAGGAAATGCCCGGAATAACATTATGGGCTTGAGATATGATCCAAATATATCATTATCATAAAGTATCTCAAATGGCCATTTGGAATACACCGTTGCGAAGAGCTCGTCGAGACGATCAAAATAGATATAATATTCATATATTTTGGAGCTCGGTACAAAAAGATGCGAAAAGACCAATTTATTATGCAGCGCTGACGTCATTGCTGACGTCAGCGCACCCTGGCGAGGCGACCCAGCGCGGGCCACTCCAGCTCCGCCGCGTGGCACCGCAGCACCTGCGCGCGCGCGCCCGCGTGCGGGAGCGGAGGCCGGCTGCGCAGGGACACATGGCGGGCAGCCAGTGGCTGCCGCCTTCGACGCCGGGCGGACGCCCGCGCGCGCGGGAGACGCGGTCCGCGTCTGGACAGATGGCGCGCGCGGGGCGCGGTTTTAGCCGGTTCTCCTCCGGTTCACAGACCTAGGGTCCGGTTCTTCACCGGTTTTGCACCCCACCGCCTCCAGGAGAGCGTGCGCGAGTCCTCAGGGCCGTGACCGATGAAAAAAAGTCGGTTCTGGGCCAGGTGGAGGAAGGAGAGGGATTGAGGGAAGAATATTCCCTAGGATCAAAGGAAGGATCTCCACTCTCCCAAGGCAACTCTACACTACAAATATAGACCCTCTCCTCACTCTCAACACACACCAAGAAGGAAGAGCTCTCTTTGCCACACATTCTAGTCTTAGTTAGTAGTGAAGTAGTCTTAGGAGTTGATCTTCTACGGGTTTCCGACGGAGTCTTGGTAAGCCTAGAGCTCAGTTATCTTTATATCCTTTGCATATTTGTAAGACTTAGAGCTATTAATGGAATTGCTATCTTGCTTATGTTGCTTGACTTACAGTCTTGTGTGTTCATCATATAAGATGTATGTCTTACACCTTAGTATAGATGATGCATGTTATGGCAATGGCCCAATGCACCGCAAGGTTGCTCTGTTTATCTGGACAATAAATAGAGTAGTTATTTTATATTACAAACGTGGTGTTTGGGGTATGAAATACCATTGGGGATACCCTTCCCTACGTAGTAAGAGGTAGGCGGCAGGTGGTGACAGCCCTGTCCGTCTCTTGTAATCCTAGGCGTTCGGGTCTGGGCGTTTGCAGGCCTTAGTGATAAACATCGTGACAGTACCCTTGGATGAGGGGATCCCACGACTCCTCGATTTGCCCTCTAACATGTGTCCCTTGCTAAGCTTGTATAGGATACGCTTGTAGGAATGTAACCCATATGCAAGAAGTACATAGAACCCCTGGTTCTCTTTTAGGACCTTCATATTAACTAGACTTATATAATGAGCAATGAAACCTTCTGTGTGTCACACTACCCATCTATCAATGTTTACCCCTTGCTAGACTTTGGTATATTAATAATGTTATGATTGAATACAATGGATAACTACTCTAGTCAACCACTGCCTTCCCTGTGGATTCGATACCCTGAATACTTCCGGGTGAAAGCTACAACGGTATCCGTGCGCTTGCGGATTTATCTGCGACGTAAGAAATACCAACAAGCTTTCTGGCGCCGTTGCCGGGGAACGGCAATGGTTGATGAGTGTTGTTAACCCATGTACTCAATTAATAGCATGATTAATTACCACTGCTCCGGCAGGGTTATCTTTGCTCTGTTTCTCTTTGATGTGGAACAGGGTAGTGTATGACTGGTCTTGATCTGCCAATGGACTTCATCGACAACCCAAGATTATCAGGGAATACGATCTTGCATCGGATCTTCCTAAATAATCTTATCGGCAGCAACTCCAGTTAATCCTACATCACCAATATCGACAAGTGCTACTGCCGAAAGAACGATTTGTGAGTTCTCGATTCACTCTGGTTCGCAAACCGGCACAGAGCTGAACATGAGAGACACCGCGTTCAATCTTAGGCTAGCATCTGCCAAATTGGTACACGCCATCCCATTACATGGGAAGACCGACGCGAACGGACCTAAGGCCAAGGCTCAACACCAAGGCCTACATCATCCCGTCTGAAGAAGACAAACTGGTATGGCTAAAACAAACCATCTCCAAATGCCGCATAAAGTTAAAACTTATGATGGAGACGTCTTCACTCGACGGACGTAAACTGACGAGTCCTCACCGACAGGTAAATCGGTATGTATCGCATATTTATTTCACATTGTATTTTTATTTGAATTCCCATCTCTGCATGTTTAAATTTCAATCCTTGCATGTTTGAATTCCAAATCAATTTTGTGCATTGAAATTTAAACTTGGAGTCTTTTATCTTGAAATCCCTTTGGATTCCCCGCTCATGCATACACATACATAATCTTAATAAGCCAGGACCACGTAGGATAGCCGAGCCAGCTGGGCTTGAGAGGTGCCAACAGGCCGTGGGCCGACCCCATGGGTCGCCCGACCTGTGGCTGCCTTTCCTGCGCCACATTCATTCAGATTCAAAACCGCTGCGAAGGTTCAACAGAATGGGCCCTGTACCAGAATCGCCCGACCCCATCCGTCGGCCGCCTAGCCCTGGCCCTTCTGGAGCTAAATTCAATTGCCATCAGTTCACGCCAGCGAATCCAGTGCAAACCTTGAAAGCTCAGCTGAAACAGAGCCGCGCTAGCGTCGGCCGACCCCAGGCCTCCTCTGTTCAAAGAAAGTCGGTGCCCTCCACCGTCAATTCTTGCCCCCAGCTAAGCTTCCAAGAGTCCTCGGCCTTTCTCCTATCCCTCCTTAGGATTTTCAAGTGATTGACTCTCAAGTTTATAAAAAAAATACAAATAAAAGCAAGAACATGTTCTAGGATAAGTTCCCCTCGGGTATTTTTGGTAGCTAACCATTTCAGGTTGTAACTGAAAAGACCTAATGGTGTATGATGCCTAAGAACATGGAGCTGCATCAACAGAAACAATGGTAAGTTCTGGTGATGGAACAACTTCAAAGGAGGCCTACACACTTGGTTTTTGGGTGTCCTGCGATACATAAAAATCCAAGTGTGGGGGGAGGTCGGTAAGTGTTACACGACAAGTTCCACTGGTACAAAATTCATCTTGGTTTTCAGGTGATGCTAGTTCTTGCATTTCTTGCTTAACAAATCTAACAAAAATAAAATAAAATAAAAAGAAAGATAAAGCCGGCGAGGCTCAATGGGATTAAGACAACTGGGTGTATATGCCATTGTGGCGTTGCACCTCGGTAGTCCCCATATGGCTCCTGGCTCCGCCTTGCCTTGCATCTTGGTTCTTGTGTTTGCTTTCATGAGAAAAGACGTCCGCTCGTGTTTTGCTGCTTTGCCAACTACTTGTTGGGGAAATCCCAACATTTAGTATGCACTTGCAATCCACTTGCGACCGCGTCACCATCAAGAGCCAAGGAAATACCGTGATGAAAATTATAAACTAATCATTCACCGCCAACGGTAAGTATGTAAAGGTAAGTATCATGTCATGCTTTTGACTTTAAACAAAGCCCTTCCAGGAGGTAACCCGAAGTTCACCATTATTACACTCATGTTCATCTCCATGAGAAAATAGCTTGATCATGTTCTCATGCCTCTTTTATCTATGCTCGTGTACTCTGGTTTGAATGTATGTTCGAACTGCATTCATAGACCTTTTAAATTAAGCATGGTGCTTAGGTTAAAATGGTCTTCTTTAATCAAATGAGGCATGGTGTCGAGTTTTATTAATGAACCTTGGAGTAAATGCATGTATAGATATTGGTTGTATGTATGGACTAACCCCTACAGGAAAGATTTCAAATTCGAGCGGGTAAGTCGTCAAGCTTTATTCGAATTGGAGACAAACCAAGGTATTGGATGCGCTGCAACACATTGTGCACAAACTACGAGGAGGCACATAACCTTTCGATAGTTCACTGTGAGTATATTGCAAAACCCGCTTCGATCATGATGATGCGATTTTTGAGTTATGCTTAAAGGAAAATGGTGAAAATAAAATTTGAAAAGAAAAGAGGAACATTTGAAAAATAAATATAAAAAAAAGAATTGGCAAACTGGGTCTACACTTGACATGTGAAGGACCAATCTTGTTTTTGAGCGTGGATGTGAACAACTAACCCAATGGCGACAATGATTTATTCTTTATAGTCCTTCGGGTATTCGTTGTTCGCTAACTTTATGCAGGGGTGAAGTAATGACTAAAGGATGGCGAGCATAACTTCAACATTCAACATCTTTAGTCACATGGAAGAAATTTGCACAATGAAGCAAGATGAACAATGGACAAATCTTTTGCACTCTTAAGCTCAAACCTTGCATTCGCTTGCAAGACTAGAGTTTGGGGGAATTCATCAGGGAAGTATCCAAAATACTCTGTGCACTTATTTTCCTTTGATCTCCTGCTTAGTTACCATGAAAGATTTGTTTACCATGATAAAAAAATCCATAAAATTTGCATAATATAAAAACCCCAAAAATATTTGAATTCCAATAAAGGCTCATGGTCCTTAAAACCATGGAGCCATTGTTTTGTTTCCACCGTGTGAGAATAAATGCAGGAAAAAGCTCAAGTGTGGGGGTCTCTCGACCATTCTGACGCACATATGATCGAGACCACCCACAGACAGGATGTACAACATCGCACAGGTCTGTTCAAGAAAGATCAAGACGACCGAGGCCCAGGAGGTGTCGGCCGATCCCCCAGGTCTGCCGACGGGCCTCTGGTACCTCTCGCCCACATTTTCGCCCAGAGCGATGGTTTGCACATCCTATCCTTCATCCTCTTTGATTCATGAGTTTAAAATAATCTTGAGATGATCACTAAAATTAAACTCAATGAATTCTGGTGCTCTTTTGATAGGCATGAGTCTCCTTGATTGGCTTGCATATTCTTTATTCCTTGCACATACACCTGTTGCTTGTGAACATATCTCTTTAGGAAAGCATGTTTATCTAAGTGGTTGATTAATGAGATATGGTATGATGAAAGAAATCTTGCTCTTTCTGTACAAAGTACTTGGGAGGTTTTTATTGCAAAAGTTTAAAATCAATAGCCTTGCAAAGCTCCTCAATGATATTCCATTCCTACCAAAGCCATATGTTGCTCACATTGAAAACCTTATACATATGCTGCTTGTTATTGCATTGAGCTTTGTCAAATTGTTGTGACCCTTGTAAGATGCTCTTCATGCTTTCTTGATCAAGATCATGTACACTCCACATACATCTGCTAAACTTCTACACTTGAAGTTAGCAGTACCCATCCAGCCACCAAATAAATGCTCCATATGTGTTATGAATCTCTCTCCAAATATTCTTTAGAAACATGGGCTATAGAAAAATATTTTGGACACATAAAGGTCCAAGAAAAAGAAAGAAAGAAATATATACATGCCCATACAAAGCATTGAGCATGAAAAAGAAAAAAAAAGAGAGAAAGAATAAGATAGCCATGTTTTCAAATTAAAAAGAAGAGAGATCATACAAAAAGGAGCTATTTCCATATACATTTTTCATTGTTCCACACACATGCACATCTTGATCAGATTGTATGAATAGTTCTCTTCTTGGATCCACACTTTGACTTTGCAATATATGTGATGCAAGTATGCCTTATCTTGACTCCTACTTTGAGATCCACATAAGCCTTTTTAGAAGTAGGGTAAAAGAAGGAAAAAGAAATGCTTTGGTGAGGAACCATACACATTGGGAGATTTGAGAGAATCATTTGAGGAGCTAGGTAAGGTTATGTTTTTGAAAATCTATCGAAAACCCAAGTTACTTAACAGAAGAGTTGAGATGACTTGAATCAAGGCCGTTCCGCTCCTCAACCACCCAAGATTACATAATAGACACTTCAAAATTCACAAGTGCAGGTATGTCTTGGAATAACTTATATGCTTGCATCATATCAATTGAAGCCATGTTTTCCACCTTAGTCTTAAAAGCTTCACTCGAGGACGAGTAAAGGCTAAGTGTGGGGGAGCTTGTTGACGGTCCTTAAGTACCATCTTTTACCATCAATTCCTGTAGAAAACATATAAAATACAAACACCAAACATAGTTATAGGGTTTAATACTAATGAATTCCACGAGTGTTGGTGTTTTGAACTATCTTGCAGGAAATGCCTGGAATAACATTATGGGCTTGAGATATGATCCAAATATATCATTATCATAAAGTATCTCAAATGGCCATTTGGAATACACCGTTGCGAAGAGCTCGTCGAGACGATCAAAATAGATATAATATTCATATATTTTGGAGCTCGGTACAAAAAGATGCGAAAAGACCAATTTATTATGCAGCGCTGACGTCATTGCTGACGTCAGCGCACCCTGGCGAGGCGACCCAGCGCGGGCCACTCCAGCTCCGCCGCGTGGCACCGCAGCACCTGCGCGCGCGCGCCCGCGTGCGGGAGCGGAGGCCGGCTGCGCAGGGACACATGGCGGGCAGCCAGTGGCTGCCGCCTTCGACGCTGGGCGGACGCCCGCGCGCGCGGGAGACGCGGTCCGCGTCTGGACAGATGGCGCGCGCGGGACGCGGTTTTAGCCGGTTCTCCTCCGGTTCACGGACCTAGGGTCCGGTTCTTCACCGGTTTTGCTCCCCACCGCCTCCAGGAGAGCGTGCGCGAGTCCTCAGGGCCGTGACCGACGTAGAAGAGTCGGTTCTGGGCCAGGTGGAGGAAGGAGAGGGATTGAGGGAAGAATATTCCCTAGGATCAAAGGAAGGATCTCCACTCTCCCAAGGCAACTCCACACTATAAATATAGACCCTCTCCTCACTCTCAACACACACCAAGAAGGAAGAGCTCTCTTTGCCACACATTCTAGTCTTAGTTAGTAGTGAAGTAGTCTTAGGAGTTGAGCTTCTACGGGTTTCCGACGGAGTCTTGGTAAGCCTAGAGCTCAGTTATCTTTATATCCTTTGCTTATTTGTAAGACTTAGAGCTATTAATGGAATTGCTATCTTGCTTATGTTACTTGACTTATAGTCTTGTGTGTTCATCATATAAGATGTATGTCTTACACCTTAGTATAGATGATGCATGTTATGGCAATGGCCCAATGCACCGCAAGGTTGCTCTGTTTATCTGGACAATAAATAGAGTAGTTATTTCATATTACAAACGTGGTGTTTGGGGTATGAAATACCATTGGGGATACCCTTCCCTACGTAGTAAGAGGTAGGCGGCAGGTGGTGACAGCCCTGTCCGTCCCTTGTAATCCTCGGCGTTCGGGTCTGGGCGTTTGCAGGCCTTAGTGATAAACATTGTGACAGTACCCTTGGATGAGGGGATCCCACGACTCCTCGATTTGCCCTCTAACATGTGTCCCTTGCTAAGCTTGTATAGGATACGCTTGTAGGAATGTAACCCATATGCAAGAAGTACATAGAACCCCTGGTTCTCTTTTAGGACCTTCATATTAACTAGACTTATATAATGAGCAATGAAACCTTCTGTGTGTCACACTACCCATCTATCAATGTTTACCCCTTGCTAGATTTTGGTATATTAATAATGTTATGATTGAATACAATGGATAACTACTCTAGTCAACCACTGCCTTCCTGTGGATTCGATACCTGAATACTTCCGGGTGAAAGCTACAACGGTATCCGTGCGCTTGCGGATTTATCTGCGACGTAAGAAATACCAACAGTAATCCTACTAGGACTCCTACCTGTTAGCCGACTAGTAACCCGGCCCCTGGACTATATAAAGGAGGGCCGGGGTACCTAGATGGGCATCAGAAATAACATCAAGCGCAGGGCGCAATATACAATACTCCAAACAGGACGTAGGGTACGCTGCCTTGGCGGCCCGAACTTGTCTAAATCGTGTCTTGTGTCCCACGTTTACCTTCGAGTTCCAGGTCCGGTGATCCCCCACCGCACCAATCACTACCTTGGGTACCCCCCCCCATCGTAGGCTAACCGGTATAAAAAACCGACACCAACCGAATACAACAACTAAGTCAACACAGACAACCAAATCACCACAGTCGTACCAAATTCCACAGAACCAGAAGTGGAAGCAACATCTAAAGATGAACCTATCAACGAAGATATCACCACGACCCAAGAAAAGTTGCACAGAGTGGAGGAATGATTGCGTCAGTGAAGCCTGGAGAAGCAAAGGGAAATTGAAGCTGCTTAAAGAGAGTTGCAACAAGAAATGGACCAAGTAGAGGAAAAACAACGTCAAGAGCTAACACAGACACAACAAGAGAGAGCAGAGCTGAGGCAAGCAAAGCTAAGGAGAATCAATATGACAAATGGAAGGAATTCCCTTCATCGTCAATAGCTCCAAAGAGAGCTAGAAAGAGCCAAAAAACATGTCGAACAACTCCAAGCCGAGCTGAACGAAGCTCATACCTTCAACCCTCCAAACACAAGCCATGTTCCACTTTCTGGCTCTGGCCAACAAACATTGCACACCAGATTAGTAGATTGTGCATGCCCTTTATCAGAAACTCTTCAACTAGCAAAGTGGTCACCTTCCTACAAACCAATCGCTTTACCAAGATATAACGGCTTCACAGACCCCATGCAATTCCTAATGAGCTACGAAGCTGCCATAGCTTCCGTAGGTGGGGATGATGTAGTCCTTTGCAAAGTCATTCATCATCATATGTGATGGCATAGCTATGAGCTGGTACACGAAGCTGCCTGGCATATCCATCAACAACTGACAAGAGTTGAAGAGGGAAGTAGTAAAAAATTTCAGCATTATGGGAGATCAAGCATTATCGTATACAGAAATGAAAGTACATCAACAACCAAAAGAATCCCTAGAAGAGTACTTTCGAAGATTCGTAACACTAAGATCCTGTTGGAGATCAAAATTGGCACAAGGCTGGTTTGACAGCAAAAACCAGTGGAACCAGATTTGAAACCGTGGAACTGGTTTGCTCCTCTACAGCCGGTTTGGCAACAGAATCCCGTGGAACCGAATTTGGAAACCAGTGGCACCGGTTGTCCCCGAGTCCTAGTAGGTTTGGATTCTTTTATAGATTCTGACTTGTAATAGGGCTTTCCTTGCGGGGCAAGACCTCCCCACCCTATAAATGTAAAGGAATGTGGTCGATTAAGGATCTATCAAATCGATCAAATACAAATACCTTTACTTTTTCATCCTCTTCAAACCCTAACTTTCTAACCTCCATTGCTGTTCATACTTCGTCTCTACAACGTTGACGGCATTCTGAGTGGCTTGCCGACCTTAAAGCAACCCTAGGCGCGCCAGCCCTGACGGGGTCCTTCTTGGGTCGGGGTTCGTAGGTCTTCGCAGCAAACCCTAGAAATCCGGTGGCACCGGATTCCAAAACCGGTGGAACTGGTGTTGCGAGGGGGTGCTTTTGGTGATCAATTTGTTGCGGATCCGTGGAAGCTACTGCAATTCTCGGTATGTTGACCAGAAAAAGCGTCAACGTATTTTTGGTGACTCTGCTGGGGAATTTGGAGATCTTGGTTTCAATAACTGATCTATCAAACCCTAGCCAGATGGGCTCCATCACAGATCTTGACAAGGATAACATCATTGCACCCTCCATGGAGGAACTCAGCGAGGAAGAGCGTCAGAAGCTTGAAGCAGGCAGCAGCCCAAGATCAAGAACCAATTCATGATGGGGTTGAGGAAGGATCGCCACGGCAAGGTGACAAGAACTCATGAATTCATGATGTCGGCGTTCACGTTGAAAGATAAGAAGGTGGAAGAGATACCTCTAGTAACCGCAACCCCCCTGAATCTTCTTCTAATCCAATTAATAAGATTAGTTCTGCACTTTTACATACCGATGAGTTGGTAGGCACTCTTATGGATAGGATGGATAGATTCGAAAAGGATAGAGTGATAGATGATTCTTATTGCTCATAATACAATACCAACCACACAACATGAGAATATGCATGCTAATTTGTTGGCTACACCAGGGCAAATCCCTGAAAATCCACTGTATGGCATGCCGACTAATTTTTATTCAGGACCAATACCACAGCCAGCACATGTTTCGCCAGCCACGGCGAAACCGGTGGAACTGGTACCACCAGTTCTGTTGTGCCCTTTGTACAACAGTTAGCACCGCTTGCTACGGTTCCTCTTTCGGTAGTGCCTAACCGATATAAAGAGGTGCCCAATCATACTGCTTATTTTACTGCACGTGCATACACATCACCTCCCATACCAAATCAAAATATTAATGCTAGTGGGATTCCTAATGATGTGTATGATTAATATTTGCGGCAAAGTCCTAATCGCATGCCTCATGTTGTTCAAGTTCAAAATACAGTCACAATGCAACTAGCATTAGCTTGTCCAAATCTACATGCAGAATTTTTAAAATTAAAGGACGAGTTAGCTAGCATGATGCAAGATAAGCTTGGTATTGATATGGGTAATTCTAGGCTATATTAAAAACCATATTCTGCTGATTTTGATACCATTGCTTATCCTAATAATTGGCGTGTTCCTGATTTTGTGAAATTTAATGGTGATGATAATAAGACTACTTGGGAACACATTGGCCAATATCTTGCTCAAGTAGAGAAGCTAGTTCTAGTGCTACTTTGAAAGTTGGCTTGTTTTTAGTATCTTTAACTGGAACTACTTTCTCTAGGTTTTCTTTATTAACTCCTGACCCCATTAATTCATGGAATCAATTAGAACAAAACTTTCATGACCATTTTTATAGTGGGAGTACTCAATTAAAATTGACAGATTTGACATCAGTTAAGCAACAAAGAGATGTATATGTTTTTGATTAGTTTAAACGATCAAAGAAACTAGAAACTATTGCTTTAATTTGTCGCTTTCTAAAAGGGATCTTGCTGATATTGCTTTTTAATGGTTTGAGATCCTTTATTAAGGAGAAAATAGAAGGCTTTGATCATCTTTCGGTTAATCAAGTGCAGGTAATAGATGTAGCTGCTCAAAACCAAATAGAAAGTGCTAAGGATACATATAAAACTCAGCGTTCTAATGTTCATGTTGTTAATTATGATTCTATTAGTTCAGACGATAAGGAAAATGTGTTTGTTGCTGAACCTGTTTGGCCTTCTAAGAATAAATCATACACATGTCCATCTCTTAAGCCAATTTGTAAGAATCAGCAAGAAGTGCGATTTAGTTTTGATGTTTCCATGTGCGATTGTATTTTTGATGAATTATTAAAGAATGAAAACATTAAAATGACTCATACTATTCCTTCACCTTAAGAGCTTAAAAGGTGTGCATATTGCAAGTTACATAATTCTTTTTCGCATGCCACTAATGATTGCAATGTTTTCCGTCGACAGGTGCAATCGGCCTTCAATGAAGGATGTTTAATCCCACATGAGATGTAGGTTGAAAAGACACTTCCCCCTATCAATACTCTTGAGATGTAAACACCTAAGGTTCTAGTTTGACCGCATCAAGTCGAATCAACCAAAGGGAAGAATGTCATTGTGGTTGATGAAAAACATGAAAATTTGAAAGGGAAAGCAATAATTAGCGAAGTGGTGTGTGAGAGGAGTCCTAATGGCAGAGAAACTTTTAATATCACTGCAAGGACCTCAGATTTCGGGGGGCAAGGATCCTCGAAGAAACTATTTGAGCCTGCTGTCCAGGACAAACAGGTTCCTCCGGTTTCAGAAACCGGTACCACCGGTTTTGGTCATGGTCGCCCAAAGATGTTAAAACCGAAGCGACCTGAGATTGGAACCTGGAAAGTGAATATGGCCAAAGATCAGGGGAAAGATGCAAAGCAGAAACTGGCCTTTGACCAGTTATTCTCCAAATATATGAACCAAACGCAAATTGATGATGGCTGGCCGGTAAAAAACAGGGCAAAATCACCTATGCGCCAAGAGAAGCAGGCTTCACCTCCAAAGGCAAATACCAGGTAAAAAAGTGATTTTGTTACGCTGCATCCTCCATGAATTCATATCAAGCCATGCCGTGGATTCCGCCGACATATGACTCCCATATTCGGCATGGGAATTCAATGGGATGTATATGCCGTATTTTCCTATGCCATATCCTCCTTTTCATCCAGGATGGGGTAATACCAGGGGGCCAATTCAGGAGAGATTGGTGGATAACCATTCGGTGCCTCGTCAATCAGGTTGGGACCAACCACCCAAAACCGGTGGCACTAGATTTCAAAACCGGTGGAACTGATTTCCGCAGAAAAAGCAGTCTTCTCCTCCCAAGCCGATTTATCGCCCTAAGAAGCTGGAGGAAGGTGTTCAGAAGATGGATATCGATCAGGAGAGGATATTGGTGCTGATGTTATACAAATTGGCGACATCAAGGTGATTCCAGAGGACGATGGCTATAGAGCAATTGTTATTCGCAATGAGGTCAAGGCATCAGTCCAGGAGAATGTTGCTGCAGATCTTGGTGAGGCTAGTTGTTGTCACCAGATTTTGATTCGGCTAGTGGAGTTAAATACGGATTTTTAATGAAGATGATGATGGCAGATAAAGAGTGAAGCTGATCCGATTTAGAGGTCAAAGCCAACATCAATTCTGATCGATGTGATGAAACCGATTCTGAATACAGGATCCATTTCCTGATCGGACTAATCTTATTGAAGGTGTCCTGATCGGGCATGGTGATATGAGGCCGGAGCAGATACGACTACGATGGAGATATGCGTCGGGAAGCTTCTACAAGGCCTAATTCGTGACAATTGTAACTATTTTGGTAGTTTAAGTTTAGATTTGCTTTAAATAAATGAGAGATATCGTCATATCCGATGATGATTAGTGAGAATTCCAGGGTATAAATATAAACCATGTGCCGTTGTAATCGATGTTCGCACAACCATCAATACAAACCAACTTTCGGCCTCGCACCAAACAACCCTTCTCGTCGAGTTCTTCAGCAAGCAGGGCTACATCATCTTGATCTCCGGTTTGTCTGTAAGCACGACATCTATCAAATTATTTTAGGCTTTAGATTGAGGTGTATCGCCCTTCTTCGTCTATTTAATTCACCAATTTATTGAGCTGTTCTAAGCTTTAGATTGAAGCGGATCGCTCTTCTTTGGTTAGATCACTCAAGTCTATCATAGCTCTTATTTTATCTCATCGGCTTACATCTGTTTACAAGATCTATTTGCTTTGTTCTTTATTTGCTTATCATATATCTCACAATAGATCCGATTGGTTTTCTTGTTTATAAAGCTGATTAGATTTAACTACTGGGTTACAAATAAATTGAATTTAAACAAGCTCTTCAATACATATAGATCTATTGGTGCGAATAGGCTAAATCGGTGCCCTGCTAGTAACGCTGTCTCGGTTAGGTCCGATCCGATTACTGGTGACATTGATCTTAGTTCATTCAAGCCTCTAGAAATATGTGTAATAAGGAGCATGACTAAAGTGAAGGGGCTCATAGCATAGTGGCAAAGGCCGCTGGCTGGAGTGCTCCCACCCAGGGTTCAAATCCTGGCTGCCGCACCTACACACTTCAGGGGTTTCCATTGGGTATTTCTCTCAAAAAAGGAGCATGACTAAATCCGATTTGTTACCAAATTGGCTCTTATAGTCAATGTCTTATTTTATTACATGTTACATCATCACGATTCGGACTCAAGGCTGATGGTTCATGCTTGCATCGGACTCCTTTTTATGCTGATCCGATTGTGGGAACGAATTGGGGCTTTGGCTGATGAGTTCCACTGAAATTACTGATTAAACTTTACCTTGTCAATTTCAGGTCAAATTGACTGGCACACCACAAACCTCAAAATTTTGGACCTGCACAGAAGTTCAAGCAAATCTTCCAGGCCACAGTGTTGCTTCCAGAAAGTCAGCACCCGATTTTTTGGCATCAACACATTTTGGGACGCCTAGTGGGACCAAGAACAAGTTTCTGGGATGGCACCTCCTGGAGACAAGGCTAACGTCAATCCAATCACGATGGATGACCTCAATGAGGATCAAAAGAAATTAGTGGAGGCACAACTTGAAGAATTCAAGAATCTGTGCTTGGACTCATTTAGCAGAACGCGCAATATTGTAATCAAGAAAAATCAATTCCCAGTGCCAAGAGAAGCTTTTGACAGAACTATAGCCGCTGAGCGAGATTTCTTTCAAGAATATGTCGATGCTAGAATGTGTCATGCTATGATCAACCAATCAAGTATATTGGTAGACACGGTGGTTGGGTTGATCGTCAAGATACTGGATGGGGTCGTGCTGAAAGATGTTCAGAAAGGGCTTGCTTATTTTGATACAAGTGCTCCTGCAGTAAAAGTGATTAAAAAGAAGATTGTGCAGATTGCTTCATCAACTTCACCTTAATCACATCCTAAGTTGTATGAAATTCCCATTGACAAGAAGGTCAAAGCCAAGGTTGGGGAAAAAGAAGTAGAAGATCAGTAAGCGTTCGGTCCATCACAAATGATTGATCAATATGGCAATCGAATTCATGTTGCTAATGGAAAATGGTTTATCCCTCGTTATTCAACATTGAGATGCCGCCAAAGCAGAAAATAAGTGATTACCACGAGCAATCAGGCGGATTTGCAGAACCATAGATCATGATGTCGCCAACTTACGCGCAGCGCAATTAGGGGAGTTATAGTCAGAAAGATTGGGCAGATAAAATTGTCGATGTGATGAAGAATCAATTTGGTTTAAACCCTAAGGAGCAGTCTTATCTGCATTGGAAGCCTTATCCCGATTGGTTTGACACTTTACCGCTGCCACTCCGATACGGGATTCCCGACTTTCATAAATTTTCGACTTTCATAAATTTTCTGGACAAGGAGATGTTACTACCATTGAGCACATTAGTCGATATACAATTCAATGTGGTGAAGTAGCATCGATTGATCCTTTGAAAGTCAAGTTCTTTCCATTGTCTCTAAATGAAGTAAAAAAACTATAATGTCAAATTTGTTGCGACGATAAAACTCGTGGCAAAACTCCCAAAACTCGCAAAGGGAAGAGTTCGGATGGCGACATTAATACTCCTTCCACGCAAAGCCAGAAACACAAATTGGGCCATCACGCATGCCCAGTGGAATAAGTTCAAGAACATCACCCTCGCCAGGGATCTGATATACACAAATTTACAAGTTCAAACGATTTGCCCACTTAACAAAGTTCTAGATATATTTACATTCTAGAAGGCCTCTACACCTGCGGGTTCACGCCAGGTGCACCTTGACTACTTTCCCCATGCGATGAAGAGGATCCGGTAGCTGTCTCTGCAGCGGCCTCTTTAGCAGTAGCTTCAGCTTCGGCCTTCCTCTTCTTATGTAGATCCTTCGCCTGTGATAGCATAAGCTGTCAAACAAAAGGACATGAAACTAAGAATAAAAACTCAAAATATCAATGAAGGTAACAAAAGAATTACCTTCGCTAATCGATCAAAAGCAGCCTTTTGAGCAGCTTCACGTCCAGTCGCAACCCAGAACTGCTTGCATAAGAGGGCCTTAGCAGTGAGAATGGCTTCGTCAAACACAACCTTGTCGCTGGGGTCTTTGGCCTCAGGAAATTTATACCTTCTCTTAAGCAGATCCTTGTGATGTTTGCAACCCTGGTCTACAAGAATCTTGAAAAGGTTGCACGAGCAGACCGAGGCAGCATAATTGCCAATAGACTGAAGAAGACCAGTAAGTGATTCAAACTCAGAAGCAATCCAATCAAATAGCTTCGCAAGGCCATATTTTTTGTCAAGAAAAGGAAGAGGCTCAGTTCCATATTGAAGTAGTGCGTCTTTATAGGCTCGAAACAACTTGAGGCCGCGCTCCCAAGCAACGTTGATAACGTCTTCATGCTCTTTGCGAAGGGAGACGAGCGATGAGCGAACGGAGCCATTCTCTTGGTCAACTGTATCACTATGCGAGCGAAAGTTCTCAACATAACGAGTGAGTTTCACCTTCTCCGCACCAAGAGTATCGACCTCACTCTTCAAAGTAGCAATAACACTCAAGTCATCGACAATTTTTTGGCAAAGGTTAGCAATAACGCCATCTCCGTTGGGCTTCCAAAAGGGCAACCTTATCCTTTTAAGACTGATTCTCACTGATGATGGACTCTTGGTCTTGACGATATCGAGCTTTTTCTTCTTCAAGACTTTGCTTCAACAAGTCAATATTGCTTTGAATACTCAAAAGCTCTGCATTCTACTTCCTAACCCTCTCTAATTCTTGACGTTCAGCGGCAACGGAGCCCAGGTTGGAGGGAAGGCGGGACTGCAGCTCACTCATAGCAATAACAGACTACACCAAAAAGAAACAATTAAACTGCGAACGTAGCAAGACAAAACATGCAAAGACAAAGCATGCATGAATATAGATAATGCGAAGGCAACAAAACAAACCTGCAGACTTGAAGCTAGTATACTGGATCCTAAGGTTTCAACATCATAGGATCTAACAAGCTCCTCGTATTCTGCAAAGGGAAAAAGACTAAGTATAATGAACAAAGCAAAAATCAAGCCATCACACAAAAAGTTGTTACCTTCGCAAACAAAGTCAGGACGGCCACCAATCGAGTGAAAATGCGAAGACTCAACCCCAGGCACCCTAGTCTGCCAAACGCCCTCGTCACACGAATCACAAGCTTTTTTGGCATCATCCCCAACCGCTCAGACGCTCCCATCACTGGAGCTACAGGAGGTGGAGGAGGAGGTACTACTAGAGCTACCTTCGGTAGAAGAAGGGACATGCACCCATACAGTGATAGTCACATCAGGTGGAGGACTAACGACCCTTTCAATAGGAACCGAAGAGTCAGCTTCGATTGCACCCTTCCCTGTATCTCTGGCCTCGCCACTAACAGCTCCGGCCATGAGCCAAAACCTCCAAATGTTCTTGCACTCTAGGAGGTGAAGCTGCAGCACACATCGAAATGTTGACAACCAAATTAGTAGAAGGGGCTTCGGGCATCAGCTCATCACGAGCTGGGATTTCCTCTTCCTCAAACTAGCTCAAATTGATGTCATCATCGAAGGGATCCTCAATGCGTTCACCACCATGTGTTCCAGGGACACCTTCACAAGTAATATTAATATCAATAACAGGATTCCTCCACATATACCTTCATAACAAATGAAGACTACAGCCTAGCAAAGAATTCCCATAGAGCTCCAGCTCACCACCGAATGTAGCTTCAGAATCATCAGTACTAGAAGCCGAAGGCGCCGTAGCAGGAGTCGCCAACGTCAAGGTAGCCAAAACAACTGGAGGCACCGAAGCACGGGCTGCCGAGGGCAAGGTAGCCGAAACATTCGGAGGAACTATAGCAGGGGCTGCCAAAGGCGCACGAGGAGGCCGAGGAGGTCGGGCAAGGTAGCCGAAACATTCGGAGGAACTATAGCAGGGGCTGCCAAAGGCGCACGAGGAGGCCGAGGAGGTCGGGCAGTGGATGGAGCAGGAGCGGTAACGGACAAAGGAACGGCTATGATAGCCTATTCCTGGTGGCACTTCTTCTGGGTAGCCTCTAGAGAGCTGGTACTGCTTCGCTTAGTAGGGGTGGTCGAAGGCGTTACCTTCATGCTGGAGAGCTTCTTGCCTTCTCCGCGACTGCCACCCTGCCCGCGGCCTCCACCACGACCCCTTCCTCTTCCACGAAGCGCACGTGAAGGTGCCGCAGAACTGGCATCATCATCAGAAATCTTCTTCTTTCCCTTCTCCTTCCTCGTGGAGGCGGGAGCCTCATGGTCAGAGTAAGCTATCCCAAGTTCTTCAAAGACTTTGTTCAGCCTTTTCCCATTAACAAATTCCAAACAGCTTCAGTGTTCTTTCGTGTTATAAGGGCCCAAAATATCTTCGGCACCACTCCGAACCGAAGCAACAAATTTGCGCTCTGACATGCCTTCGGGAACCTTGACCCCCGAATTGGGGAAATGCAACCTTGGCATGACCACCAAAAGGTTTGTAAACAACCTTGAATGGTCCCAAATCAGCAGACAAGAAATTCACTTCGGCGGCAAGGCTTTCTTCCACAAGATCACGGCTGCAGCTTAACTGCAAAGCCGATTGGAAAGCTTGCCAGCACTTCTTAAAACCAACACTATCCACACTAAATTTAGGACAAGAGATAAAATTGAGGTGCTTGACCTTGCCGTGAAGAGGAAAGGTTAACGCCTCCGTTCCATCAACAGAAACAACCTCTTCTGAAGGCACCTTCACATATAACTAGTACTTCTGCCAATCCTTGCTCCATTTGTTTATTTGAGCGAAGGAAAGTTCCACCTTCATAAAAGCGGATCTGCGACGACGTCCAATAAAAGAAACACAGCCAAAGTCCATAGTAAACAACTCACTGTCAACCTCGACGGACTTACTTTGGTTGTGCCCCTCATATAGCCAAAGGAAAGCATCAACGATAATTGGTGAGTCGTTAGACTTGACAGCCTAGAAAAACTGAAGAAGATGGGTGATGGCATTAGGAGTCAAGTGATGTAGATGAAGACCATAAGGAGCAAGCATCTTAGCAATAACATTGTAAATCGGCATCCTCAACCCAGCAATGAAGAAATCATAAAACACCACAGCTTCATCTTCTTGAGGACTTGGGATAGTATCATCGCCAGGGCCATGGCCGTGACACTTGGGAAAGTAACCCTTGCTTTCAAAGAAGGTAATATCTTCTTTGCTTATCTTCGATTTACCAAAAATCAAAGTTTTAGGCCTCTTGGAGGGATCAACTAGATCTTTAGGATCTGCATCAACATTTTCCAAATTCTCTTCATCTCCACCATCAACGGAGTCTTCAGCCCCATCATCATGATCATCTCCTTCCTCAAGGATATCCTCAACAACAGGAGTCTTGTCCTCAATCTGCTTCGTGAGGCGTTCTGCCTGCACGTCAGAAAGTCCACCATGAGAAGGGGAAGTACCCTCAGTGGTCATTGTAAAAATTAATAAAACGGCTTCGATGACCTTCAACACGAAGCAAAAGTAATGATACGAATAAGCTAAAAACAAACATATGAAGATGATTCTATCATTACAACAAAGTTATGAGAAAACAAAAGTTTGGAACAATAAAAATACCTTTCGAACTGGCAAACGTGGAAACAGGAACCAAAGAGCTTCGCAGAGAGCAAAAATTGAAGACCGAATGAAGGCAAAAGCATCAACAACAAGCAACTCACTGTGAAAACAAGTAAAGGTAAAACAAACACCCCACCCTTCGGTCCTTTATATAGGGGGGTAAAAAATGTGACCATTACCGATCTCGAAAAACGAAATGGCACGCCCGCTTCAAAATAATTAAATAAAATAATAAAAAATCAAACAAATGGAAGCAAAGTAAGTCCGGAGCCAGTTCATGACTCGGTATTTTCTCCAACTGGAGGAGGCATATCTGGGTCAGGTGAAGGCAATCCTAAATTTCGAGGATCTCGGCCAATTGGAGAAAGCCCTCATCCACGAGGGGCTACTGTTGGGGGATTCGCCTGCCAAGAAACACTTATGTACGACTAACAGCCATCTCTGAGTACTTGCCTTTGCTATTTAGTATGCTAAGTCAATCGCCTTCGGCTGATGCCCTCGGATAATGGTTCAAGGCAGTGCGGATGCTGTCGCCTTCAGTGGACAAAGTAGCTCATCCAAGAGTTGCGAAGGCAGTTATCGGCTCTTGAGGATTGAATGTCTTGGGTGTTTCCTTCATCCTGACTTGTGGCAGGTTTATGCTAGAATGTTATCGGCTTCGTGTCGGGCGAGAGAAGCCGGTCTCACCCGAAGACACTTTGGGTGACGAAGGCACCTGATGCCTCTCTAGCCACGGTGAAGCCAAGAAGGGTGAGGTCAAGCATGGAGAATTTAGTCAAAACGTTCACACCATGAGATGTAAATGTACCACTATGCCCTTAAATTATCCAAGTTGTATATTCAAGGCGATATGATGCCTGTTTTTCAGGGGCATAAGTGGAATGTAAAGATGTCTCTTGACCTCGCTATAAAAGGGGAGCCCTCTCCAACGTGTAAAGGGCTGATTCCTGAGAATACTGTTGATGAGTAATATACTGTTGCTTGTCTCCTATTCTTAGTCTTAGCTATTGTCTGTGCTTATTGCCTTCGGATGTAACACAATAGAGTGAAGGCGAGTCACTTAAAAGTAGCTGGTACCCTTCAGCCCTTACCTAGACCGTCTTGAAAATGGGAAGACATAAGTGTGGATTTCATTGTTGGATTGCCTCAAACCACTCAGAAGCATGATTCCATATGGGTTGTTGTTGATAGGCTTACAAAGAGAGCACATTTTATTCTAGTCAAAATAACCTACTCAACGAAGAGGTATGCCGAGTTATACCTTGATCACATTCTTTGCCTATATGGAGTGCCCAAAACAATCATTTCTGATCGAGGTACTCAGTTTGTAGCACACTTTTGGGAGCAGTTAAAAGAATCTCTTTGCACCAAACTAATCTATACCTCGGCTTATCACCCACAGACAGATTGTGAAACAAATAGAGTAAAACAAATCCTTGAAGATATGCTACGAGCATGCGTCATCCACTATGATAAAAAATGGGACCCTCTATCAGAATTTTCATATAATAACAGCTACCAGGAAAGTCTCAAAATAACACCGTTTGAAGCCTTGTATGGTCCAAGGTGTCGAACTCCTTTGAGTTGGTCCCATGCTGGAGAGCGAAAAATATTTGGACCAGATTTGGTGATTGGGACTGAAGAAAAGGTTAGGGTCATACAAACAAACCTTAGAGCCGCTCAATCCAGACAGAAGAGCTATTTTCACAAAAGGAGGAAGCCATTGCCGCTTGAGGTTGGTGACAGTGTGTACTTACGAGTCTCACCGACCAAAGGTGTGCAAAGATTTGGAGTCAAAGGGAAACTAGCCCCTCGATACATTGGTCCCTATGAAATCACTGAAATTTGTGGACCCATGACCTATCGAGTGAAGGTTATCCATAATCTCTTTCATGTCTCTCAACTTAAGAAATGTGTTCGGCTATCCATAATCTCTTTCAAGTCTCTCAACTTAATAAATGTGTTCATGTTCCAACTTAGGTTATTGACCAAGAGGAATTATGGGTAGCACCTGATCTTTCTTATGTTGAGCATCCTATCAAAATTCTTGATCATAAAGAAAGGAAGACTAGGCGACAAGTGGTTAAAATGTGTAAAGTGCAATGGAGCCACCATACTTATGACGAGGCGACATGGGAAACTAAAAACTATCTCAATGAAAATATTCGTGGTTTTCTTCTCATACACCAAGGTACACACCTTTCCACACTAGTTTCAGATCACCCGAATCTCAGGATGAGATTCTTTTTAAGGGGGTAGGCTATGACACCCCAAGTGTCACTAGGGTAATTAGACACCAAATTAGAACTTAATGAATCAACTCATGGCATGCATAATGATTGTTGCATATGTTGTCTTTTGAGTGTATTTGTGTATATACATAAGCTTAGTCTAAGGTGCTGGTGATTTTGAAAATTCTCAACTTGACATGATCAGAGGTGCACATCAACACACTCAAATTTTATGTCTTGACAAATTACTTAAAAGACCATGTTCTAAAGTCGAAAACATACACATAAAATGACAATTTTTCTTTTTTTAAAAAATAAGCTTTAATCTTAATTATTGTGCTGCAAATTAAGGTTAATTTTTGTTTAACTTGTCATGACTAGAGTAACCTATCAAAACGTTCCTAAATTAGGGAGATGAAAGTTTGTTTGAGGGAGATAAACACATAAAATGATGAGTTTAAGTGTTAATTAACCCCTTAAGTGAGGTTATTGTATATTGGCAATTAAAATGAATTTTATATAAGAACTAAAAAACAGCAAATCTAAAAGTTGTAGAATTTTTCAAACACAACAAATTTTGTAAATTGTGTTCCTTGCAAAAATGGATGCTCGGTCTCGAAAAATCCAATCGATGTGGAGGAGTTTCTTGGTAGGCAAATCCCCCAATACTAGCCCCTCACGGACGAGGTCTTTCTCCAACAGGCCAAGATCCTCGAACATCAGGATTGCTTACGCCTATCCGAGAAACGCCTCCTCCAGTTGGAGAAAAAGCTGAGTCGTATTTCTTTCAGTTGTGATGCCCATGTTTAGCTTCATGTCTTTGTACTATATTGTTAGATTTGGCTTCATCGTTTTTTTATTATTTTTATTTGGTTAAAACCACCGCCGTTGGGGATTCCCGAGGAGCAACAGTCAAATCCAGTTGCCCCCCTATATAAAGGACAGAAAGGGGGGGTGTTAACCTTTTGAGAAAATTCTTTATTTGACACTGTGAAAGTTGTTAATTCCTTTCTTGGCCCTCAAAAACAAAATCTTTCCTATTTGACACCATGTCGCAGTTTGGTTCCCTATTTGACACTTCCGTCATATTTTGGCACTCACCTGCTCCATGCCGCTCGACCCCCATCGTGGAGCCGCCCCTGTGCTCCATCTTCGGTCAAGTTGAGCCCCAAAACGGAGTCTCGGTGAGCTCCCGGTCCTTCCCCAGCCATTTCCCCTCCGCTTCTCTGCTGCCCAAGGCCGGCCACCATCCTGCAGGAGAGCCTCACGAGCTCCAGGCTCGCTCCCTGTCCAGAGGTAGAAGAAGCCCTCTTTTGCGAGTAAACAGAACTCCAGGGGGTTATGGGGAAACTTTCGGGGACCTTTCTGTGAAATGTTTTCAGAATTAATGTTTAGATCGGCTGAAAACAAACAAATGCATATAAAATCACAGAAAAATGCTAAAAATACAAACTCAATTTTGTTAGCTTCCTTGTTTATAGATC
>CM014278.1:19293179-19315017 GCA_004135705.1 Alloteropsis semialata | reverse complement strand
AAACCAATGCCCAAAAATCACAGGCTTCATTTCTGTATTCAGCCTGAGACCGTAAAAGGTGTATTGCAGGCTAAAGACTTCTCAAATTGACAGTTATTAGGATCCAGAATAAGCATCAAGCACTATTACCTTGGAGTTAATAATTCCAACATAGTTGTAAGTTTACTTAAGATCCCATGGAATTGGAGCTCTATGTTGATCACAATTGGTTCTTTAACAGTATCAGACTTATGGAGTTCAGAACATATAAACATCGAAAATGGAACTTTAAATTAGCATTACTTATATACTAATTACTATAGATAAACCACTAGAATGCCAGGTTACTATTGAATGGATGCATAAGCATAACTCTTCTGTATGCAACTGTAAGCTCTTTGCAACCTTTTTGACTGAAAGGCTCTTTACAAACTTTGCATGCCAAATTTGGAAATCGCAGCTGGGGAGGGGCTATTGAGTGCACCAAATAGGTAAAGGATGAGCCATGCCACCATTAGTGGTAAGTTACCACTAATGGTGGCTTATGGGTAAGTTGTTCATTAGCAGACATACATGGAGGGTTTTCATTGGTCAGGAACTTCAACCTTTGTTACATGTCAGAGAATAATTGAAGGGATTGCAGAAGATCAGCATTCAATTTCATTAAGAATAAGTTTAAATATCTATGTTATTGTGATGTCCAAAACTAAGTAAGTGAGCAGTCTAGAAAGTTGTGATAATTAAGTATCTAGAAAAACTGAGTGTGTGAGATATCCTTGCTCTGAGCCATGCTGAAATTCCCAAAGAATTTATAATTTTCAAGCTGCGAAATACATTATGTGCTATAAATATTCCAATGAAGATATGCCAATGTTTCAAGCTGAGTATAGGTGTGTTGTAGCCAATGTTAAATTTTTCACCTTTAATCAGTAGCATTCCTTTTCAGAATACAGCGGAGAGTGGGCTTCACTCAATTTAGGAGGATTATTTTTGTAATACAGCTTGGATGAGAATTGCATGGCTAAACTATGATGAATAGACACATCATACGCACTGTTTTTGAAATTTGTAAGATATGCCACTGATGATTGGTGTTTTTTTTTATTTTATTTTGCTCACTTGCATGGTTTTGTGGTTGTCACCCTGTTGACTGGCTTTATATTCAGTAAAATTTGACAACATTATCCACTTTTCTCCTGCAATTGAACATGCATGGGGCAAAATCCTGTAGTGACCTATCTTGCTTTAAGCTTAATACATATTAGCTTGTTGTTTTCACAAGAAGTCAAATGCAAGTTTCTTGAAATATACTACAATTTGGTTTCTTGTTATGACCATTTTCTTCTTTTATGATCCTTTGTTAAGATGGTTATGATATCTTCGCTTGAACTTAGCTATCACTCTATGATCATGCTCCTCGAGATACTGACGTGCATCAGTATTTTCCGTTATGCAGGAAGCCAATAGTAGCATGTGAATGAGGAGGAGGGCATCACAAAGACGTATCTATCATTCCCTCTGAGCATTAGTTTATAGCCAACAACAGACTAGGCAATAAGAATCGGTTTTGGTTTCAGATGTAACAGTTTGATGTGTTTGTTAGTTAAACTGGATCACGTCAATCAGCTTTGGAGAGATGGCGTTCCTCAATTCCTCACCAATTTGTCACCAAGCAGAAATGATTTAGCTGCTGCCCTCCTTTTTTCTTGTTACAAGTTATATGGGATCAGGGATACCCGATCCGCCATTTGTTCTTGTTTGCATAAACTCTTGGCACTATCTGTAAGAAAAGGATGTCGAGTCATATGATTTCCCTTTGGCAATAATTTTTTTGTTAGTTCGATGAAGAACCATCATCCATACTGTTAATGATTTTGCTTTGCTTGTTGAGACCTCGTGCTGCTACTAATTTGTGCTGATTCGAGCTACGGCAATGGTGCGATCAACTTGACAGAGACACGGAGATGTGAAAATGAAAGGCATGGAGCAAGACAGAGATACAGAGATATGTGGGCCCTTTCCTCCATGCCGATTTTGTGACAGCACCACCTAGGCACCCACAACTCCCAGATGCAAACAGCAACAATGGCGCTGCAATTCCTGATGCATTCCATGGGGTTCCTGGCGATCTTGGCGTGCCTGACCTTGGCAACGCCAGCGGCAGTAGCAGCCACCGCCGTGCCGCGGCCGGACTGAGGTGAAACCGAGCGACACGGACGCGCTCACCATCTTCCGCTACGGCGCCGACGCGCACGGCATTCGGCATCCTGCCCGGCCAACTGGAGCGGCGGTGACGCATGCGCCGGCCGCTGGGGAAACATTCCATGGGAAAGCATTGAACAAAAAACACTACGAATTAAGCTCGGAGGTGTGGCACATCGCAAGTTTAGCGTGAACGGAACACGAGCGAAAGGTCAGTTCGTCGCGACGGGTTGTAGCAAGATCAAAGCATCAACCAAACACACAGGCATCTATATACGCACTTAAACCAATCGACAACCCGAGAGCTTGGTTAAACTTGTGACAATTTTGGGGGTAAAGAAGATGTCTATCTGTCGTCAACGTAGGCGGTTAGTGAAATGCTATTTGGAATCAGCTACCAAATAGGGAAAAAAATGCTCTCTTTGGACAGACAGCCTGATTTGATCATAAGATAAACGTACCCCGTGGAGCAATTGGAATTGGGGTCCTCAAAGCATGGCGAGACCATTCCTGAATTCTGACAGCAACACTTAGCTCACTATATGTTTCAGTTGACGATTAGAACAATAGAACAACTTCCATTTCTTTTGCAGTCTTGCTCCATGTCATGTATCCCAAAAGCCCAAATTGCACGGCGATCTCTGGATACCGAGGGCAGAAAGGAGAGTGGTCAATCTTGAAAAAAGGTGGACGGATCGGACTAGGATTCCTCGGGATATTTAACTATTTGCCATCCTTCCGGATGGCGCTCCTCCAAAAACCACTCTTCCAAATGAACCTACATATTTGCCATCGCGTTTCGTTGAAGCCTACATTTTTGTCACTTTCGCTGACGTGGCACGACACCTCCCCGATCCAGCGTGGATTGGCCACATGAAATGACCGCCATGCCCCAGCCTTCTCCACGTTAGTCATCACCTCTCCTCTCTCCTGCCGCTGACAAATGGGACCCACAACTCATACTCATCTTCGACCTCTTGCCATTCTTTTTTAGCCACCTCACAATCCCACGAGTCCAGGAGGCCGCCGATTGCACGGGCCGAGCTCGATGGCGATCTTTCTGGCGAGGCGGACGGCCAGAAGCCGTGCGGACCATCGCCGGCGTGGCCGGGCACCGACGAGGGGAAAGGGCCGGGCGACTTCTGCTCTTTCTGCACTCCTGAGCACCGCTGTTCAATGAAATAGACAAGCAAGTCCTCTGACAATTCACGGTCACCAGACTGCGAGCATGTCTCCATGCAATCCATGTTGTCTTTTTTCGATAGAGCAATGGATTGCTTCCATCTGCCAGCCTTCTTGTAGCGATCCTCCTCATCTCAAGCAATTCATGGTTCTCAAGCTGCTCAAGATTGAACGCAAAGTTGTTAAATTAAAAGAAAAAAAAAACAAGAACAATTGCACAGCTATCTGGTTCCTTTTTACCTTCTGGGCAAGACCTATCTCATGCATGTCAACTGATTCACCACGAGCGAGTTCTGCTCTTTCTGCGCTCCTGAGCACCGCGAGCCACGGGGCCGCGTGCCCTCAAGCCCGCACGTCGAGGCCGCATATGCCGCGTGCCCTGCAGGCCCACGCGCTCCGCGAGACAGGACCGGCGCCACCTTCATCGCCCCTGGTCAGAGCCAGGCCGGCCGCAGCCGCAGGTCACCGCGCCGCAAGCTGCAGGTAGCAGGGACGTGCGCCGCTGGCCAGAGCCTGGCCGCAGCCGCGGGCCTCCACGCCGCAAGCTGCAGGCCGCAGGGCCGCGTGCTGCTGGCCACGGCCTCCGCGCCCGCAAGCTGCACGGTCTTCGCGCCTGCAAGCAGGCCACGGTGCTTGTGCGGTGGCTAAAAAAAGAATGGCAAGAGGTGGAAGATGAGTATGAGTCATGGTCCCACTTGTCAGCGGCAGGAGAGAGGAGAGGTGATGGCTAACGTGGAGAAGGCAGGGGCATGTCGGTCATTTCATGTGGCCAATCCACGCTGGAACGGGGAGGTGTCGTGCCACGTCAGCGAAAGTAGCAAAAATGTAGGCTTCAACGAAACGCGATGGCAAATATGTAGGCTCATTTGGAAGAGTGGTTTTTGGAGAAGCGCCATCCGGAAGGATGGCAAATAGTTAAATATCCCGGATTCCTATAGCAATCCTTCTATTGACCACACGCATTAGGCTCTGTTTTGCGGCAAGTTTCCCAACTTTTCACTATTTATCCGTCACATCAAATGTTTATACACTAATTGTGAGTATTAAACATGCATTAATGACAAATCCCATTTTATAACCCCGGGTGACATTTTGAGAGGAATCTAATGAGCCTAATTAGACCAAGATTAGACAACGTCGTGCTACAGTAAACAATGATGGATTAATTAGGCTTAATAGATTTGTCTCGCGATTTCCCGTCCATTTATGTAATTAGTTTTATAATTAGATCATATTTAGTACTTCTAATTTTCGATTTACAATTGCTACAATAATTTTCGTAACTTTCTCACCGCAACCAAACAAGCCTCGGTCCGGTCAGGTATACATCACGCTTCTTTGGATTGCAGAAAAGTGTCTGACCGGCGACCGCTGGCCTAGACAGTACGGCATGGTTCAAAGAAAGAAGGAAATCAAAAAAAAAAAGTCAAGAACGGAGCGCAAAGGGTGGTGGGGACTCGAGTTGACCGAGGGAGATACCAGAGAGTCATGGTCATGGAACTTGGAACACGAGAAGGAAAAAAAAACGTCAAGCCCAATGCCGCCGCCACAGCAGCCTTCGCCGGGCGGGCCCACCTGCAGCCAGCCAGCGCGGGCCACGGTTTTGGGCCGTGCCCGTTGGTTCCGACGCCGCCACCACGACCCAGCAAAAAAACCAGCAGCGGCGACGGCGTGCGCCGTCCAAACCAGGCCGCGCCCGCGCGTCGCCATCATCCAACCGTCCGTTCGCGGACCACTGGTTTGGATTTTGGAAGCCCCCAAGAGCATATGCCTGCCGCCGCCGCCCGCGCCCGTCCACAAGCGCTCGAGATTTTTATTAGGGATGGCAATTGGCAATTCTACCCGCGGGCATGGGTACCCTCGGGTTTCGTACTTGATGGGCGGCGGTATGGGCATAGGTTCTCGTCCGCGGGTGAGGGTATGGGTATAAATTCTCGTCCGCGGGTAAGACACGGGCATGGAAACTTGCCCGCGGGCACCCATCGGGTTACCCACAATATAATAAATTTATTAAATATTCACATAACAAAGGTTAAAAAACATAAAATACAGTCAAAGACAAAAAAAATTCTCTAAGCATTTGCATTTTATTTAGTTTATGTTTGGATAGACAATAATTGATCCTTATGTTGTAATTTTTATTTGGCATACATGTGAAAGAGACTTGTGTATGTTTGTGTTAATTTTTTAATTGTATAGATAATTTAGTCATTGGTTATGAACTTTGAACCATTTTTGTTGCTTACATGGCGACGTGGCTATCAAAATATTACGATACATGTTAATATAAAATTGTTGATATATTTTTATTCTCACCGGGTACCCGATACCCGACCCGTACCCGGTGGGCGCGAGCATGGGCAAAGGATTTTACCCGCGGGCATGGTCGCGGGCGGGCAAAGCTTGGCGCGGGCATACTCGCGGGCGAGCAAATTACTTATCCGCAGTATACCCTACCCGTTGCCATCCTTTTTTTTTTATTTGCCTGCCACGATCCACAAGAGCAGAGCTCGCACTTGCCATTTGCCAATGTAACCAACCCGTGGCCGCCGGCGATGTGCCGAGGCGTGAGCAAGATACTTGGAACAAAATCGAGATAATTGGGGTGGAATCGGACGAGGGCAGCTTCCCCGCCGACGAGTTCTGATTCTATTTCTCAAGCATAAACATGATCCGGTTCTGTTACAACGTTCCTCTTTATCATCCCCTCTCCTTGGCCTTGGGCCCACATTACAGAGACATAAAGAAATTCACTTTCTAACTACGAAAACGTAAAGTTCTCCAGGACGCCGATGCTCTGCTAAAACGCCTACACCACTGTTGATGTCTTGGGCGCCTTGTCCATGACATTTGCCCCCCTGGAGATGAGGCTTGTCCCCAAGCCATAACTTCAGGAAACTTTTGTTGAAGCACATAGTAGTCTTCCCAGGTTGCAGAAGAAGCCGGTAATTTGGTCCACTTAATCAACACTTGAGGCATAGCTGTGTTACCTTTCTTCACCAGACGGCGATCAAGAATAGCTTCCGGTGAAATATTGTTGGCCACCAGATCGACCAACTTCAGAGTATCAGAATAAACTGGAACAGAGTTTGGTGTGTAAGGCTTAAGCTGAGACACATGGAAAACATTATGAACCTTGCTATCCACTGGTAACTTGAGTTTGTAGGCAGCACGACCAATTTTCTCCAAGATTTCGAAAGGACCAAAGAACTTGAAGGCCAATTTAGGATAAGGTGTATTCACCACTGAAGTTTGGGCATAAGGTTGTAACTTCAACAAAACGTGGTCCCCAACCTGAAACTCCCTGTCCACCCTTGATTTATCGGCTTGCAGTTTCATTCGGTTTTGAGCATTGGACAACTGGTTCTTGAGCAGTTTAGTGTAGGCCTCACGGTGTGTTATCAGATCTTCCACAGTAGGCTCCAAAACAGAATTGGAAGATGATATGGAGAGTATACCCAAATTCGGTTCATATCCATACAGTGCCTTGAATGGGGAGCAACCCAGAGCAGAATGTAGAGAAGAGTTGTACCATAATTCTGCCAATGCAAGCCAACTCTTCCACTGAACGGGTGATTGATACACAGAGCATCTCAAGTACATTTCCAAGCATTGGTTCACCCGTTCAGTTTGGCCGTCAGTTTGGGGGTGGTACGCAGTGCTATGTATGAGGGTTGTGCCCAACAGACCAGACAAATCCTTCCAAACTTGACTGAGAAAGATTCTATCTCGGTCAGACACCATTGTTTTGGGAACACCATGAAGTTTCACCACAGCATCAAGAAGAATCTTGGCAACTTGGAGTGCAGTGAAAGGATGCTTCAAGGGTAAGAAATGTGCATACTTGGTGAATCGATCCACTACCACCAAAATAGCATTGCAGCCACCAGATACAGGCAGGCCTTCAATAAAATCAAGGGAAATATCTTGCCAGGCTCCCAAAGGGATAGGTAATGGTTGAAGTAAGCCAGCTGGGTGAGTGTGCTCATGTTTGGCATGTTGGCAGATATCACATTGCTTCACAAAATTCTCTACATCTTGCTTCAAGCCTTTCCAGAAAAACAATTGTTTAATCTTGTAATAGGTAGGATGAATACCTGAATGTCCACCAATTGGGCTGGAGTGGAATGCTGCAATAAGTTTAGTTCGGAGAGCTGAATTATCACCAATCCAGATCAGATTGTGCTGTTTAATCAACCCATTCTCCAAGGAAAAGCCCCTGTCATCCGGAGATTTCAGAGCTAATGTCTGCAGAAGTTCTTGTGCCTTGACATCAGTGTAATAAGAATTTAAGACTTCTTGCATCCATGCAGGAGTAGCCTCTGAAACAGCCTGCACTGCCATGAGATGCCCAATTCTAGACAATGCATCCGCTGCCACATTCTCTTTACCTTGTCTGTACACAATTTTAAACTGCAGCCCCATAAGACGTGTCATAGCCTTTCTCTGAAGATCTGAGTGAAGATTTTGTTCAAACAAGTAAGCAAGGCTCTTATGATCAGTTTTGATTGTAAACTCTTGCCGTTGTAAGTATGGGCGCCATCTTTCAATAGCCATAATCAATGCCAAGAATTCTTTCTCATAAATGGATAAATGTTGATGAAAGGGTCCCAAGGCTTTACTCAAGAAGGCAATAGGTCTATCTAATTGCATGAGGACAGCACCAATTCCATTGCAACAGGCATCAGTTTCCACTACAAATGGTATGGTAAAATTGGGCAAAGCAAGAACTGGGGTCTGTGTCATAGCATGTTGCAGCGTGTGAAAAGCTTCCTGTGCAGTAGAGTCCCAGCAGAATTGCTTCTTCTTCAACAAATTGGTCAGTGGTTTAGCTAGTATACCATACCCCTTGACAAAACGCCTGTAATAGCCGGTAAGACCTAAGAAGCCCCTTAGTTCAGTGACTGATGCAGGTGTAGGCCATTTCAGCATCGCCTCAGTTTTAGAAGGATCAGTTGCAACACCCTGAGCAGAAATAATATGCCCCAAATAAGCTATCTCGGGTTGAGCAAAGGAGCACTTACTACTTTTCAAGTAGAATTGGTGGTTTCTCAGCTGGAGCAGAACTGCTCGGAGGTGTTCAATGTGGCTGTCGAGAGAAGGGCTGTAGATCAATATGTCATCTAGGAAAACCAGCACAAACTTGCGAAGAAAAGGTTGTAACACTTGATTCATGATACACTGGAATGTTGCTGGGGCATTGGTTAACCCAAAAGGCATAACCCTGAACTGAAAATGGCCATGGTGGGTCTTGAAAGCCGTTTTATACTCATCTGCTTCAGCCATTCTGATTTGGTGGTACCCAGTAGTCATGTCCAACTTTGTGAAATACTGTGTTCCAGCCAATTCCTCCAAAATCTCCTCAATCACAGGCAAGGGAAATCTGTTTTTAATAGTAAGATCATTTAACTTCCTATAGTCAATACAAAACCTCCAACTCCCATCCTTCTTTTGAACCAGTAAGACTGGTGATGCAAAGGGGCTTGTACTGTGAGTTATAAGACCAGCATTCAACAGTTCCTTGACTTGCCTTTCTATTTCATCCTTGTGCAGAGGAGAATATCTGTAAGGGCGAGCATTCACCGGTGTGGCATTAGGGGCTAATGGGATTGTATGATCAGAATCCCTTTTGGGTGGTAAACAGTTTGGTTTGGCAAACACATCCTGAAACTCTTGTATAACCTTTTGTACTTCTAGGCAAGATGGAGCAGGTACTGTATCTATCATATTGACCACAGCAAGAGCCCAAATGTCATTTCCTTGATGCCACTTAACAAGACTTTCAGCAGAGATACTAGACAGTGTAAGTGTTGGTGGTGTAACTCCTTGTAATTCTATTTGCTTGCCTTGATGCACAAAAGAAACAAGAAACTGATCCCAGTGGCAGATCATTGGACTGTGAGATTTCAGCCAGTCATAACCAAGAATTGCATCATATGCACCCAACTCTAGAACCTGCATGTCTGCAGTCAAAGTGTGCCCCTGACACCACCATTCCAACTGATGCACCTTGTGATTAGAAATCAGCACCTGCCCATTGGCCACTTTAACTTTCTTTGGAGTTGTGCTGACAGCAGAGAGACCTGCTGTTTGTAAGAAGGCTGAGCTAATGAAACTATGTGAACTGCCACTGTCAAGAAGAATTAACATGGACTTATTCTTGACCATGGCCCTGATCTTAATCACCTCTCCTTCAGCTTTGCCAGAAATAGCATTCAAGGATAATTGCTCAAATTCCTCAGTTAAAGCATCCTCCACTTCCAGCTGTTGCAAAATTTCTTCAGTTAATGGTTTGTCCAGATCATTTACTGCCAGAGCATTGACTTGAGCTTGAGGCCTTTTATCACAAGAAGCAGCATGAGCTCTGTCATACTTGTCACCACAATACATACACAGGCCATTTGCCCTTCTATAGTCCCTGAGTTGCCTCTCCTTCCACAGAAGACTGTTTGATGCATTGGGTTTGCCTTCAGTTTTAGGTGTACTAGCCTGATGTCTGGCATTGTTGCTGTATTTAGTGAATTTCCCTTTCCTGTGCTCTCCCACTTGCTGCTGCACTTTGGCCAACATTGTTGCCTTCTTCATCTTGGTTGGTGCCATAGACTGAACTCCAGCTCTCAACTCAGGCTTGAGACCTTTAATGAACCGAGTTACAAAAAACATCTCATCCAAACCATTGTTATGCATAGAGGCTTGATACTGTAGATCTGTAAATGCAGACATGTAGTCCTTGACAGAACCTTCCTGCTCCAAGGCCACCAATTCATTGATTGCATCTCTATAATCATAAGCACCAAATTGCTCCTCTACAGCAGACATGGAACCAAATTGCTCTGATACCAATGTAACCAACCCGTGGCCGCCGGCGATGTGCCGAGGCGTGAGCAAGATACTTGGAACAAAATCGAGATAATTGGGGTGGAATCGGACGAGGGCAGCTTCCCCGCCGACGAGTTCTGATTCTATTTCTCAAGCATAAACATGATCCGGTTCTGTTACAACGTTCCTCTTTATCATCCCCTCTCCTTGGCCTTGGGCCCACATTACAGAGACATAAAGAAATTCACTTTCTAACTACGAAAACGTAAAGTTCTCCAGGACGCCGATGCTCTGCTAAAACGCCTACACCACTGTTGATGTCTTGGGCGCCTTGTCCAAGACAGCCAATCTGCTGCCTCTGTTTTTTTTTTCTCTAGGGGAGGAAGAAGAAGTGGGGGACAAAAGGAAGAGAGGACAGAGCCGCCGTCTCGTTCTCGTCTCCAACCCGCAGCTCACCACCACCGTCACACTCCCGATCCGATTCGAGGCGGGCGATCAGCGGCGGCGAGCGCGATGCATTCCACGAACCTGCTGCTGGAGGAGCCCATCCGGATGGCCTCCATCCTGGAGCCATCCAAGACCGTAAGCGCCGCGCCACACCCCCCTTTCGTCCCTTCCACGAACCCTAGCTCGGTCGGGGTTCCCTTTCCCCCTAGCTTAATCTGAACATCCTGCCCATGGATCCTGCTCCAGAGCTTCTTCCCGGCGATGACCAAGATCGTGGGGACGCTCGGGCCCCGCTCGCGCTCCGTCGACACCATCTCCGCCTGCCTCAAGGCCGGCATGTCCGGTAAACCGGCGGCACAAGCTCTCTTGTCGTTACCTGCCTTGTGCCGATTTTGGGACTGACTCTTTTGTTCCTCGCAGTCGCGCGATTCGATTTCTCGTGGGGGGACGCCGCCTACCACCAGGAGACGCTCGAGAACCTCAAGCTCGCCATCAAGGCCACCAAGAAGCTCTGCGCCGTGAGTGCCCTTTCCCCCCCTGGCGGGCCTAACCGCCAACGCACCTCGATCTGCTAGCACGGTGCCCCGGAGTGGCTTCTCTTGTTGAGGACATGGCAATTGGATGATCTCCTTCGTTGCTTGCAGGTCATGCTGGATACCGTCGGCCCGGAGCTGCAGGTGGTGAACAAGCGTGAAACCCCGATTTCCCTGGAGGAGAATGGCACTGTTGTCCTCACACCTCATCAGGGCCAAGAAGCCTCCTCCAGCTTGCTGCCCATCAACTTCTCTGGACTCGCCAAGGTCGACACTTGCTCTTTTTTTTTTGTCGGATCTAATTTGCTGTGCTCTATTCACTTTTAGGCGACCAGCTGCAACTTGCTACTATTGGGCTTGGGGCCCCTTTTTTGCTTGGTTCATTCTGTGACTGTTCTATCCGCATAACGGTGAATTTGAAAAAGAAATCTTTGTTCCGTTCCTTTCAGGCTGTGACTCCAGGTGCAACAATTTTTGTGGGGCAATACTTGTTCACCGGCAGTGAGACTACTTCAGTTTGGTTGGAGGTAAGAAGGCATTTGTTATGCTGTACCTATGAGCAATGCATCTGTATGTTTCACATTTCATTTAGTAGGATCTGGTATGATTTCCGTGTTTCCTGATACCAAAAACTCTCATCTGCCTGACGTAGGTTTCTGAAGTTAAAGGAGATGATGTGATTTGTATAATCAAGAACACAGCTACCTTGGCTGGGTCACTGTTCACACTGCATTGCTCCCAGATTCATATTGACTTACCCACACTGTCTGATGAGGATAAGGATGTAAGTTACTACTCACAAATTTGTGATTGATATATCCTTGTGTGATTGTTGTGTTTGTGTTGTTTCATTCCTTTTAGAGTTTCACCTTTAATGACGTTAAATTTTGGTCGGAGCTAGATTTATTGTTGTAAAGTTGCAGCCGTGTCTTCTAGCCCAGCTTTAGACTTACAGGCATGAACTGCTTTCAGGTTATCAGAAAATGGGGTGCTCCAAATAAGATTGACTTCCTCTCTCTGTCTTACACAAGACATGCAGAAGATGTGCGGCATGTAGGTGACTGAGGACATAATGGATGGATTTTGAGTTATTCTGTTTGTCCTCTTTATTTGTTGTGCTTTTAAGTTCTAAACAATACCTGTGTTTCTTCGATGAAAAGGCAGCATTACAATATCTTTTTTTTTTTGCATTCAATACTTGAGAAGAATGTTGTCAACAGTATGAGTAATTTTTCTTACAACACAGGCACGTGAGTTCCTCTCGAAATTGGGCGATCTTAGTCAAACTCAGATTTTCGCCAAAATCGAGAATGTTGAGGTATTTTCAAGATAACGTTTTTTTCCACTTTATTGGCCAGCTACCATTTGTTTTACCATCGATAAACTCTTATTGCTTTGCAGGGCTTGAACCATTTTGATGAAATACTGGCAGAGGCAGATGGTATCATTCTGTCAAGAGGAAACCTCGGAATTGATCTTCCACCTGAGAAGGTTGTCTATCTCATCTAACTTTTTTGCACTTCACCCCAGTTAATTTAGACATGTTAATTTTTGGGGAGCTTATTGTTGAGATTCATGGCACCAACCAATTCAACCAAAGCTTAACATTAAGAGGCATGGTGGTCGTATAGACGTATACATGTCTTGTAACGTCAGTATTCTCCTCACATTTCGGCTCCTCCTACCACATACCCATATCACATGGAAATGAAATGTGTCACAATTATTTTTTACTGAAAGTGCATTTAATGAGGTCTTGACCATTAGAAGTCTAGAATTTGACTTTGTTACCAGATTGAGTTTCATGCATCTACCAGTTGATCGTAAGCCTAAGCTGTTGTGTGGAAGGTGGACAATGCACACAAGTTTTTAGTGACAGTCAAACGTTTTAGGCTTTTAGCTCATAATTTATTTTTCTCGTTTTAAGGTGCAATAATTGCCTTTGCCCGTAAGGGCATTGGTAGGGACTGGTTGTTCCTTTTTAATCTGTAATATAATCATTACGCACAGCTCATGCATGTTTGAGAAAAAAAATTAAGAGGTGATAACTGTCCTTGCTTTAGCTTTATTTGGTATTTGTAATTTGATCTTTACCTCTCCATATCACAGGTCTTTTTGTTTCAAAAGTCTGCTCTGCACAAGTGCAACATGGCTGGAAAGCCTGCTGTTGTCACTCGTGTTGTGGACAGTATGACTGACAATCTCAGGCCTACACGTGCGGAGGCAACTGATGTTGCAAATGCAGTACTTGATGGTAAGTTATTGGTTTTAATTGTTTTCTAAAAAGTACGGTGTAGCCTTGGGAATTTGTTAGTCTGACATGCTCTTTCGTGCACCAAAACAAGCCCATTGTAACAAATTTAATCCTCAAAAGCCAATTGTTTTTATTTTAGGGAGTGATGCCATTCTCCTTGGTGCTGAGACTCTCCGTGGTTTATATCCAGTTGAGACTATCTCAACAGTGGGACGAATTTGTGCGGAGGTGAAATATCTATTGAGTTCTATGTTTTCTTCATAATGGATTGTATTTTCATTTTTCAACTAGTCTTCAGTTTAAACCTGACGCCTGCTCTGAACCTGACTTGCCCCCATCAATTGTTTGACAGGCTGAGAAGGTCTTTAACCAAGATCTATACTACAAGCGAACTGTGAAATATGTGGGGGAGCCTATGACCCACTTGGAATCCATTGCTTCTTCTGCGGTAAGATTTTTTCTTCTCAGGTTCATTCTTTGTTTACTGCTCACATGCGGAACATTTTTTCTGTCATTTATCAGAGTCTTTACAAAGCCCGGATTTCTTAGTCTGAAATAGTTCCATAACCATTTTCTAGGTACGGGCTGCTATCAAAGTTAAAGCTTCTGTCATCATTTGCTTCACCTCTTCTGGACGCGCTGCAAGGTAGAAAGAAATGAATATTGGTTGCATAATTTTGTGGTTTAACAGAAATGAATGTCATATTATCCATGTGTCTGCAGGTTAATTGCCAAGTACAGGCCCTCCATGCCTGTTCTATCTGTGGTCATCCCCCGTCTAAAGACAAACCAACTGAGGTGGAGTTTCACTGGTGCATTTGAAGTACGTAAACTGCCTTTTCCTCTTCTATTTTTTAATCTGTTTTAATACATGTCTATTTGTGGAATCTGGGGATATCTACTATTAGCATGCTGATAATTAATTTTTGTAAATATAACTTGGGTTTACAAGGGTTTTTGACACCCAACATTTGATAATTAATATCACTGTAAAAGTCTCTGGTGGGGCAACATATCAATATATGGCATATAACATATCTATATATGGCATACCTTACTAGGAAATGACAGTTAATGTAGTTGCAGACATATCTTTTTGAAAGCTGTACTGATAGACATTGTTTTATATTTCCTCTGGTTAGTTTTGTTTTGTTCAAGTTGGTTCCCTGATGTTCAATTTGGTTCCCTGATGTGGAATCTTCTGGTTCTAACAAACATGCCTTCATTGACATTCTATGTAAATAGTATGGAATAGCCTTATTTTTTTACGTTTTTGTACTTTGTAGAAAGGCACATGCTCATTTTGGTGCTGCAAGCTCATTTTTTTTTCTTTTCTTCAGGCAAGACAATCGCTCATAGTGAGAGGCCTCTTTCCAATGCTTGCTGATCCTCGCCATCCTGTAAGTTTCTTATATTAGCTACAGGAATTGTGAACATATATATACACTGTATTTTGGCAATTTACTAGTTTTTAAAATGTATCAAGTCTAGTAAATCTATGAATCACTTGAGTTCTTTACTGTAGATTTTTGGAGCATCTATCCTTATCCCTACATCTTGTGCTTTATCGCATTTCACCTAAGTAAATTAACATCACTCTGATTGGGTTGTTACTTGGCCTTACTGCTGAAGTGCTGGTCCTACTTTTCTGTGTCTTTCAGGCTGAATCTACAAGCGCTACAAATGAGTCAGTTCTGAAGGTTGCTCTTGACCATGGCAAAGCTTCCGGTGTAATCAAATCCCATGATCGTGTTGTTGTTTGCCAGAAGGTGGGAGATTCATCGGTTGTGAAGATTATCGAGCTGGACGATTAGACAGAAGCAGCCTATGCTTGTCTACTAGGGCATGTTTCGTCGATTTTTGACTAGCCAAAACTTGTTGGCTTTGTATAATCCTATAGCTTCACAAAATGAGCAGTTTTTCCTATGGTGTCATCATAGGATTTGCTTTGCATTTTAAAACTCTTACGACACAGCTTGGAAGTTGTCAGAATGTCAGATTATACCATCTAAATGGGCAGATGGAATAATGAAATCATACCATTTATCCCTTGCTATTCTTGACGTCGTGAATAATAACGTTTACGGCATGCTGAACCTGACGGAGCAAAGCCGAAATTTTGGTTTGCTGCTTGACTCTGAACAGTTGAATGTGAGGCCAGTCTTCTATACTATCAACGGTAATAAGGTATACACAAGAATGTCTACACCCTTCTAACTTGCAATACTACTATACTAGTGCCATTGGCAGGCACTATATGTATTAGCAAGAAACTTCAACTTTTTCCACTATTGGCAACAGCCCTAATTTCATTACTCAAAAGTTAAAAGCAACGAAATCAAGCAAGAAACTTAGAAATAACAACGAACAAACATAATTCATGGTGGATCGATCATCCCAGCCTATGCTAAAAGCACTATGAACAAATTTCTGCCGCACTATGAACATAGTTTGGCCTGTTTGGCAGAGCTTTCAAAGCAACAACTTCTAGGCTGAATCTAGGAGGAGCTACCTTGGAAGCCTCTCAAATGATGGGCCACCCACATGTAAGGAACGTGGGGGCAAAGGTGACTTTTAGTTACTTTTATCTCTTTTAGCCCAAATTAGCTAGCTGTGTAAGACTAATAGGAAAAAAATTAGTCAGGATGTAACTAATTTTTGTACTCTATTTTAAGTCCCATATTTGGATTATGACTAAAGTTCAGCCGACTATCAGTTATTCTGTGGTCTAAGGCTTAGGCATTATTTTGGATGGTCTCGAACTAAAGTTCAGTCAGGATAAAATTCAGCAAACTAAGATTAGCCATGGCCCCATCCATGGACTTAAATCAAGTCGGAACATTGAGAAAAGATTATCGTGTCCATTAAAAGCAAAGTGATGAGGGTTGGTTCTTCAAGCTAGGGGCCTGTTTATTTCCACCAGCTAACCTTTACTCCCTCAATTTTTATTTATAAAGTGTGATAGGATTTGATACTGTCTTCTCAATCACATTTTGACCATTCATTTATTTTATATTGTTTATCACTATAAACTTATGATCATTTTAGAGTATATTTGATTACGAATCCAACCATATAAAGCTTACATTATAAATATAAAAAATATTACCTAAACTATTGGTAAAAAATTCTAAAGTTTGGACCTTGATATGCGTGCATGTCTTATAAACAAAAACGAAGGGAGTAGCTGGCTAAATTTATTTGTAGTGGATCCAAACAGGCAAGCTAAATGCCTTCAACCTAATGTGAACCAAAATTTTCTTTTAGCTGTTCCAACACAGCTAATCCGACTAAAACGTATTACAGACAAAATTGCCCCTCCTTTTTTCCCCTTCTCTCGACCCGATGCGCCTCTGCTGTAGTCGAGAAGCACTGGGCTAGCCACATGATCCCGGATCCGATGGCGAAGACGAGAACATTGAGGGCGTCGGCCTCCTGGAAACTTCAAACCCGTGGCCCGAGTCAACGTGGATGATGTCACTGGGGCGGAGGTCGCAGAGCCACGAGGATGGTGTGCTCGGGAGGCGCTTGACAAGGATCCGAAGAGGATTTAGAAGTAGGACAGGACAGAGATGAGAGAATGGAAGGGAGAAGATGAAAGTAAGAGAGGTTTATAAGGGTGAAGTGGTCAATAAACACTATTTAGCTAGAAGATCCAAATATCCCTAACTAAAGTTAGACATAGCCTAAATAAAATAGGTATAAAGAACTAATTGAATAATTTTTAGTTGAAATATAACTGATTTTCTGTCTCCAGTTTGGATCACATACAGAGGGTAAAGTAAAGTTTTTTTTTTTGATATCTTTACCTATTTCTAAAGAGAGGATTGCTTCTTCCCTATTTTTGGTCCGTCGTGACATGTGGATCCCACATGATCCCTCGAACTCTAACACGCCTCCAACTATCGACATTGGTTCCGCATAGGGTTAGAGTTCTAATAAAACTCGTAAATCTTTATCTATGCTCTAATAAAAATATAATATATCTATTCCATGTAATTGATACCCTAATTTTATACTACCTTTTTCTAAGAAGGAGCGTTTCGTTTTATTTCTTTGGTACGTCCAGCCTCTCCGGATCGGAACCAGAAGAAAATACCATGAAATTGCAGCACACGGAGTAAAAAGGAAACGGTTCACCCGAGAAACCGGCCGGCGTGAAGGCACGTCCGCCAGCGCGGCCATGTCCACCGGCGTGTGCGCAGGCAGGGCGTGCCGACCAGCGCGCGGCCATGGCCACCTGCGTGTATGCAGGCAGGGTACGGCGGCCAGCGTGGACGAGTGCAGCATTGTCGTGAGTCCATCCCAACTTTCCTAGCTACGATGCCGATCTGCTCGCTCTATGATCTCGGATCAGGACTCGGGACCCAAGCCTGCCTTCTCCCGAGGCGCATGCACAGCCCTCGGCTGCAGCGGCCCCAGCATCAGCGACGTTGTTGAGCAATCGATATTGGGAAAAATTCAAAGAAGCGAGGTCTTCTGGCCTGCTGAGTCGCGCGGTGCTGTGCTGGCTTCAAATGCGGTGGGCAGTGGCGGCGGCGGCGGCGTTGTTCGTATTCCATTACGATGAGACGGAAAAGATAGGAAACGGGAGAATAGTCAATCACGTTGGATGGAATAGTCATTGTTCAGCTCTCTACCAGGTGAGGTGGCAGGCAGGAACACATAGTACAGTAGATGGTGTCCTTATTAGCAAAACACAAGAATGCATGATCGTGGGTCTTGCAATGTAAAATACTTTCATATAATATGAAAGATATTCTGACCCTTTCTAATTTAGTTGTACAACAGTTTAACAAAAAAAATCATATTATTTCTGTCTACTTGCTAAGGGGTGGAGCCAGAGGCTGAAGTGCCCGAGCTCATCTACATCTCACCGGTGTCATCTTCAGTCAAAACAACAACTAAATGGTACATTTATATGGAGATCTCTAAATTTTATCGGTGTCAGCTAACATCTACGACTACATGCTCTGCCCCTGACATGCTACATGATATATATTTTACAGCAAGATTACAAAAATAGCACAAGGTTTAGCGCTCAATTCAGCTCATGACGCAAAAAAAAAGAACAAGGAAACCCTATAGACCGGCTATTATCATCTGCCATATGTGGCAATGAATATAGCTAACACTCCTCTTTGTTATTGTGGTAAAAGGTTAATGTCTTCCAAAGAATGTAAATGCATACGTACATGGGGTTAATTTTTTAAAATAATCTAGCTATATGACTGTTCAATTTCAAAACTTTGGAGATCATATGTTGGCTTAAAACAACACGACATGTAATGGGAATCCAATACATACCGGAGTCATAGAGAATCTGGGTGATAGAAATATTACACGTTGAGAAGCGCTGCTGCAAGCTGGCTACTTGCACTAAGAAACATACGAGGGAGATTTTGCCAGTTATCGCAACCCGTAGCAACGCACGGGCACTTTGCTAGTATAGAGTAAATGAAAGTTAAGCCGACTAAAAAAATACTCCTACCTTTGACGCTGAATTGCTATTGCTACCGTATCTAGTCCAGAGCTGCAACCTGGCCTCCTTGGTTGGGATTTTTTTTATTTTTTAATCCTTTTTAAACTGAAAATTTAAAAAAAACCCCACCCGAACTGTATTTCCAACAAATAACCCTTTTAGTCGCGCCACACGCCGTGGCGCGACTTAAGAGGCAGTCGCGCCAGAGCATGTGGCGCGACTGACCTGCCACGTCGGCCGGCCCGGCCGCGGGCGGCCAGCGCGGCGGCTGACATGGCAGGGCCAGTCGCGCCACATGCCTTGGCGCGACTTAGTCGCGCCAAATTTCGTGGCGCGACTTAGTCGCGCCAAATGTCGTGGCGCGACCCGCCTGTATACACCCCCGAGCCCTTTCTTCTCCCTCCTCCCTTTCTTTCTCCTCGCACCCGAGCTCGGCTCTCCTGGCACCCGAGCACCCTCCGAACTCCCCCCTCTAAATCCCCTGTTTATTCCACGGATTGGAAGGGGAAACGGTTGTAAAACATTCCGGGAAGGTAACTCGTCCACTTTATCCGTGTAGATTTGTGCCATTTGCTTATTTTTCTGTACATTTGAAACCCTAGGTTATCCTAGGGTTTAGGTTGGATTAGGTAATTTAGTACGAAAGGGGTAAGATTAGTTGAGTGTTATCGGGTAATTGATTAATGGTAACGCTTTTGTATCGTGTAGATTGTGTTTCATGAAACGATTTCGATGAGATTTTAGTGGGTAGATATTGTTGTTAATTTTTTCAAGAAATGAGAATAATGATCTAATGTAGATCATTTGTAGAATGGTCTTTTTATATGGGGTTGTGGTAAGTAGTGTATTGACATTTGGTTATAGTTGGTCTTTTAGTAGTTTTTGTATAAGTCCATGAATGGTAATAGAAATGTGCCCATTAAATGTGTGTAGATGGATCGCTTAGTTCGTTATTTCTCCGGCGGTTCCGTTAATGAGAATGGAGAGTTTGAGAGGATGAAGCATGAAGTCAGAAGATTTGATAGCTCTCCTTCATTTGATGAAGTTTTTGTTCGAGCTAAGTCAATTTTCCAAGTTGATCCAGAACAGAGTGAAATAATCCTACATGGTAGATTTGATGCCGGTGACAAAAGGGCTCATTATGTGCTTATGAGAATTTCATGTGATGAGGATTGGGTTTTTTACAAGGAGTTGGTGAAAGGGTCCCAAGTTAGGTGTGCTGAATTGGTAGTTGAAGTTCGTGAGAGGGTGTGTGTAGAAAGTAATTATAAGGTTGGTGAGAATGAGGACGATGAAGAATATGATGCTGACATGGTAAATGAGCCAGATTCAGATGATGATTGTCTAGTGAACAATCACTTAGACGAGGGGAGTTTCTGACATGGTAAATGAGCCAGATTCAGATGATGATTGTCTAGTGAACAATCACTTCGACGAGGGGAGTTTTGATGTTGAGGAGGAAGATGACGATGATATCTCCGTGGGATCAGAAGAAGAAGAAGAAGAAATGAGAGAAGCGTTAACACAAGAAAAAGTGTTTGAGCCAACACCAATGAATGAAGCCCCTTTTGATGAGCCAACACAAGTTAATGAAGCACCTTTTGTTGAGCCAACGCATGGTGTACAAACACCAGTTGAACCGAGCTATGTGGTGCATCGACGCTCGTTTGTTCAACCATCTCCTATGGTTGAACCGTCATCTAGTATGGCTACAATTTCCGGTGCAAGATTGGCTCCTCTCACTATGGAGGAGTTGAGACAACTTAGAGCAGTTCATGTGGGTGTTTCAGAGGTTCCTCTCTTCCATGCACCCCCTAAGAAGGCATATTGTGATTTCGGCTTGCGTCTTAATTCTCTAGAGCCTGACAGTCGTCAAGAGTTGATACAGAGAGGGATGACATTTGACAGCATAGAAGAGTTGAAATTCTATTTGAGGGACTACTCGGTGCGCCACCATCGACCATACGATGTGGTGCACTCTGACTCTAAGTTGCGGTACACAGTAAAATGCCAACTCCAATGTGGTTGGAAGGTATGGGCGCGTCCAATGACTGATGAAAGGCAGAAGTGGAGGATAACTAAAGTGCACCAGCCTCACACTTGTGGTACGTCTCGACCAATCCACGAGCACTCTCAGTGTACGGCACGATATATCGGAGGCCGGATTGCTTCATTGGTGTATGCTGACCCTGATGTTTCGGTGTCAGCGCTCGTTGAAGCAATTGTCGGATTCACTAATTATCGGGTGAAGTATGGCAAGGCATGGAGGGCTAAACAACACGCCATGGCCATGCTGTGGGGTGATTGGATTGACGCCTATAGTAGAGTTCCGCGGATTCTACAAGCTATTGCTCATTACAATCCGGGGACGAAGTGGTGCACAAGGACCACGGGTGCAGTGGAGTTGCACAATGGGGTAACGAAGGAAGTAATGCAGCGTGTTTATTGGTGCTTTCCACAATGTGCAGAGGCATTCAAACATTGCAAGCCGGTGATTAGTGTTGATGGCACTTTTTTGACCGGGAAGTATAGGGGGACTTTGTTGATTGCGACGGGAGTGGACGGGGAGGATCGGTTGTTACCGCTCGCATTTTCTTTGGTGGAGAGCGAGAACAATGAAAGTTGGTCTTGGTTCCTTCATTTGGTGCGTAGGGATGTGGTGGGACCAGACCGAAAGATTTGTATAATTTCTGATAGGCACCAAGGCATTCTAAACGCTGTAGAAGAGCACATTGATGGTTACCAACCGATCGTGCACCGTTGGTGCATGCGTCACTTTGCTGCAAACATATGGCATAGGCACAAAAACAAGAATGTAATAAAACAATTGAAGTTGGTATGTGCATCGAAGGCAGAGAGAACTTTTGGCATACGGCTAGCGAAACTTAAGAAAATGATGAATGAAGAAGCGACAGAGTGGCTTGACAGTCAAATGGAAAA
>CM014278.1:19272505-19293124 GCA_004135705.1 Alloteropsis semialata | reverse complement strand
TTAAAGGAATTCGCGGCATGCCTGTGTCGGCAATTGTTGAGTACACCTTCTACAAGGTCAATTCATACTTTGTTAAAAGGTGGCAGAAAGCGAAAAATCAAATTGATGCGAGGCCAAACCAGAATTTGTGGGGCAAAGGTGCGGCAAAACTGCTAAGCACGGAAGAGGACAAGGCGAATACCATGGCAGCAGAGTTGTTTGACCCTAACTCTTATGTGTACTCCGTTAGGACCGCAAACGCTCTAACGGTGGGTGGTGAGAGTACAGGTGGTCGTATATACAAGGTTGACCTCACACATGTGACTTGTACTTGTTGCGTGCCGCAGTTGTTGCATGTGCCTTGCTCCCATATGATTGCTTCGTGCCGTGTTAGAGGGGTGGATCATCGGGCCGCTTTATATACCTCTCAGTTTTACCTAAAGGCTACCGTGTTAAAGACCTGGACACCCCGGTTTGAGCCTTTACTTGACCCTTCTGCTTGGCCATTGTACAACGGTCCTGAGTATATACCGGATAGTACCACAAAGAAGGACAAGGTTGGGAGAAGGAAGAAAAAGCGTCTCCGTAACGAGATGGATGCATCTAATGGTTATGGAGATGATATGTACGGTTACGGGGACTTCAACCAAGACAAGTCCACAATACTTTGTGGTATATGCCACAAACCAGAACACCGCATGGAACGGCACAAAGAGGGCCCAAAAAATTTGCATCCTACCAAAAGAAATAGACCTCCTAACCAAAGAAGACAACAAACCAGGACTATTAGTAGTGGAATGGAGCAGTGAATGACTTAGGATTAGAAATAGAAGTATGTTTGCAGCAATGTAAGTTTGTGAGACAGTGTTACATTGCTTGTGCGTTTAATTTGAATGGTTTAAGTTTTTTTTTATATAAAGTCATGGGTTGACACATTCTACAGGAAATCAATGGATGCCCTGTGGCGTGAGAGAAAGTGGAAGGAACGTGGACAGAAGAGTTATCCCGACGTGTCTTGCAAGGATGCGCCTGTTCTTCCCGCTCTCCCGCAACCTCTGTGTGATTGTGGGAAGCCTGCGAAGGTCACTCAATCGATGCATCCAGATACTGCGGCTCGAGCGTACTACACGTGTCCTGATTACCGTGTAAGATAATGCAATCATAGACTGTCTTACTTGATTGCCCAAACTCTCATATATTATGAAGATTTGCTAAATTGGTTGTGTTGATGCAGGACTGGGAGCAATGCAACTTTTTTCAGTGGATAGATGGCCCTGAGATGGTGGATGAACGCATTCTTCTCTTCAGACCCAATTCCGCGAAGAATTATGAGACTTTCCAGCGGTGGCTACCTCCTCCTCCTAACCCAGCACCCATGACAGCTGAGGAGAAGAAAGAAGCCATTGCCAGACGTATGTCAAATCCACCATTATGCAATTGCGGTGATCCAGCTGAGATTAGTAGGCAGATGCCCAACTGTCCTTGGCCTCGCACCTTCGGGTGTCCCAACCGTACAGCCGTAAGTGTAATCTACTTTCTATCCATATGCATTGCTTAATTTGTTGTCGTTGCTAATTTCATGTTTTACACAAAAGCAGAATAGGTATCCGGTTTGTTCATTTTCGGAATATGACTACGGTCCCAAATGTTATTGGCCTGAGCAGGAAGGGATTAGAAGGAAAAAGGGGGAAAAGCGGAACATTGACCCTGCCCCAGATAGAAAGTGTGCTTGTGGTGTAGTAGCTAATCATGGTTTACTGCCCTCGGAGCTTGGAATAGGATACTATTGCGGGCATATGGTTGGCGATGATTTGGTGAGTTCATTAGCGTGAGTTCAAATCAATATCCGCTTATATAAGGTTCATATGTTTATGTTGAATATGGAAATGTATGTTTTGTTGATTGCAGAGTACTCGAAAGTGTGACTATGAGGCCCATTATTTTGAGCGGCAAGTACAGGATGAGATTGCAAGGAGAAAGAAACCGGGACTCCATCCAGAGGTGCTGAGGACCTTTCTCAAGTTCCATAAGGAAAAGCAAAGGAAGGATGCGCGACAGATGGGTTTGTGGCCTCGACCAAATGGAAAGAAGAAGGACAAGCCTGTGTGGCTGAACAATTCTAGGAGGCGGTCAGATGCTGATATTCTTGAAAGCCTGACGCCGCCGACTAGAGAGGCAGAGAAAATGAAGAGGCAAAGGGCAAAAGAGGCACAGCTGGAGGCTATGAGGGCTCTAGTGTCAGATTTGCCCAACCCAAAGGCAAGGCAAGGTAAAGGAGACTCCAAGGGCAAAGGAGAGGTCGTCATTTGCTCGGATGATGAGGACGAGGAGGATTGGGGCGACGACGAGGTGTTCCCTGGATGTGAGTCGGATTAGGCCTGATGCTAGAACTGTATGAATTCCCATGTCTTTGTCATGTACTATGTTTATGTCCTTTTTCCTTTTGTTGGACTCTGTATGTGTTGTTTCAAACTTGGCAGACTTTGAACTTTGTCTGTGTCATGTTTAAACCAATCTTGTGTTCTCTTCTATGTTACTTGATTTTCGTGGGTAAAAGTATTACATGAAGTGGCTAAAAAGGATGAAGGATTCATTTATATAGAGTTCTAGGGCGTGTGAGTAGATGATTGTTGAAATGGTGCATTGCTTCATGCACTAATGCAGGTTAGAAAGTGGTTCGGCATGCACTAGATGCGGGAGTCGCGCCTCGATCCATGGCGTGACTTATGGTGTACTCGCGCCTCGATCCATGTTGATTTAGGTCCTATTGAACCTTTGGACGTGAGACAAGACTTTGTTTAGCAAAATTCAAAGCAAAATCGACTTAGAAAATGCAAATCCGCAATGACAGCAAGTTGCGGTGGTCTCTGGTTTGGTCACCGCAATTGTCTGTGCCCTATGTGTTAGACTGATAGAATGTTGCGGTGGTTACTCTCTGCCATCACCGCAACAGTCGGTGGCCTAGGGACTTAACCAAATATGCTAGTGGAATGACAGACTGTTGCGGTGGGCACTCAACTTTACATCACCGCAACATTCTATGGTTGTTTTGTCTGCTTGCAATGACCGTGTGTCCGGATGTTGCGGTCGTACCCAATGCCATGACCGCAACAGTCGGTGGTAGTCGCGCCTCGCTTCCTGGCGCGACTGATGCGGTAGTCGCGCCTCGCTTCCTGGCGCGACTGATGCGGTAGTCGCGCCAACAAGGTGGCCGACTCAGGACCCAGGGAGGCCATTTAGGGCCGAATGAGTCGCGCCACCAAGCATGGCGCGACTTATGCTTTAGTCGCGCCTCGCTTCCTGGCGCGACTGATGCGGTAGTCGCGCCAGCAAGGTGGCCGACTCAGGACCCAGGGAGGCCATTTATGGCCGAATGAGTCGCGCCACCAAGCATGGCGCGACTTATGCTTTAGTCGCGCCTCGGTCCATGGCGCGACTGATGCGCCCATGTACTGACAGGATGGGCCGGAGTTGGTAACGGCGTTAGTGCGCTCCGCCGCTGCTCTTCCGCAATTGCTCCCCCCGATCCCCCTCCGCCGCCGCCTCCGGGGCCGCCCGCTGTCCGGAGCAAGTGGCAGCCGCGGGCGCCCGCTGTCCGGAGCCGCCGGGGGCCGCCCAGCCTCTCACCGGCCCGCCCGCTGTCCGGACCCGCCGGGGGCCGCCCAGCCTCTCACCGCCCGGCGCCCGCGTCCATGTCTTTCGCGGCCATCGAGCTCCTCGCCGTGGGGGCCGACGCGTCGGCACGCGGCCGCTGGCCACGCCCCCGCGCTGCGCCAGATTGGGGGGCGCCGCTGCTCTGAACCAGCAACGCCGCCGCCCAACGCCGAGCACTCAAAGCCAAGGCGTGCCCTTGGTGCGGGCCCGCGATAGGGACCCTTCAAGCACGGGCGGTCGGCCGCGCTTGAGGCAGACGATTCTCTGCCTCGAGAACGCATCGAAGGAAGGGACATCGAAGGAAGGGAAAGTTGCTACAGCATCGAGAGGTCAGTCGCCGTCGCATCTGCCGCCCACTACTTTTCTGGCGTGTCTCCCCGATTCGAATGACGCCGCGGACACCATAAAGCCCGAGCCCTCCGGTGCTGCCATGCCAACCAAAGGCAAGCGCAAGAGAGGTCAGCAGGACATCGCCTCCCCCTCGACTCGTCCGCGGCTCCCATCAACTTCTCCCCTAGGCAAGAAGCTGGCCGGCGCCCTGGACTCCAGTCAAGACTCCTGCGACTCGCTCGATTCGGACGCGTCGTCCGCTCCTTCTTCAGAAGCTGAGGTGGACCTGGTTGCCGTACGCCTGTACGAGATTGTCGTGGATTCGCAGGAATCCGTGCGGCAGCTCGTCCGGCGCCTCACTCCAGCGGCAATAGCTCGCTCCCTTGATTGGGACCTCCTTCGCTGCAATCGACTTACCAAGGTAATTCCTCTCTTCTTCTCCGTTTCTTTCACCCAACAGATGGTCGGTTAACGCTGCGTTACAGATGGCTGCTCGCAAGCATGCACACTGGAGCGACGACGAGGTCCACGCTTTCCTACAGAGCTGCGTTGAGGAAATCGCAGCACGTACCATTACCGGAACCTGCCCCTCCAACGAAGGATACAACAACTTGATTAGGAAGATGGTTGAGCGGACCGGCAAGGAGAGCGACAGAGCACAGCTGAAGAACCTTTGGGAGCAATGTCGCCGGAAGTACTCCAACTGGACTTGGTTGCAAGGCACAGCTACTGGACTCCCCCGACATCCGCAAACCGGCGCCATCCTCGCGGATGATGACTGGTGGCAGCAACGAGAACAGGTATGCATTTTCTACAACACATGCAAGCCAGTTCTTTGCTGTTACATGTTCATGGATAGAGATAATCTTTGTTACAGCATTGCTAGTGACTTTTGATGATCTGAAACGTTTCTTTTTACTCCAATGCAAGGCTGATACCACTTAGAAGCGATCTTTATCTTATGATGGGAAATGTTGGATTTGGGTTAGAAACTGTACTATAATGCAATGCTGTTTTTCCTTGCAATATCGCTTGGCATGCTCTACGTGCTTTGGAAGTAACACAAAAAACATATATTTCAAGCACACTGTAAATATCATCCTTGTCTATACAGAATGATAGAACTTGTAACTAGATATACCTTATATGTGGTGTCTTATGTACTGTTGGATTACTTAATTAGTTAGCACTATACAGCATACAACTATGCTATTTGTATATTCACCTGGAAAGTAGATGGAAATGTGTTATTTTGGTGCTTCAGTCATCTCTGAATATGTACTGCAGTCCTGGACTTGTATGGCTTAAGCATAAATATTTCAGTCTATGATCCTTTTCATGATATAGCCTGCAATATTTCAGTCCTCTGAACATTTCATTCAGCAATGTTACTATGTTAACATATAAAATGTTGCTAGCTAGGCCAATATATAATATGTCAGTCAACAATGTGGCCACTGATTCTTTCATGCAATTCCATTTTTTCTCTCTAGAAAAGAAGCTAGTCCTTTCATCACATATTCAAATTGCAATAACGTGTCCCGTGATCTACTGCACCTGTGCTGTGTTGATTAGAGAAGAATGTTCGCTATTTCTACTGATCTACGTCACTTATCATTTTCTAACACATGCTATTTCCTTGTTGCTGCAGATGAGGAAGAATGTTCGCTGCTTCAAGAAGAAACCCCTGAAGTTTCCTGATTTGCACTATGCAGTGTTCCATGGCCGCACTGTGGTTGGGGACCACGCAATAGTCCCTGGAGCTGTGGCCGCTCCTGAGGCGCAGGTTGAACAGCAGCAGCAGCCAATCACCGTCTACGAGCTGCAAGATGTCATGCAGCAGCAGCAGCAGCCACCTTCAAGTGTCGGGCCTTCTCGTCGCACTAGTTCTAAAGGCAAAGGCAAGAGGGCAGCCAGTCCCAGTGGAGGCACATCTGGTGGCTCCACCAAGAAGAGCAGGAGCTGTTCCACTGGAGACGCACTAAACAGGCTTGCTGACCTGACGGTGATGTCTAACGAGAGTAAGGCTAGAAAGGAACAGGAGAAGCAAGCAAAGAGTGCAAAGGCATGCTTGGAGCTGGTGGTTGCTGATGGGTACCCTAAGGGTAGCCCGGTATGGTTCATGGCAATGCAGCTGTTCAAGGACAGTTATTGGTGTCAATTCTTTCTGGATGACTGCCCAACTCCTGAGGATCGGCTCCGGTTCATCCAGGTGAACAGCCAAATGTATGCACAACCACCACCTCCAACATGCGGAGGAGGGCCTACTGGCTTTGGAGGTTGGTTTGGAGGAGGAGGTGCTGGTCCTGGTGGTTCAGGTGGAGGCTTTGGTGGTTCAGGTGCTGGCTTTGGTGCTTCTGGTGGTTTTGGAGGTGGGTACGGAGGTGGCTATGGAGGAGGTGGCTATGGAGGAGGCGATGGTGGAGCTCTGTATTAACAGAGCTACAAATTTTCTTGCCCACCACGATTGTTTAATTCTAGTTGTAATCTGATTAATGCTACATGTGGCTGTTGGTCATTGACACTGTACAATATTGTATGTCTGGAACTGGCTTGAACCTTGTGTTATTTATGGCACCAATAAATCATTTTTTACTTGGGTCATGCCATGCAAGTTAAATTTGTAGGAAATAATACATTTGATTAGCATTTTCATGACGAAGCATTTTGAAAGCATTAATCTTATCCATAATAACCTTATGGCGTTCCTCTTCTATTGCTTTGCTTGCTCTTAGCTCCTAGGAGAAGTAGGCCTGGCATATAGGAGAAGTAGGCCTGGCATATAGGAGAAGTAGGCCTGGCATTTTGAAAGCCTGGCATATAGGAGAAGTAGGCCTGAAGCTCACTAGGCTCACATGGCACTGCTCTGGCAATCCTGGGTATGTCCATCTGTCTGTGGAATCTGTACAGTGTGATGCGAGCATAGTTCATCGCACTGTAGAATGTCTGCTGCAGCGGAGTCCAGAACAAGCCTTGGATAGGTCGCCGAGCAGGGAACCACCTGGTCTCGTTCTCGATCCTGAGCCTCCACACCAGGCGAGAGGTGGCTTTGGAGACCTCCTCAACAGTAGGCACCCGGTCAACATCGGAATCTGAGCTGTCTGACTTCTCCGGAGACTGGGCCCGCTTCCTTCTACTGCCAGAAGGAGCGGACTGGCGTGTGCGCTGCTGAGCGGGCGGTGGAGCGGTCACCTGCACTCGAGTACGACCGGAGCGTCTGAGGGCAGGGGCAGGTGGACCCTCTGGAGCAACCGGTGACCCTGACTGGTCACGGATACTGAACTGGGCTGAACGGCCTCCAGCCTCAATGCGCTCCTGCGCCCGGACAACTGCTATGGTGGTCTCCCAATCATCTGGACCACCCTTCTTCGCCTTCTTCTTCGGCGGCTTTGGGGGTGCCTTCGCCTTGCCCTTGTCAGAGGGCGGAGGACGACGAGGCGGTGAGTCCCCATTGCCGGGACGACCTGGAGTCTTTGTCCTAGCCATCTCTGAGCTGTCAAGAAGTCCACTGCCTCAGAAAAAGAATCTCTGAACAACTGCAAAAAGACCACTGACCACTGACACTGTCAACCTGACCCACTGTCACTGCTCAAACTCCCCCTGACACGGACCTTTGTTGAGGCTTGGCCTCAACGTCCAAAGAAAGTACCTGAGGCTTGGCCTCAAGCAACTGCCACGGAATCTGTCAACCAGCTGTCATCTGCCACTGACCACTGACCAAACTCCCCCTGCACGCAAGAAATGATAGAGAGAATACATAAACATTAATAAGCATTTTCTAGAGATGAGACAATCCCAAAAGCATGAATAAGGTGAGAGCTCGAAAAACGGCTAAAAACCTATGATAGATAAGGCATTTAAGATCATGAATGTGACATGGAGCCAGAGCAAGAGTTTTGTTATGAAAAACAATTGAAACAATATGGCATGAGACATGTGAGGTCATTTGGTGGATATATGAGAATGTGACAAGAAAGTATACAAGTCCTAGAGCATTTAAGATTTGACGAGAAATTGAAAGGAATATGACATTGGAGATCAAACTCTAGCACATAGAAGAGATGTAAATGGGATGTGATATAGAGGCATGTAGATGTGTGTGTGATAAAATTGGACAGCATTTCCCCTAGAAATTGATCATTATGAAACCCATCAATCATCAAATTCAATCATCGATTTCATCCATACATTCATCACTTAATGCCTAATCCAACACATGCATCCATTTATTGATTCCATCTATTTCTAGAGAGGTGTATGTCATAGTCACATACTCAAGCACTAAATCTACAAACCATCCATTGACAGAACAGTGTGAGCTGAGAGATTTAGATGGATTTGAGCATTGAAGAAAGGGGTTTCACCGTGGGGGGGGGAACACAGAGAGGAGGTGGTAGACAGCAGGACCGGTGAGCTTCGGCGGCGCGGCTGTGAAGGAGCTTCGGCGGCGCGGTTGTGGAGCTGATGCGGCGACGCAGCCGTGGAGGGAAGGCAGCGCTGCAATGTGGGCGCGTGGGTGGCTTGTTGGAGCAGCGGCGGCGCGTGGGAGCAGTGGATGCGGCGGCCGGCGATGGACGAGGAGGAGGGCGGCGGCCGACGGGGTGAGAGCGGTGGCCGGCGGTGAAAAGAGAAAAAGGGGAAAAGACCGCGGCAGTTAGGGTTAGAGAGAAGCGGACGGTCGAGATCGAGCAGTAAAAAGAATGAACGGGCGAGATCTACGGGGGACCGACTGTTGCGGTGATGGTGTAAAACACCCACCGCAACAGTCCGTCAAACCAGTAGCTAAAAACATTAACCACCGAGACCACCAATTGTTACGATGGGTTTCATGAACGACCACCGCAACTTCCTGAGAAGCAGGTATGCATTATCGTGAAACACCACGGAAAGTTGCGGTGGTGGGATTTTGACGGAGCACCGCAAGAGTCTGTCAAACCAGAGACGAACTGGTCTCTGGCCCTGGCGGACAAACTGTTGCGGTGGTACACAAGTACCACCACCGCAATAATCGGTGGTCTTCTGACCCTGGGCTCTCCTGGCCCATAGCTTGGCCAACTGTTGCGGTGGTACCTGAGTACCACCACCGCAACAGTCGGTGGCTTCTGCCACTTCTCCCCCTGACGGCCCTAGAAGGACCGATTGTTGCGGTGACCACCACCGCAACAGTCGGTGCTTGGCTGAAAACCAATACTAAGTTGACGAAACTCGTCCAATTCAAATGTCTTTGAGTTTCTAACTCTTTCTAAGGTTCCAAGGCTTCACTTAAGCTACCTAGTGCTAGAATTTCACAAGTCGCAATCAAGGTTATCATATGAGGTGTTTGTGTCATATGTGTTTCTATGTTTTCCCCTTGTAAATGAAACTAAAGTTCAGATTTAAAAATAGTTACTTTTTGGCGTCCTTTTCAGTTCATTCCATCATATAACATAATAATTCCATCAAAGGTTTCCACATGACCCAAGTCCATCACATAACAAGTCCATCACATAACATAACAATTCCATCACAAAGGTTTTGACTTGACCCAAGTCCATCACATAACAAGTCCATCACTAAACATAAGTCCATCACAAAGGTTTTCACATGACCCAAGTCCATCAGATAACGAGTCCATCACTAAACATATCCATCACATAATCTTACTTGAGTAACTCTACTTGCGGCGTGAGGGGTTGGGTGTGTAGGGCTTCTTCTTGCGACGCTGGCGTCCTGGATTGGTAGGCAACACATTAGGGGTCCCAACATCTGTGTGATCCCGTCGTGCCCGCCTCCTAGGCCTCTGACTGCCCTGTGATGGATCAAATGGCGCATCAGGCAACTGTGACGAACCAATCTCTTCTTGACCATACGAAGGATCATCATGTTCTGAGTTCGAGCTATTTTCCTCCTCCTCCTCCTCCTCCTCCTCCTCCTCCTCCTCCGGGTCAACATCCCTACTAGGGCCGGGAATGGTGAGAGTCCCTGCATGAACAAATATACATTTTATATCAAAAACCAATGATGACAACCAAAAATGCACAAACAGTACTAGTTTGAAACCAGGCCCGCACCTGGACTCGTGGAGGTGGCCCTAGTACCCCTAGTGGATGGAGCTGAACGTATACCAGAACTTGAGGGACCACCAGCCGCTTCTTGTTCTCGTGGGGCCATGCAATTCAACTTGCGGGCCATTTTTTGACACCCATGATGGAATCTCTAAAATCACAATAAAGTTAAATTGGTAGGCTCTAAATCAGAGATAAAAGCACTTTACCACCTAACCTGGACGAAGGCCCGTAGCTTGCTCGCCTCTTCTGGATGCCCAATTGGCACACCCAATGCAACGAGAGACTCGTTAGCAAAACGACCAAGTTGTTGTCCCTATCATTGCCATGTGAAAATTCATCCATTTAATCACAATTCAACCAAACTTACAATGTAGCCAAAACCAAATTACATTAATGACATAAGCAAACAATTAAACCAAACTTACAATGTAGTCTTCCACCGGTCCCCGCTGTGTCTGCGTGGCCTGCCTTGTCATCTCGTCATACTGGTCAAACACATCTTCTGGGTCTGAAGGTAGGTCCTCGACAGGACCAGCATCCATAGCCACCTTAAGTTTAAGCCTTGTGTTCGCTCTCAACCATTGCAAATAATTTTCAAAAGGGGGGTCACGGTGAAGTGGACCTCCAATGACAATGTGGGCTCCACGACTATCCCAAGCGTCAATGTATCCTTGGTGCTTCATGCCCCAATCCTTTCTACCCCTCTCGCGTCGACGGTCAATACTACATTCAAGACACATTCTTTATCAAATACAAGTATATAACATACCATGATTCCAAGAATATAAACTCAACAAACACACAACATACCGATGAAGCTCTTGATTAGTGTTTATGTACTCTGGAGGGTAAGGTTGAAGACAGCCAAACTGCCTCATCACTCTACTTGGAATATGGTACTCGACAATGTAGAAGCAAATGAGGGGACAAACCGAGCGCCAATAATCTTGATTCATCATGCAATATGGACTAAGCTCCATGGCTTGCACCTCATCTCGATCATAAGGGCGCAAATTCACCTAGGTATCATGAATCAAATAAATTTCCAACAATGCCAAAACCATTACAATAGAACAGACAACGAAAATAAACCTCAATACCAAAGAACGTGCTAAAGACAACTTACATGTGCAGGAGTGAGGCAGTCCAGAGCGTTGCTGTAGTCAGTGTAACGTCTCACCGGATTTCCATGCACATTGAGAATATTGTGCCATAGATAACCGACAGTGGCCAAAGGCTCTTCACCATAAGTTGGTAATTGCTTCAACAAGACAAATATAATGTCAAATTAACAATATCTCATATCATACTTAATGAAGCAAAAGATTTTATCTTACCCCATATGTATACCGCTCCGGCCGACCAACCGGAAGCCGCTCCCACATCCACAATTGCAAAAGATAGGCACAACCCCCCATATTAGCACTAGCCCCCTTGCGGCTGCAAGCATCACACATCTGCCGATAGAGCCATGCAAGAACTCCACTAGCCCAACTATAAGTGGCGATGTTCTCCCAAGCTTGCCCAATTATGTCTAACCACATCCAAGAAAAGGTGTTCCCGCTCGAGTCCGGAAATAAAAACCCAGCCACCAAGTGCCATAGCCATGCCCTAGCATATCGAGCAACAACACCACCTGGAGCATCAGCAGGAGGGGGCATACCAAAGTGCTGCACCAACCAAGCGGAGTTCACTCCTGTGGTCTTCCTATCCTTTTGATCGTCCGGTGGATCCGCAGGACGAACACCAACCAACATCTCCACCCGATCTCGCCAACCAGCAGGATCAATTGTCCCAGTGACCGCTTGACCGTCTATGCGAAGACCAAAAAGCATGGCAACATCTTGAAGTGTCACCGTCATCTCACCACAAGGGAGGTGGAATGTGTGTGTCTCAGGCCTCCATCGGTCCACTAGCGCGGTAAGAGCCGCATTGTCCATCTTCGGCAATCCACCCTTCACAAGCATCGCCAATGGAAGAAAGCCAGCTTGCCGAAGGTATGGGGCGTACCTATCATCCCACGCCAGAGGATTGTGGGTGCGGATACGTAGAGGATTCAACACCTGCAAACAAATCATCATACCCCATGTTGGACTACATCCACCCACCAAATTCATTAACTCGATACAAAGTCACAAACTAACCTCAATACGCTCCTCAAGTATCCTCCCACGGTGTCGCTCGTCGTACGCCATCTCAAGCAATGGATATTGTGCGTGCCGCGCCATTTTGACCTTCATCACATAAACGAAAATGAATTTCATGTGGTGAATAAGAACATTGCTTCACATACAAACGCTACAAGATTTCACATTGCCATCTCACGTCATAAACATTGCCATCTCAACTCATAAAAGATTTCACATTGCCATCAAACAAAATACACATATATACTTCACATAATTCACATTTCCTTATACACATAACCATGAACTTGAATATATACACATAACCATGAACTTCACATATATACTTCATATATTTCACATTTTCATATACACATTTGCCATATATCAAACAAAATTCACATATATACTTCACATATTTCGTATTTCCATATACACATAACCATGAACTTCAATATATACACATAAGCATGATATCAACTTCTATATTTCCATAGCAAGGTACATTAATAGAAAGTCCAAAAAACCAAGTTAAACTAACTTAGTTCTTTTCTAATATCATCCACATCTACACATGGTTATGTCAACGAAATCATCACATGCAAGAAAATCTATACGATAGACAGGCGTTACCAACAACCAAATCCACCACTTAGTACAACTAAACCATCTCAAATCCGTGCTCAATCCATCAAATCAAGTCAAACCCTAGCTAAACCTAACCTCATCCAAAACTAAGGAAATCAACCAAATCCACAAAATGTACATGGTCAAAGTGGAGGAGTTACCTTTCAGGAGTCTTTTCCACTAAAATCCGTGGTGGGAATGGCCGATCTAGGAGGTGGAGGCGGCGCCGGCCACGGAGGAGCTCGGGCTAGGGTTTGGGGAAGAAAGAAAGAAAGGGAGGAGGGAGAAGAAAGGGCTCGGGCTGCCGGCTGTATACAGGCGAGTCGCGCCACGCCCTTTGGCGCGACGCAGTCGCGCCAAGGCATTTGGCGCGACTCGTCTGGCCACATCAGCAGCCGATCTGGCCGCCCGCGGCCGGGACGGCCGACGTGGCAGCCCAGTCGCGCCACATGCTCTGGCGCGACTGCCTCTTCAGTCGCGCCACGGCTTGTGGCGCGACCAAAAGGGTTATTTCTTGAAAATACAGTTCGGGTGGGGTTTTTTTTAAATATCAGTTTAAAAAGGATTAAAAAATAAAAAAAATTCGTTGGCTCGTGGGCACGCCAAAAATTGGTTCCCATCCAAATGAACGTCGCCAAGATGAGTCAACTACCAACATTTTGGTTTGGCGCTGGTTTGGGTATGAACAATAGTAGGGTCGTTCGTACCTGTGCGGCAACAACTACTGGACGACTGGGCCTAAACTTCAACAAGTATTAGGCCTTTCAGTTCTTTGGGCCTTGACAGCCCGCTGCTCCTCGTGATGCTTTAGCTCTTTCCTTGATACATACTCAATATAAAACATTGAAGATTTGAAGGGTTTAAAACTTATATTCAGATACAAGACATCATAAGACTTTTGGACATGTATTAAAGAAGATCATTAAATCTCTCTTTTTTTTTTTGAAATGTCACCGGGGGGGAAAGTCTCCCCACCTGATTTTCATTCAAATGCTCAGCTGGCCGGGGCCAGCAGCTGAGTTTCGTACAGGGGGGTGCCGGCAGTGAGCAAACCTCACCGCCAGCTGGGGTTACATTTTCCGGGGGCAGAGAGAAACGCTTGAGGTTTTATTACATGGGAGACAGTAGGGAGCACCAGGAGTCGACGGTCATCTGCGCTTCTGCGGCCGGCAAGCGTGCTGCCCAGAGCCTCGCATCTTCTCGGCAAGCGGTCAGGAGGCGCGCCAGGGAGGGGGGCGAACACGACGCCGTTGCGGTGTTTCCAGATGTTCCAGCAGCAGAGGAAAATGAAGACGGCGCTGTGTTTTTCCGGCAGCAGGCCGGGGAGCGGCAGGTCGTGCAGGCGGCACACGCTCGCGGTCGCGATGGACGGGACGCCGATGTGGTTCCAGAACGCCGCGGCCGTGGGGCAGGCGAAGATGATGTGGTGGCAGTCTTCCACCGCCGCGTCGCAGAGTGCGCAGCGGGCGCTTTCGATGATCCTCTTCCGATGTAAATTCCGGCGGCACTGGATACGCTCTTTGGACAGAAGCCAGATGAAGAAACGTACCCTGGGCGGGGCGCAGTTCCGCCAAATGTAGTGGGCGCCGCTGTCGGTCGTGAGGGGCTTGGGCCGAGATGAGTATCTTGTAGACCTCGGCGGTGCGCAGCCGCCCTTCAGTGTTCTGGAGCGGCGATCGCCGGATATCGGGGCCGACGCTCAGGTGCACGGTGGCGAGCGTCGTCGTAAGTTGCTGGAGCTCGGCAGCGGCGACTGCGGTGAGGCGCGGCTGGAACGCCTGACGGAGGTGGCTGCTCAGCATGCCCCGGACAGAGACGTCGGGGTTTCTGGCATGGCTGTGGAGAGCTGGGAGAGACGAGGCCGGCCGCCGGGCGCGGTGTAGTGGGGTGGGCATGGGACAGGGACGGGGGGAGGAGGGGTAGGGCATGCGGCGCGGCCGCGGACGGTGCCGGTAGTGGCCAAGGGGGATGGCGTCCGGGCCGGCGTGGGCGGACAGCGGCGGGTGGGTGTGTGTGAGCGTGTCTGCTGTGGGTGAGTGAGGAGTGAGTGAGTGAGGAGTGCGTGCCTGTGTCCTAAGTCAAAAAAACGACTTTGCCGTGTGCCATATCTAGGGCACACGACAAAGCCGGCCACTTTGCCATGTGCCTAGATCCCAGGCATACGGCAAAAAGAAATTCATTATTTCATGCAACACTTGCCTAACTCAAATTATCTACAAAATTTGATAAACCTAAACACTCCAATTTTTACAACAGCTTCCACGTATAATATCAGGACATGTGGACAAATCTAAGGATTTTTAGACTTTGTTTCCTTTTTATAGAATTTTAAAAAAATTTGGCCCCATGTTCCTAGTAATGTTTCATGAACATAATGTTCGAGATTTTGAAAACCAAGATAAGACCTAAAACTGGACTCAATAACATGAATATAATTTTAGCACTCACTCTATTCTATTATTTCATGTAGTTATGGGTCAAACTCAATTTATATCAATTAAAATGGTATAATTGCAGTTAATACATTAAAATTATCAAATGGAACTAAAAAATACCAAAATTTAACATGAAGCAATCTATGTTGTCTAATGCTTATAGAAAAAAGTTTGAAGTCAAACTCATTCGAACGTCATTATGCCTACAAACCTAACCACATCCTTCTCTTCTCTCTGAATCTTCTTTGGGGAACCTTTAGTTTGTAAGCATCGTACGTGATAACGTGTGCGAAACCTACTCAACTCTTTACCACAGACTCCATGTATGATAGCATAAGATATTGACAATTCTCATGATTTTCAGACTTCATTTGAATTTCATAGAATTTAAACACTATTCAGCCCCATTGTCGTCGTATTGTTTCGTGAACATGATTTTCAAAATTTTGTTTCAACTACTGGATAAAGCCTTACACTGGACTGAATATCATGAATATCATTTTTGCACTCACTTTATTCTATTATTTCATGCATTTGTAGTTCAAATTTGACTTATATGAAAAAATACTTTGAATGAAATAAATTTGTTAAATATAGCAAACAGATCGAGAAATGTACCAAGTTGGAACATGGAGTACCAAGCAATGTATATGGAGTGGGAAAAAGTTTGGAGGGCAAACTCAATTTTTTTGGTTGCTTTGCCGCTTGCCTTTCAGGGGCACACGGGAAAAAGCTCCTCTTTGCCGTGTGCCGCTAAATGGCACACGACAAAGCCCTACTTTTACCGTGTGCCAGTTAGCGGCGCACGGCAAATCCTAACGGCCGCCCCTGACATTGCCGGCCGTTAGCTAGGTCACGCATTTTTTTTTTGCCGTGCATTGGAAACTAGGCACACGGCAAAGGCGGCTCTTTGCCGTGTGCCGCTACATGGCACACGACAAAGTATTGCTTTTGCCATGTGCCAGTTAGCGGCACACGGCAAAGCCTAACAGCCGTTAGCTGATTCGCGCATTTTTTTGCCGTGCGTTGGGAACCAGGCATACGACAAACTTGTTCTTTGCCATGTGCTAGGCCCTGGGCACACGGCAAAGAGCTGATTTGCCGTGTGTTACCTCTGTGGCACACGGCAAAGGACATGTTTGTCGTGTGCCCGATAAATTGCACACGGCAAACGGCAAGTTTCCGATAGTGATGGCTTCTTACATATGCATAATCATACTTAGGCCTGTCTCAGTCACAATTTTATTGCTAGTTAGAAGAATGAGAACTTGGTAACTATGTCGTTAGGTTTTGTGGGATGAATCTTCTCTCGTATATGATGAAATTATTTCTCTCTCATATATGACGAAGCTATTTCTACTCTCTCGTCATAATCAACTTGCCAAGTCAACAAAAATTGAGAATAGTTGTTGATAGTCACAACTGTGTCGTTGTTGATAGTCACAACCACTAAATAATAAATAGGCAAAAATTCAAGCACATATACAACAAATGAAAGACTCAAACAAGGATGAATAGTTACACCGAGAAACCTAGCTAAGTAGCTAAGCTACGGCTCGATCTACATGACTACATAATTGAGAATTTGAGATTGTACTAACCCAATAGAAAATGAAATAAAGATGTTGACAACCAAAATTGGCACATGGATCAAGAAGATTGCAAAAGATGGCGCAAAGAGCAAGAAAGAAGACGGCGCAAGAGGCAGGCCACGCCCAGACCGGTCTGACCGGTTTGGGGAACCGGTCAGACCGGTTGCCCTTTTTGTAATCTGACTAGGACTCTAAAATTGGGATTCCGAGATTGTAATGAGTTGTAACTTGGTTTCCTTGCGGGACAAGACTTACCCTCCCTATAAATATAAGGGGATTCGGCTGATTGAACACACAACAATCGAATCTATCAAAATTTACTACTTTTGTCCTTTACTTTTTGCATCTCCAAACCCTAGCTTTTGCAACCCTACTTGCTGTTCTTCCTGCGTCTCCGTGACGTTTGAAGGCGTCCTAGGTGGCCTGCCGACCCTAGGGCACCCCTGATCACGTTCTCCCTGACGGATCCTTCAGGGAGGCGTTTTTAGGGTTAGCTGCTGCTTTTCTGGAGGAACCGGTCTGACCGGTGTCGGGGGTAGACTCCCAGGGGTACCCAGAAGGCGGATTGGCCCAACCAGCAAGGGGTGACCCAGTCCGAGTGCAATTGGATCGGTTTGTCAGACTGGGTGGCCCACCAGTCGGGAGGCCCACCAGTCGGACGAGCCGGATGGGCGCGACGGCGCGCGCGGCAAGGAAGCAGGCGGTGCATCCCGCAGAAAGCTTGGAGATCAAGATAAACTAGCCGGAATTATAGGGAAAGATATCTGTAATCGTTATAGGATCGCATCCTTGTATTTCGGGTAGGTTACGATCTCTAGCCGACTTGTAACTCAAGGCAGCCGGACTATATAAGGCGCCTTGAGACCCCCCTCCAGAGCACGACATCTACGATTACAACCCACGATATGAAACCTAGGACAGAACCCAACTACGGAGATCCTTCAGGAACTTCATACACAGCAATACAATCACCCCCAACACAGGACGTAGGGTATTACGTCATCTCGACGGCCCGAACCTGTTCAATCCTTGCGTCTTGTGTTACCATCGGCTTCTGATCCTCGATCTGTCCCTCAACAAATCAACCACGTAGGCTACCCTGTGTGGACTGCCGGGTCCAAACATCCGACAGTTGGCGCGCCAGGTAGGGGTTGATCGACGAGATCAATCTGCAAGCTCGATGGCATCCACTTCCGCCGTCATCGCGCCGGCATCCGTGAAGATTTCCATCGCTGAGGGGGCTATGTTCTTCTTCGGATCCATGGTCTTCACCACCGGACCCGAGGGAGAGCTCTCCTTCACCCGTGACGCCACCCCGGAGGAGACAGCGCCGCGACTTGACGCTACGCCAGACGGGATCGTCACCATCACCGCTCCGTCGCCAACCATCGCCAACAACTCGGCGACCGCGACGGCCAGCGTCGTTCTCCCGCCATCCGAGGGGAACACGCTTTCTCCTATACCGCCGACTGCTTCGTCCACTCCGCCTCCGCCACGCAGGGTGCAGCAGACGCCCGAGGAGCGAAGGCGCCGATGGGCTGCACGCCAACGCCAGTTCGAGGCGGACATGGACCACGCCATCGCTTCCATCGGTGAATGCATCAAACTCACCGAATCTGCTCGTCAGAGCATCGCCTCGCCGACACGATTCCCGCTGGGACTCGGGAACAGCGGGGCCGTCTACCAACAAGCACTCGGCGAACGCGTGAACGTCGACTACTCCCCAGATGCGGTCAGGGCGGTCGATCACGTCACGACCACCCAGATTGGATCTGCTCCGGACGTTGCAGCGACACAGCATCCTCATCCTCAGGATACGCTGACTCCACCTGAACCAACCCCGACTTTCCCGCGGGTGACACGTGTCCTCCCTCCAAATAAGAGGATCACGCCTGCCAAGCGGGAGATGTTCGTCTCCGACATATCCGCCGACGAGCCAACGGTCCAAGGCGAGGATCAAGCGCACCGTGACGCCAGGATCGGGCGCAACGGTGAGAATCAACGACGCCGCGACGCGCGGCGAGAACGCCGAAACCCTAGGGTCACGCGTAATCTCCAAGACGACTTCATCCAAGAAATTGGCGGCGTGGGTGTTTACGCCACCCCGTCAGCCAACCTCGCCGCCGCGCACCAATAGCTGGAAGGGATCCCGGAAACCCCGGAGCTCAATCGGATCAAGGTTAGGCTGACTGCAGCCGCGGGCATGATCAATGCCCAGAGGGCTCCTGCTTCCTCGTCTCGCCACTCCAAGTCGGCCAGCCGCCGAGAAGCCGATCACGACGTGGTCGAACAGCGGGACCTCCGCGAACAACTCCGCAACCGCGATCTCCGAAGGAACCTCGACGACCGTCATCGGCGAAGGGACGAGGAAGAACTCCGACGGCGCGCCAAGTACAATCGTGAACACGGCCCCCCAGGGCTGGATCGCGACGCGCGCCAACGCCGAGAGCTTGAGGCCGCTGAGGCCGCGCGCCGCCGAGAGTTCGACCGCAAGTACGGGCCTCCACTCGGACAAGACAGGCCACCCCGGGCTCCCACCCCGGAAGACTGCTCCACCGACTCAGGGCACGTGGACGTCGAGAACCTCAACGACTGCGACGGCTTCCCGGCATTCACTGCCCGAGTAAGATCCATTAGAATGCCTGCTAACTTCAAACCTACAGGCATAGAAAAATATGACGGGAAGGCGGACCCGACGATGTGGCTCCGGACGTACAGCATCGCCATCCGCGCGGTAAACGGCGACCACAACTCCATGTGCGCCTACTTCCCCGTCGCCATGACCAAGGTGGGGCTGACCTGGCTTCACAGCCTTGAGCCCGGCTCCATCGACAGCTGGAGCACCCTCTGCGACAAGTTCAAGAGCTACTTCCAGGGGAGCTCCATTCGACCAGGCACCGCCTGGGACCTGGTCAAGGTGAAGCAGAACCGCGGGGACAGCCTCCGCGACTACACCGACCGGTATATGGAGAACCGAAACTTAGTTCCCGGCTGCTCCGAGTCCGAGATCATCATCTACTTCCTCGATGGCCTCGCCGACTCCGTCGTCTTCGAGCGCCTCTGCGAGGACATGCCAAAGACCTCCGGCGAGTTCTTTGGCCGGGTGAACAAGATGGCGAACGCCAAGGAGGCCGTCCGCCTCCACAACGGCAAGAAAAGCACTCGGGACGATGATCGTCCCCCTCGCCGAGAAGACCGCCCGAAGAACGAGGACACACGCCGCCCCCGACATGAACCAAGCAGGAGGGATGACCGAAAGCGCTCGAGAGACTTCACCGTCGCCGCCATGGATCGTAGCGGCCCTCGCCCGCGGTCCAACTTCAGCGCTGACTTCGAGAAGATGCTCCAAGGACCCTGCCCCATCCACAAGCAGTCCAAACATCGCATGATCGACTGCATGGGGCTCGCCGACGCCTACAAGAAAAAGGAGGGGAAGCTGCCGCCACGAGACGACGACAAAGGCGACAAGGGGAAAGGGGCTCCCGCGAACCCTGCTTTCCCGAATGTCGACAGGCAGGTGAACTTCATCCTCGGAGGACCGCCGCCCGTAGACGACAAGCGCCGGGAGAAAGTATGTGACCGGGAGATATTCTCCTGCTACACATCGCCGATCCAACCACTCCGCTGGTCCGAGCAGCCGATCACCTTCTCCAGGGAGGACCAGTGGTTCCAGGTCTCCGACGTGGGCGAGTACCCGCTGGTACTCAGCCCGATCGTGCACAACGCCCGCCTCACCAAAGTACTCGTCGACGGTGGGAGCGGGCTCAACATCATCTTCGCCCAGACGCTGAAGGACATGGGCATCGGCCTCGACGCCTTGACCCCTTCT